>OZ026523.1:86755805-87355805 GCA_964019695.1 Loripinus fragilis | reverse complement strand
AGGATGCTTGTTCGAGGCTCATCCCTGGCTAAGTCACTAAATAGTGTGTCCTTCAGCAAGACACGTATCCACTGCTTACTACTGGTTCAACCCATGAATACTTCCCAACATTACTGAACATTTGTTGACGTGGACGTATAGCTGCAAAAAAAATAAACTTAAAAAAAATATATTTAGGTAGGATTCGAACCATTGACCACAGGTGTCGTGAATACGAACTTTTGATTACATCCATTTGACCATGACGATGCATATATTTGCTGTATTATGTATATTTGCTCCGCTATCGATCAATACTTATATGTCACATTGATGAACATTTGTTTATGTAATATGTACTTTAAAGCTTTGCTCCGCTGATGCTCAGGTAGGCGGGAAAATTGTCTTATATGTCTTTGCTCCTTCAGTGCTCCGCTCACGCATTTCACGTGCTTTGTGTGCATACTCAGTTTAAGCGGGAATCTTGAACTGAGTATAAATACTGCTGCATGTGCCTTTTGAGTTTAACTGTAGAGAAAAAACGAATGCGAAAGGAGTTGCTAAAAATAAAAGGATTGAGTTGATGAAAGTGTAAAAAAGGAAAGCTTTAAAGTGTTAAATCAAAGTTTGTTGGATAAATGTGAAAGCTGTGTTTTGTGCATAAAATAAAATTGTGAAACTGGAATTAGTTGTCATTCCAAAATTTCCGATGTGGCAGAAAGTGACGAAAGTTGGGAACACTGCTACATTGTATGGCGCCGGAACCCGGGAGGTAAGCGTTTGACTTTTCTCATCAAAGAAAATAAAATTTAAGCAGAGCTTCAATAACAAAACTAAATAAAAAAAGGTGTTTTGAATTATTAAAATTCAAATATGGCTTCTTCATTGAAGTATTTGAAAGGCGTTCGTACGAGATATAGTAATGATGTGAAGGAGAAAATAAATGAAGCGTCTGTGATTTTGAGTGAAGATTTGTACAGTGGAAAGTATGAAGAAATATTACAAAATATTGATTACAGTGTTGATGTGTTAAAAGAGTGCTCCAAAAAATTGGAGTGCCAATCTGAAAAGTTAATTTCTGCAATAGAGGATGGTGAAGATCCTCTAATTGATGAAATATTAAGTGGTGACGAAAATGTTTTGTCTTCAGCAAACGGTATGATTACAAAACTCAGAAAGTTTGAGATTGTAGTGAAAGATAAATTGAAAAAGGAAGAATCATTATTGATGCATACAATAAAGGATGAAAGTCAAACTGATATGAAAAAGCTAATAGAAATGCAGCTTGAATTTCAGAAGGACTTTCTGAAGAGCAGTAAGCCTGATCCATTAACCGTAAAATCATCAGTGAAACTTCCTAAGTTGGAACTTTGTTCTTTCAATGGAGATAAATTGAAATGGGTTGAGTTTTGGCAATCGTTTGAAACTTCTGTGCACAAAAACGACAGTCTGTCCAACATTGAGAAATTCAATTACCTGAGAAATAAGCTATCAGGTGATGCAAAAAGTGCAATTACAGGATTGTCTCTATCAAATGAAAACTACAGTGTTGCGCTTAATATCTTAAAAGACAGATTCGGGAATGTACAGGATACAGTAGACTTGCATTACACAGCAATTATAAATATGAAGTCAGCTAGTGATTCGGTTGATAGTCTTAGATGCCTGCTAGACGGAGTTGATAAGCACCTAAGAAGTTTAGATGTGTTAGGACAGAATATCAACCAAGATTTATTTGTGTCAATTATAAAATCAAAATTGCCCAGTAGTGTCATACGCCATTTAGAAATTAAGAAAGGTATTGAAAAGAAATGGACAGTTCTCCTTCTGAAAGAATTATTAAAAGAATATGTTGTGGCTTGTGAGAAGGCGAAAACGGATAGTGATAAAGCATTTGGTCAAAAACCCAGATTTGGAGTTAGACCTGAACACACTTACAGATCCGAAAACTCTGTTCAGCAGTCGAAGCAAGGAGCTCATAGACAGTCTCACGAGGCTCTTGCAGCTCAGGAAAAACAAAAGGCTCCACCTAAATCAAACTGGAAAGGAATTACGTGCAGGTATTGTACTAGTAATCACTGGAGTGATGAGTGCCAAAAATTCAAATCTATTGATGACAGAAAAAAGCAACTGAAGGGAAGTTGTTTCAAATGTTTAAAGGAGGGGCATTATACCCGCGATTGCAAATCAGCAAAGCGATGTGTTTATTGTGGGGAATTCAGTGTGCACCATCGGAGCTTGTGCCCATCCAAATTCGAGAAAACAATTGTGAAAGAGAGTGTGCACGTAGCTGAGGAATCTGAAGAAGCTATACAGTCTGTTCCTGTGCAACAAGGAAATACGTGTCTTTCCCTTGGAGAAACTGTTTTAATGCAAACAGCACTCACAGAAGTCAGTAATACCAGCAGTACTAGAATGGAGAAAACACGTGTGTTGTTAGACTCTGGTTCACAAAGAACCTATATAACTGAGGAATTGGCCAAGACGTTGATGCTTGAAGGAGGTGGTGAACAAGAGATCCACCTAGTCACGTTTGGAAGTACCTCTCCAAAGATTATAAAGACTAAGTCTGCTCAGCTACAATTGAAACAAAGGGATGGTACATTAATGAAAATAACAGCAAACATTGTACCAAGTATTACTGGAACTATTCAAAGACAACCTGTGACATTCGAATCAAAGGAAAGGTTTAAGAAAATGATTGAAGGGTTCCATCTTGCTGATACTATTCCACTTGAAAAGGAGTCAGATACTGTTCAAGTATTAATTGGGAATGATTATTACTTAGATGTCATACTTCCAGATCGTCTAGAGGTTCAAAGTGGACTTTATTTATTGAATTCTAGATTCGGATGGATACTGACTGGTCGTACAAACCAACATGACTGTGATTCAATGCATACCAGTATGCTCATTCTTACACATGGAAACACCATCAATAATTCAAGTGTATTCTCTAGTGTGGATAGTGTTGTGCCAATGAAGCCAGATCTGGAAGAGTTCTGGAAATTGGGAACTCTTGGAATTTCTAAACCTGTGAATTCATATGATTCTGAAGATCAGAGAGCATTGGAAAGGTTTAAAGAGACACTTCTATTCGAAAATGGAAGATACACTGTGAAATGGCCATGGAAGGAAGAAGTTCCAGATATCAATGAAAATAGAGGATTGGCAATAGGTAGACTTAGGTCTTTAGTATCAAGAATGCAAAA
Organism: Loripinus fragilis; assembly: GCA_964019695.1. Classification (NCBI taxonomy): domain Eukaryota; kingdom Metazoa; phylum Mollusca; class Bivalvia; order Lucinida; family Lucinidae; genus Loripinus; species Loripinus fragilis. The sequence continues at coordinate 87,352,614 of OZ026523.1, read as the reverse complement.
ACAGCCTGGCATGATGCTGAAATATGATACGATCATACAAGATCAGTTAGAAAAAGGGATTATTGAAAAGGTTGACAGGTTCAAGGCTGATGGTATGAAACACTATATACCTCACCACGTAGTCATTACACCACAGAAATCAACTACGAAGCTCAGAATAGTGTATGATGCATCAGCTAGGTCTAAGTTTGGAAACAAAAGTTTAAATGAGTGCTTGTATCGCGGCCCAGTGTTACTACAAAACCTGTGTGGAATACTACTTAGATTCAGGCTATATAAAATTGGAATTGTATCTGATATCGAAAAGGCATTCCTGCAGGTTGGACTTCAGAAAAGTGAAAGAGACGTAACAAGATTCGTATGGCTGAAGGATCATGATCAACCAATAGTGAATGAAGATACCATTCAGGAATTTCGGTTTTGTCGTGTTCCGTTTGGGGTAATCTCGAGTCCCTTCCTCCTTGGCGCGACAGTTGAAGCACATCTAGATTCATATAGTTCGGAGATTACAGATAAAATTAAAAATGATATTTACATGGATAATGTGATCACCGGAGCAAATTCTGTATCAGAAGCATCTAATCTGTATAGTCAATCAAAGACTATATTCAATGCAGCCAGTATGAATCTAAGGGAATGGATGACAAGTAGTGTTGAAGTGAATATGGCAATTCCACCAAATGACTGTGCTGATAGAAAGGATATGAAAGTACTAGGCTTAGCTTGGAATGCAAGCAAAGATACACTTGCAATTCAGGATTCAAAACATGTAAAAGAAAATCTGAAAGTTACAAAAAGAAATGTTCTGAAAGAAATAGCATCTGTGTATGACCCCCTTGGGTTACTGTGTCCTGTTATTCTTCGGGGGAAGGTGCTATTGCAGAACCTGTGGAAGAAACAGCTAGATTGGGACGACGAATTGGATATGGCCGATCAGACGGAATGGTTAGATGTAAAAATGGATCTTGACTGTATCCATCAAGCTGAAATTAAAAGATGTATACGAGAAAGTGGTGAAAGTAATTATCATCTAGTTTGCTTCTGTGATGCATCCACTGTTGCGTATGCTAGTGCAGTGTACCTCATTCAGTGTAGTGGGACAACAACATCTGGTAATTTAGTGTTCTCTAAAGCCAGATTAGCACCTATCAAGGAATTAACAATTCCGAGATTAGAGTTAATGGCAGTTCTAATTGGAGTTAGAAGTTTACAGTTTGTGAGAGAACAAATGCGATTGCCATTCGAAACATTGGTGATTCTGACAGACTCACAGTGTGTCCTCCATTGGATTAAGTCAGAGAAGACACTGCCAACATTTGTAAAAAACAGGGTTGAAGAAATAAATTCACACAAGGACATCACATTTGAGTATGTGAATACAAAAGAAAACCCAGCGGATATCGCTAGCAGAGGATGTACAGTACAGCAGATTGCTGATAATGAACTGTGGTGGAAAGGCCCTGATTGGTTACAAAGCCCATTTAGTGAATGACCAAAGCCTGCAAATGGAGATTATTCAGTCATAAAATCATCTGAAAACGAGACTAAGGGAACAATGAAAAATGCTAGTGATGAACGGGAAAGTGCACATTTAGCCACTAAACAAACAGAAGATGAAAGTACAGATCAGATCGGTTGTACTCCTTTTGGGATGGATATAAACAGATATTCCACCCTTCTCAGATTGAAAAGAGTAACAGCATGGTGTATAAGATTCGTTGAGAAAACCAGACATATGTGCGAAAATAAAGATGCTTTAAAGAAAAAAGAATTGGAAAAGGCTGAACGTTTGTGGATAAAACACACACAAAGAAATCACTTCCCAGACGCATTTCAATGGAGCCATAATAGGAAGTCAAATAATTTTATCAATCAACTAGGAGTAAGAGTTGATGATTATGTAGTGTTAAGGTGTCAGGGCAGAATGGAAAATGCTGCTCTTACAGAAGGTACCAGATTTCCCATTCTACTTCCAAGCAATGACAAATTGACAGAATTAGTAATTGAAGATACCCATGCGAGGATACTACATTCTGGTGTTTCACAGACACTGGGCACAATCAGATTGAAATACTGGATTATTCGTGGAAGAGCGTCAGTGAAAAAAGTGTTACGAAAATGTGTAGTGTGTAAGCGACTAGAAGGTGGACCTTATAAAATGCCACTGATGGCTCCATTGCCAAAAGCACGAGTATCAGAGGCGACCCCATTTTCCAGAACAGGACTGGATTACCTTAGTCCACTACACACCAGAGATAATGGAGTTGTGAGGAAAATATGGATTTGCTTGTTTACATGTTTCGTTACACGTGCAATCCACCTTGAAATTGTGTCGGATATGACCACGACAGCATTTCTGTTTTGTCTCAGAAGATTTATTGCAACAAGAGGAACGCCTAGTGAAATAGTGAGTGATAATGCAATGCAATTCAAGCTAGCAGATAAAACACTCCATCTGATATGGAAGAACATAATGACAAGTGAGGAAATACAGAGTTACTTTTCAGGTGGTGGCATTAAGTGGTCATTCATTGTAGAGCTATCACCATGGATGGGTGGGTTTTACGAACGACTTGTTGGTCTCGTGAAACGTTCATTACGGAAAACTGTGGGAAGAAAACTACTCTCCAATGACCAAATGCATACAGTTGTGAAAGAAGTTGAGTCTGTTATGAATGCTCGACCTCTAGTGTATATAGGTGATGATATTGACTCAACTATAACAATAACGCCTAGTCACTTCTTGTGTTTAAATCCAAAAATCGGAATTCCAGAGACAGTTCATGGCGATGATGACCCAGATTACACTCCATACGAAAGTTCTGAAAGGAATGTGCTTCAAATATGGAAAAAGGGAGAACGCTTGATCAACCAATTCTGGAAAGCATGGCGCGATGACTATTTGTTGAGTTTACGTGAAAGGACACAATACAAACTCAAAAGTGGTAGAATTCAATCACACCAGGAGCCGAATGTGGATGATATCGTTATTGTGAAGGATGAAACACCTCGTGGTTCGTGGAAGCTTGCCAAAATTGTTGAGTTAAATGTAAGCAGAGATGGTTTGGTTCGATCAGCAGTGGTAAAGCTTGGATCTGGACGAAACCTTGTTCGTCCACTGTGTTTACTCTACCCCTTGGAGTGTTCGGATAACAGTTCTGAAACCCTTTCTACTGAACAAAATGACATTACGAATGACACTGTCGAAGTTCGTAAATCGAAGAGGAGAGCAGCAGACATTGCCAGAGGGAAGATTCGGAAGTGTCTTGACGAAGTATAAAAGACGATATGTAACATTATTCAAAGATTTGGATAATTATTTGTGAATGACTAACAGTTATTTGATTGATGCAATTGGGAACGGGATTTCTAGTAAAGGTCACAGTCTTGAACTATACTACAAATCTTGTTAAATTTCATCTCATTATTTTAAACATGCATTAAATTGTCCAAGATTTATTACTCTAAATGTTGAGATTCCTTCTCATACCTTTGGGCTGGAGTGTCGTGAATACGAACTTTTGATTACATCCATTTGACCATGACGATGCATATATTTGCTGTATTATGTATATTTGCTCCGCTATCGATCAATACTTATATGTCACATTGATGAACATTTGTTTATGTAATATGTACTTTAAAGCTTTGCTCCGCTGATGCTCAGGTAGGCGGGAAAATTGTCTTATATGTCTTTGCTCCTTCAGTGCTCCGCTCACGCATTTCACGTGCTTTGTGTGCATACTCAGTTTAAGCGGGAATCTTGAACTGAGTATAAATACTGCTGCATGTGCCTTTTGAGTTTAACTGTAGAGAAAAAACGAATGCGAAAGGAGTTGCTAAAAATAAAAGGATTGAGTTGATGAAAGTGTAAAAAAGGAAAGCTTTAAAGTGTTAAATCAAAGTTTGTTGGATAAATGTGAAAGCTGTGTTTTGTGCATAAAATAAAATTGTGAAACTGGAATTAGTTGTCATTCCAAAATTTCCGATGTGGCAGAAAGTGACGAAAGTTGGGAACACTGCTACAACAGGTATACGAGTCAGTTGTTCTAACCACTAGGCCACAGAGTCTGTTATAAAGATGGCTCTTACTTTGTTTTATTATTTTGAACGTGTTTGTAACTTTAGACGAGTACAACTATCCATAACGGTGAATATACGTCATTGTATGCGCATGAATAATTTTCTAAGCAAGGCGGATCTAGTTTCCATTAACATTTGTTTTAATCAAAATTACATATAATCATGAAATATATTTAAGAAATACACTAAAATAATGATACTGGGGTTTGGGGCCTTATTTTTACACGAGCAGAAGCTGGAGATGTAGAAAATTTGTTGTGTTTTAAAATGCTGTTAAGTATAAGTTGAATCCGCCACCATTCCTTAGTCATAAAGTTTAGTCTTAGTCATTAGTCAATCCTTATTTGTACTTGTCCAGTAGTGCCCCTTTAACCTGCGTTTCACCCGGAACAGCGTAAACGTTCTGTACGTGATATGATTGGTGACAAAGGTCGAGCTTTTGTTATAACCTTAGCAGCCCAGTATTTTTGTTGTCATAATTTATAGCTTTATATAGGCAAGCGCATGATATTTCGGTACTTTTTCGCATTGTCGAGCATGTACAAAGTATGGATGTAGATGGAGATTCAGGCCAAAATTTTGGCTTTTATCCCGCCGGATACGTCGCCACGGCTTTTGTGCATATGCCATATGTGGCAAAAAAGCCAAAGTTTTACTGTAGCGAGCAGCATACAGTATAAGGTGCAATTGATGGCAAAGACTGAGCTTATTATTTTGGTTGTTATAGCGGATTAGTTTCAACGATAACTACTCATGCATGCGCGGATCCAGAAAGTCTTGTCATAGGGGGTCCAACTCTGACAAATCAAATTCGGGCCATAAACAGCCCCCAGCGAAACGCCATTTAGATGATGGCCCAACATTGGCTGGTAACTTTGTGATTTTCCATGGGATCCTGACTAGTATATTGCTAAGAAACCCTATAGCTTTGTAATTTTTCAGGGGGGGGATCTGGACCCCGTGCCCCCCCCCCCCTATGAATCCTTGCATGTAGGATATACAAGACATGCCCAAGAAGATATGAAAGATGGTAATGATTGATAGTTTGCCATAGCAACACAGTACATGGATAATGGTTGTATAGAGAGACTACCAGGAACTCTTGAATTTCTAATAACCATAATTGATAATGTAAATTATTCTTTGTAACTGATCAAATTAACTTAAATATTGCTATGCTCGAAATCTAGTAATACCTAGACACTGATTAAAACTGAGATGTCCAGTCTTAATTGAACCAGTTCATGATACTTTGGTACTTATTGCATAGACTATCTAGTGCGAGCTTGTGCGCTCGAACAGTATCACCTCTCATAACGACAACGTGGAAGTAAATAAACCCTTATAGAATATGCGAAACTTATATAATACTAGTGACTCCAAAATGGAGTGAAGATCCAGATGAAATGCCACATTATGCGTTATTTCATCTGAATCTATTGTTTCTAAGCCAAAAACGATCTTCAGAGAGAGAGAGAGAGAGAGAGAGAGAGAGAAAGAGAGAGAGAGAGAGAAAATCTTATCAGGAAATTCTACTCTGTGTCCCTTCCATATATTCAATGAACCATCCCAAGCTGATTATATCAAACCAGAAGAAAGAATCCATTAGTACATAAAGGTTAAAAGCAAGTTGCGATAAGTACCATTTTCCTATTGGCTGACTTATAATATTCTGACATAAGTTATAATCCAGAATTATGGTCAATTCAAAATGGAAACTATGAGCTTGTCCGAGGACCTACATGCTTCAAGAGTGGTTGATTTATCTCTTGAAATTTTCAAGATCACAGAAAACATATCCATCGAATTTGTAAACATAGCTTAATCTGAATTTTGATGTTCTACAGAATTTGCTATATGGGCATTCAACCCCACCCACCCAAACGACTCTATTTTGGGATAGGTATACATCAACTGTAGGGACTAACTTTTTCAGCATGTGTATGCATATGTTAAGTGATGTCTCAAAAGCATGCTAAACATATGCTCAGTTCAATTTTGTGATAGGTATATAGTTTATATATATATATTTTAAATTGAAATGTAACGAGATGATCTTTTTGAAAGCTGGATTTAGTGTTTGGTGCTCCGTATAATTTGCTCTTCAAAACAGTCTACAAGTCTAACAATAACAATGCTATACATTAAATGGATAATGAAGACTATGGACACCCGCAGACGGATCTTGGTTTGTATTGTCAATATATACCACAAGGACCGTTTTCTCGCTTTAATACAATAACAAATCAAATTACCATCCAAAGTCAATAACCCGATTTTTCTTATGCTGTAGCTAATCACTTTTACCAATTACAGATGCAAATGCCGATCACCAGTGCACGCAAGGCATTCCGAATAGGGCAAACTAAAATATTATGTTTCTAAGAATTAAGCATGGTATTATTTTGACTACCTTGCTTTGTTGCACGCGAATATCAAAGTAGCAGACCAGCCTGATCAGCGCCTGTTTTTTGTATAATATCCAAAAGTAAGTGACTATGATCAGGAAATACCACAATCACAAACTGCAGACTAACCCACGGCACCGTGAGGAAGAGCTACAGGACATTTACAGTTACAAGACATCCAAAGTTTAGCAGTTTGGTGTGTGTCCTACTCAGTCGAAACCTCTCATTGGTTTTTGTCATGCTGTGGCTTTACATCCGTTTGATAACATATCTAACATACGTAATTGGTTTGTTATAATGTACATGCATCATAGAAGCCATCTTTACTAAGTTGCACAAATATTATTTTCATGCAATGATTTTGATGCAGTTTCAATAACACAGGCTGTTTTTAAAATTTGTGTATTTTCTCTTTATTTCTGAATTAAAAGCTTTTCCAAGTTATTCAGAAATATAAATTGTAAGGATAAATCTCCATTAAATACTTATACAAATCATGTTCTTATCCAAAGTGAAATTATTAAATGTCTATTTTTTTTTACCCTTAAAATGTTACCAGTCACTATTTTTGTGTACGACTCTGCTAGGCGCTATGCTAGGCGGAACACATAATGAGGGGATAATGAACTCCCTGTATGGCGTAATAAAGAGGTTCATTGAAGTGGATAAAGCATTTTTTTATCTTGGTGAATGGAATGTGATCGAAATGTTACTGTAAAATTAGGATATAATAAGATATGATTTTTAAATGGAAGAAATAATACATGTATGCGTAGATCTAGAAAAAAAACGTTTTAAATAAAAAAATAAATATTTATCTTGAGCAATAATCAAATAATGAAATAAAAATTAAAGAAAAAGAAGAGAATAAAAGATATAGATGCATCAAATATCCTTCAAAATTGAATATTTGTACTATATTAAACCAATAATCTTCCTCATGTATTCTAAAACTTTGGTAAAAAATGACTACCTGATGAGGAGTGTAAAATGTAAAGCTGGGATGGCAGTGCGACCCCTGATGAAATTACAGGCTGGTCAGTGTTTACACGATGAGACATGGCCTATTTATCCTTATATTTGGGCTAAATGTGGTTATTTTCGTTTTTAACAAAAACAAGTAAATAATTAACTACTATTAAAATATTTTTTTTTTAAAAAATAAAGAAGAATCAAACGAACAAAATACAAACACACAAAAACACAAAACACAAAAAGACACACAAAAACAACATCAGAAACGATAAGAACAAACACCGAGTTAATATGAAATATGATCAGGATATGAGGATATGCTACGGACCATCCTAGTGTACCATGACATGAGGAAGAGATATTAGAACAAGGTCAAACAAAGACATGCATATAACAGCAAGAATACAACCTCCTCTCTTTTCATAAGCGATATAATTGCAAAATACATGTAGAATTGAAGGTATACCAATGGGTGCTTATTGTGCTCCTCTTGTTGCAGATTTTTCTACATTGTTATGAGAGAGATTTCATCCCGATTCTTTCTTTCAATTATCAAACTAGTATTATGGAAGCATTCGACTCTACGTCCAAATATCTAGGTGACTTACGCAAGATTCACAATCCCCATTTATCCAAAGAATTTGCTTTATTTAACTGAAGTTTAGCGTGAAACTTATCCAAATAAGGATGTTTGCTGAGATGAAATAAATATGTCGGGAACCATACATTTCTAGTCAAGAGCAAAATTAAGTACAAGCACTTTGAGCATTTCACAGAAGAGAAGACAGTACTTTGGGGCGATTGTCATTATCTAGTGCCTTTCACAGAACAACAACAACAACAACAACAACAACAACAACAACAACAACAACAAGGATTAAGTCACATGTTTTAAAAATGCTGACAGCAGCAGCAGCACCAGCAGTAACAACAACAACAACAACAACAACAAAAACAAAAACATCAACAGAAAAAAAATCAGAAACAACAACAACAACAACAACAACAACAACAACTACTACTACTACTACTACTACTACTACTACTACTACTACTACTACTAGGGTCATATATATAAATAGAGAGACATGTCCTTTATAGAATTAACAATACAAACTTACTCGAAAACACTTCAATCATTCATTGAAGCATAATCTTATCACTATGCAGGAATTATTTAATCACATTTTTAGGAAAACTACATTAGGTATGAATAAAAATGTGAAGCAGGTGCTCCATGCCAAGCCACGATTTTTTTTTCATACAGAAACCTCATACTCAAGAAACGTTGTCTAACATTTAATCATTATCATGTATCTGAGCATGGATTGTCATTTAATTTGTTCTTTGTTACTTTAATTGTTCCAATGAAACATTTAAACTATGGTGATTAAACTCCACGCAACCAGGCCACTGTGGAAAAATTGACTATTTGTACGGTCTATATTTTCCTTGCTATAGACAATAAGGGACACATTTGATACGTGCTTTTTAAGATATAGAATTGTTTGGATAATTTAATGGTGATTCAAACCTTTATACTAAGCACTGATAGCTTTAGGGCCAATTCATGACCCCTACCACATTTCTGACGCCACAATTTTGCACTTTGGTCACTGTTTCATGCTAAAGTATTTTCTTTTTTGACATTTAAAAAAAAATTCGATGAGTTTTACAGTAAAATAGATCTCTTTCGGAACTGATCTACACATGCAAGTAACCATGTCAACCATTTAAAGACATCTGGTCAAGTTAGTTAACATTTATCGTTGCTATGCATCAAGCGACCTCACATTCCATTAAATCTTTGGATATGTTGTTGCATGTTCAACAAATAATGCCACGTAATGGTTACATTTGTGATGTTTAAATGGTACGAACTCTTAATTATAAGGAAAATCCCTCTATTGTTGGAGGAACCTAATCTCGCACGACGATTACATCTACTACTACAACGACAACAACACCTACTACTACTTCTACTACTACTACTACTACTACTACTACTACTACTACTACTACTACTACTAATAATAATAATAATAATAATTATAATAATAATAATAATAATTCTTTTTCTAAAAAAAGGAAACTGAATTTGCCGTTAAAAAGTGCCAGTGCTTACAGCTACCAGAGGGGTTTCACTATCATCGCGACAATGCTAATCAGGCAAATTCGTTGTGCTCGGAATTCTTTCATAGTGTTTTATCTTTCATCTCACTAACTTATTTTTGAGTACGAAAGCGATGACCCACAACTGCGAAATCCACATGCTCTAGTATATGTAAGATTAAAAACCATCCCTGGACATGATCACTCATAGTTGCCTTATAAAGTTAATTCACTCTCTATTAATTTGATTTCCCTCGGGTTTTACCAGCGCACAAATTAACGTCCCAAGACTTGAAGCATGTTCTGTTTGGTACTGAGAGGATAAAAATGTTAATTGATGACACGACATGGGATCATTGATGACTTGGGGAGATGCGGTGTTCAGAAAGATATGATGGACAGCCCCCTCTTGACCTAACGTTTATTGAGGCTCCTCAAGAGAAAAGGCTGTGTTAATGGTAGCGACCAGATAAGACTAAAATAAGTAAGTGAGCATGATCAGGAAATACCACGATCACAAACTGCAGACCAGCCCACGGCACCGCGAGGAAGAGCCACACAACAATCACGAGACACCAGGAAGACAAACTATAGAAGCAACCAGCTCTCTCTTCCCCATCAAGATGATTGCAAAACTAGAAGGGACATAAAGTAACGTACAACAAAACATAGAACAATTACAGACTACCACAATGGGAGTAGCAATAAACAACAAGTCAACAACAACAGAACCACCGCATTAGAACGGACAGCAGCCTAAGACACCGGGGGGCTTAAATACAGTTTACTGGTACCAAATCTTCGCCCTATAGATTCTGCTGTTGTTGAAGTACAAGAAATGTTCATCTCGCATGGAAGCCTTCTAACTATTGTAGTGTATCATTAATCAAATTAACACACTATGACGAAACAAAGAAAAGGGCTCACTACTCACAGATAGTCAGAGCTAAAGAAAACCTCAAGTTGAGCCACGATGGGTCCAGCTACAGATAAGCATCAGGCACCAACCCACCGATTAAAGCTTTACGTCAGATCCGTCATAGAGTCTGAGGCCTGACCCACCGTCATTCAATTAAAGAACCTATTGATGTAACAGTAGATATATAAAATCTTGAAAATATGGATTAATAAAGTTTAGACAACGAAACACAACAACAATAACAACGCAAAGCAAAAGCACAAGTTGGCCAGTCTGTGCAGGTGCAAAGACTAACCTGAGCATATTGTTACATTAGATTAAGAACTTAAATTGTGAGCCACAATGTGGGAAAAGGGAATTTCGTAAATAACGATTTCATTGTTTTCTTGGCTGGCATGTGATGAAAACAGCAAAAAAACAAACAAAACCTTTCTTATGCGTTATTTATTCAGTTTAAAGCGAACGCAACGTGAATTGTACCCTTTGAAATTATTCAAAGAAAAATGACAAAAATAATTTAATCATTTATACAAGATGTAATTATGAAAAAAAAAATATTTGTTTCCTTTATGAGCCAGTTCATAAAACAGGGATTTTCTTACTGTTCTGAAATTGGGACCGGGGGCCTGTTGAATTTGGGAAAAAAATTTGGACCATCAAAATTGGGAAAAAATGATACAGTCTAAAAGGACTGGACCGCCATTTTTAATAGATTTAAATTAGCAGTATAAAGCTGTAACATATTTGTTGTTTTATTTTCCCTGCATAAAACTCTCGAAAATTTGCATATAAATGTGAATGAAAGCATGTTTTCACATTTTTATGCAAATTTTCATGGATAAGTAACTTTTCTATTTTTGTTCGGATTTTCATGAAAATTTCACCAAAATGTAGTGCTAAGATATTGGAAATGATATACACCATTTTGGGAAGTTTTTGCGAATCTGTGAATTGGGAAGGGGCCGATATTTTCATTTGTGAATTGGGAAGAGGCCGATATTCGGCCCCAAATCAGGCATAGGAAAATCCCTGTAAAATTTTGGATACTTATCGCCTATACGAGCAGCGAAGGCTCAAACGAGCCTGCATATCCGTACAGGCACGACAGAGCACTGACTGCTCGTACCCACATTGAGGGTACATAGGTGAAGGCTGGTCTCTAGCACCAGTAGAAAGCTCTTCACGCATGTTTAAAAATTGCAGTAAGTAACACAGTCTCATTTGGTTAATTGTGGCAACATGTCTTTTGGGATGAACATAGTTCCATTAAGTAGTATTTCATACAGGAATCAAGGAAGACCACGTCATACACATTTATGCATACACATACACAACACTCGAAAGTAAGAGCACCGTTCCTGCAATTATGTGTGATGGATCCATAAGGCTAGTTACAATATTAATCTCAAATGAGAAATGGTCAGACTGACTAATCGCACATCATACACCAGGATTTCTCCTGAACACCTTCCTGTAATTTAGCCTTGTACTATTCACATATATTTAGTAAACTTTTTGTGATGCAATTGACCAGTTAACTCTTTGTATGCTGGACAATTGTAATATTTTGAAATACAATATTCAAAAAGAATTCTTTCACGAACGGCATAAGAGTGTCAAACTGTTTTGTTTGCATCGGTAGTGAGTTATTTTTTAAGCTTAACCGTAGAAATCATTTTGCTAAGACAGCGTTTGTTTACTCTTATTTTGATGGTAGTGTCCCTTTATGTTTTAAAACAGCATTTTCCATTTAGTCGCTTCTTACACGCCTCACGATTTACAAGAACATCTGTAAGCTTATACAGCCTAAATGGACTAACTTTGTTAATTGTTTTGTCTTCTTCGATTGGTATAGAGCAGTCATAGCTTCACCGTCAAGATAATCAGCCACTTATTTATTTTCACGTCAAGATGAGCTGAAATGTTGTCGAGACTATATCACATACAATCAACTTGTAGGAGTAGAAAAATATCACCCAACTGATCCGACAAACTAACCCAGTCCATGTGAAAAATAACATTTATCAAAGTTAGAAGTTGCAGCACAGTTTCAGCAGAGCCGTCGCTGCTCTCGAAAATTCAGATATAAACCTTGAATCACTTTTAGAACATATTCTCGTAAAGAATATACGTTTTGAAATGTTTGTCCCATGAGATGCCTAGGGAAAACAGTTCCACCTAGAAAAGAAAGTTAACACTTTCGAAAGCAAAATCATCTCAAATAATTCATCCACTCTATATTTCAAACTTCCGGTAACTTGGCCTTTGTCAAGAAACACATTATAATTTTATACACTCGACTACACTTCTTGCGTCTGTTAACAAACACATACTCCTTTATAAATACGTTATAACATTTCGTCACTGTCAACATGTTGCCCATGACAAAATATACTGAGGGAAAAAAGTTTAGCAATATACTTTGAGGATTCACACTTTAGAAAAAATAGGACTTTTAATTTCATAGTGTCAAAACTATATGTTGACAAACGTTCACGAGTACGAATGACATTAACAGGTTGTCATTTCACATAATGTAAAGTCTGATTGTATGCCCCTTTGCTAAAACAGCTAATCTGGCAATAGTGCAAATAGTTTTCGACTAAAAGTTTCATTTTTCTGTCCAATGTTTAGATCCAAAAGCAAGAAAGTGAAAAACGGTTTAAAACTGAATGATATGTCCACACTTCTCGTACAGTTTTTAGTTGAAAATCGTGTTTTTCCAAATTACCTCCCTTTCAATTGAATAGCGTTTGAAATTAAAATGCTCAGCAGATCAAATCCTCACTATGAAGTCGGATTTTGTTTCTTTTGACCACTTGCGGGTAGCCATTAGGTCATTTTCAAACAACTGACATGTTTGCGAACCTGCCAATTAAAAAGATCTAATGCTTCAAAGATTACCTATGGGAAACCCCATTATAAATAATTGCTAAACTTTTTTCCCTCAGTATATCATAACTTTAGTTAAAAATGACGCCATGTTGCCCATAACGAAATATCATATCGTTAGTTAAATTAAAGCCCTCATGTTTCCCATGACAAAATATCATAGCGTTGTTTAAAGTTGGTTAAAAACACAAGAAGGCGTAGTTGAGTGTATAAAATTATATTTGTTATTTGAAAAATAGGTCATATGGCTAACAATTTAAAGTATAGAATGGCAGAAGAATCTTCCTTGTGTTTTATGAATGTCAGTGTTCTGTGGCTCCTCCTCACGGTGCCTTGGGTTGGTTTGCAGTATTTTATTGTGGTATATCCTGGCCATACTCACTTTTTATGCCTATAATCAAAATTGCTTATCAACCAACCAACTTGCCTTTAGCGAAGTTATAAATAATGCTAAGCACCCTCGTCTTTCTTCAAACAAGCAGGAGACAACTAGAAGCAATAGCTCGTCTTGCAGACATTAACGCCAGATAAGCCAACGATGAATGACCGATGCTTTAAAAACGACTTTCAGATAAATAATATGTAAATCGATCCCACGAAAACAGATGCAGTGCTTGATTGACACTATCAAATGGCAGGAAAGCAATTTGATTGGATGTATCACAGATCTAGCAATCAGCCAAAGGTTGGTCAAAATTCAAGATTGATGGGACACCAGTGAAGCCTAGACGTAATATAAGGTACTTAGTCATACGATCTCCTTGGAACTTAAATACATACCCGTATCGTTACCTAGCCTACGCTACTCGCATACTCAAATTGTTATATATTGTATAGATGAAGACTCAGACCAATAGCTTAGCATCTAGCCCCACCTGTAAGCCACGCGGGCATCTAAGCCAGCATACAGGATGGGGTCACAATCGGCCCGCCAGCGAAACGCCATTCAAATGGCGTTTCACTGGTGGGCCGATAGTGGCCCGCTTTTAGATGTTTACTGGGATGATTACCCATTTATGCCTAATGGAGTTTACCGCCCCTATCAATTGTATGAATCCATTTCGAATTTAAGGGTTGTTGGGTAGAAATTTACAGTTTCATGCAGATTTTAAAGGTGCATTCTGTTAAAAAAAAACTAGTGCAAAACCTGATCAGTTGTCGCATTTTGAGGCATCTGATCTGGTTCTGGCACTGTTTGCCAATGTCCCATCAAAAGGACACTAGGCTTATATAGGTTAAAAACTGATTTCGGATATGTGCGATGAGAGCTTACCAATACTGTCTGGATAAAATTAAGGCACTGATCTGAATGTGTTAATGCACAGGTTGATTAGCACTATTGACTTTAGCATAAGAAAAATCCCTCATGACGTGGCTATATGGGAGTTAATACTGGAGGCCCATGCGTGGACTGATTGAGGACCCAAGCACCGTTTTCTTGTGGGATAGCTAGAAATAAGATGAGTTAACGGCAACTATCGGATATTGACAGCTTATGAAAGTTATCTGTTATTGTTAGACAGTTCTGGGTTTTCCTGGCACTACTACTGGATAGGTTGGATATGGGCACGTAATTCTGGTATGGAAACTGTAAAACTTTGAAAACAAAAGCTACCATTATCTTGTGAAATTAATGGATTAAAATAGAAACAAACTTAATAAATGGATAGTGAATTAATTAGTTACCCGTTTTTGGTTTGATATTAGCATCAACGTCCATTTCATATGATTGTGTTGGTTTCTTAACTACATACACGCTATCATTTTACATAATTATAATTCTTCATTGTTATATTTCATCCTCAAGGTTTATTTCAAGCAATTTTAGCAGTACAATTTGGTTTAATTCCTCATGAAATACATGAACTCCGTACAGTAAAACCTCGAAAATTCGAACTCCGTTTGGTCGAACTACTCGCTAATTCGAATTAAACTTCGGACACAATGGATTCAGAAAATAAGGCCTATTTATTATCTATTTTAATAACTGTCTTAAAACACATGCTTTGGTGCGTTGAAGAAACGTCTGCTCGATACGTTTCTTTTGCACACCTAAAACATATGTTTGATATGAAAAAAATGATAATGATCAGCTTTGGGGTTATATACTTTTATGTCTACATCCCTTTAATTCGAACAACTGATCATTCAGAATTAAATCTCTAGTCATTAAGGCTTCGAAAATTCTACGGTTTTTGCCTTTCTGATGGCAATAATCTGCACAAGTTCAAAATCAAAGTGCAATTGTCAGAGATAAAATGAGGAAACATATTCAAAACAATGCATCTGGGTTGTTTTATTTATTTTTGTATTTATCCCCGATTTGATCCTTGGTGTCAGTATTTAGATTAAAGGAATTAAACTATGCTTTAATAATCTATTATCTTAAAGATAGTTTAATGAACTGAATGCAATTATTCAGATGATGTTCACATTATTTTTCACATTTATACCATATACAGTAAAACCTTTCTAAAACGGCCACTATCAAGAAAGACCAAAAATGGATTTTCAAGACCAATTATCGCTTAATGCAGGTCAAAAGTATTGTATTTTGCAATACTTTCAACCTTCATTAAGCTACCATTTTTCACTAAGGTCTTTGTTTGATCTACTTTTGAGTGGCCGCTTAAGACATTGACTTTAATATTGCCTTGTTGTTAAACGTAATTAATTAACAAATATGATAACAATAATTGAGCCATCACGTGAGATCTTGGTACTCTTCGCATTGTCGAACAACGAGGGCTCAGGCGAGTCTGTGCAAATGCACAGGCTCGCCTGAGACTTCGTTGTTGGCATACACAACGTTTGTATAGAGGTAAAGATTAGGACTAAAGTTTAGACCTTCAGTCCCGCTGGATACGTCAGCATGTACGTTTGAAGCAGGCATTTAAGTATATACGTTAAGAGCCAGGTCATAATATAGTTTAATTGCTCGCTTATACTGGTCAAAGTAAACATCAATTGGATTTAATAAGCCGTAACATGTGATTTCCAACAATGTGGCATTTTGACATGAATAGACTCAGACAAGCCTGTGCAGCCTCCACTCAAGCTTAGAAACTCAAAATGCTGTTCGGTCAGTAGCTTAACAGTCTTAGAATATTCAAGCGACTAGCAAAGGCTGATCAGACTGCGCATATGCACAGGCTGGTCTGAGCCTTTGCTGGTCGCACATACCGCATTGTTTGAAAACTCATGTCGCGGCTCATAGGACAATTATGATTATGTTTTTTTTTGTTTTTCAAGTTTCGCCGTTTTCGTTCTTATTTTGAGATACATTTTTTTTCAATTTATTAATTGAAATATTGCATTTCATTTTGGTAAAGCTGAACAAACTATGATGCACTCATTGTTTGAGCTGAGTTTACCTCTTGTTTTATATATCAACATAACTTAATTGTAATAACGTATATAGTGTTAAAATGTTTATACTTTCTAATTATATTTAGTGATATTATTAGCTCATTTTAAGATGTGAAAATAACACTTTTCATGGATGTAGTTAATTTGTGTTGAATACTAACATTTTTTAAAATGACGTCAATTGACACCAATGTGACATCATAATCCGACGTCAAGATGATGATGAACACTACAAATGTGGGTGAATACCTCAATGTAGGAGACTATATCTGTCTATATTCTGTGGAGACTGAGGGATACGCTTACAGTTTACAGTCCAGGTATTGTTATTTCTGGTTATCCCAATGCGTTTTTAACCATTTGTATACAAAAAAACCTAAATAGGTATTTTACAAACAGTGATAACCCAGATGAAATACCGCATAATGTGAAAATATGGCATTTCATCAGGGTCTAAACTGTTTGTTAAGGCAAAAAAGATATTCAGACAAAAAATACAATATATTTTGAAAATATCATCTGATACCCCTAGGTACAATGGGCCATCCAAAGTTTATTATATCAAACCAGAAAGAAGAATCCATTAGTATACAAACGGTTATCACAACATAGCAAGTACTAATTTAGCATTAATCTCTCAGAAATAGCTGTAAATATTAACACAAAATTGGCAGTCTATGGTGCATGCCGAAATTAGATAAAACTTGTTCATTTCTACATGCTATTTTCACTGAAACAATAAAAGTAGTTGTGAAGTTTGTGGTAAAATTCCTTTACAGGAATTACCTCTTTAAAAGTATGTTACGAAAATAAGGATACCTAATTTTGCAATTTACCCTTATCAAGAATCATGCTCTTTAAAGCATCTCAATTTGCTTTTCAGTCTACCCTTTTATCAGTCTACCCTTTTGTGACAAACCGGCTTTTCTATAAAGTTTGATACAGTTAATTAAGACAGGATGGTCCATTGCATATATTGAGTGGTAACAGGTTATAATTGCCAAACAAATATAGCATTTCTTTCTCTAAAGATTTATTTTAGTTTTAGCAAACAGTGCAGACCCTGATTTTTTAAAAATATATTTTATGTCAGCATTAACGTAAAGAACACTAATATATCCGCTCTGTTTGATTATGGATGATAAAAGACTACAGAAGATGCTCTTAGAAAGGCCATTGCATATCTAAATGACGATAAAACATTCTGTTTAAGCATTTCAAAATTTAAACAGGAAATTCTATGAACTACATTGATACATGTTCATTTATTGGAATAATGATTTAGTGTTTTACTGTTACAAAATCATCCTTAAATCAAAGATGGAAAAACAATTAAGCGTAAAGTGCATTTAGTGTGGTGCGAATTATTTGCAAAGGTTGTCACCAGACGAAACAAACAAACATGTCACTTGCAGGTAAAGAGTTTACTGGGTATTCGTGCCTCATAGATTGGCTGTAATCTGAGATAATGACATTTCCAAGTTATATTCATCTTTTTATTTAAACATAATGCACATGCTTATATGAATTTATAGTTTGGCTGATTGGTACCAATCTCCCATAGACGTAACTAACACATATCTTAAGGATGCACGTAACAAGTTGAAAGCTTGATCTTTTATCAATATGGAAAGCCACCATAATCTAATAAAGTTACGTTCTTATATTCGTGCCTTCAAGCGTGATTGCTGCTATAATTTGTTTACATAATTCATTTCCTGGCGTTTTTGTCCAAATGAAGGTTTCATTTAATTAAAAGCCTGCCTGTATTCGCCCGTTTATTGACGTGCTTTTTGTTCAAAATGCAATTACTGCCACATACCATTGACTACTTAGAATTTGCAGAAAAATGGCCCTGGAGGATAGTTTGCTATTTTATAACTTGTCTTCAATATTGCCACAATGGTCATAATATTGGTATTACTTTGCTCTACCGAGTAGTCATAAACGGTCAATCATTGAAAATGAAAGCCTACGCGAATATAAATGTTGTCGTACATGCGTCCCAGTCAGCATACTATACACGAGCCACCGTCGGGCCTATGGTAGCCCAAGATAATGGCTAGAGTGGTTGTGAGCTTACAGGGTCGTAACCAGACAATTAGTATAGATGAAGCACAGTCGTAACTGTGGGACACTAGCAATGTTAAGTCAATCGCCAGATGAATTTTGATTAAAAACATAAAAACGTATGCATGCAAGTTCAATGTATCTGCCTTCAGCAAGCGAATTTAATTGTCTGTTCCGTGGAAATTATGCTTGCTTCGTTCATTTGCTCGCTTTACATATTTATTGTCATTTTGGAACCATAAAAGGTTATTTTTGACACAATGTAGCATTAATTTTTTATATATAAAAAGAGAATTGTGCCACATTTACAGTAGCATGGAACACTGATAAATGTTAAAGCTTTCGCCTGACTTAATAATAACACTTGGCCTATTGGTCAATATACTGAAATTGAATTATAGGTCAACTGATACACCTGGGAATTCAAAGAAACAGGTTCATCTCGTATTTAGCATGTGGCGTTATAATGAGTCGATATAATGTTGTATTGATGTCAGACTTCTTGACACCAAATACCGTTGGTGCTACCATTTATGTATAGCATCATACAGCATCAGAAAACACACTTAATACGAGTACACCTTAGTGCTGATTAAGCAATTTTATTGTTTTTTCACCTGTAAAATCATGTCCCGTATTTATTAACACGATTAAAGACATATGCGACCAATTTCAATGCGTACCATTTCTGTGTTGGGAAACAGGGACAGTTGTCTGGGTCCTGTCTTTAGACCATTTACGAATTCGGATCAGTTTTTGGATACGCCTGTGTCTTATAGATGTTACGACATTTTCTTGACAAAATAAACATTAAAATGTGTCCAAAATATCTATTACCCTTTTATCAGAATTGATCGTCTCTGTACCAAAGGCAGATAAATGTCAATCAGTTGAAATGGGAGAGTTTTATAAACTTTTGTATAAAGATTGTCTATCAGATGAGTGTTCTATTTCTGAGATATTTATCCATTCATCTATTACAGTTGTTAAATTAAAGTATTTTTATTTTTTAAAATGGAAAGAATGGATACCCTAAATTAAAGCGGACTAAAGCTATCATATTTTCAATTTTTTGACAGAATTTGTTCTCCAAATGATGCCTAGTAATTTGTAATTATGTATGTACCATACATGTATTTCAATGTATGAAATATAAAAGTTCATATCAAATTTTGCTTGATGGTACTTCTAAATTTAACCTTTCTAAAAAAATAAAAAAAAAATTAAATTGTCAATTTTGCCTTGTTTCAATTCTTGTCAACCTATGAAATTAATATCAAATTTGTCCACATATGTGTTGGTTATAATCGTAAAATCTCAAGAAAAAATAAAAACGGTAAAATGGCGTTTTCTAAATTTCAATCTTAAAGGTCAAAATTTGCAGAATGTGAAAATTCAGATTTTTATGTAAAGTTCCAGCAGTATGCTAAATTTACATAGGGTTCTGTTCTGCGTAGGCATGGATTCTGATGATATTGGGCATGTTGACTGTTTGTTTATAAGTATTTTGTTTTCTCATTGGTTATTTACAACATTTGGTATTGTGTACCATGTGAATATAGCGGTATCCAAAAATCAGACCAATTAACATCTTTAAGAAATCAAAATTTCTGAATCTGATCTATTGATATAATTTGTTAGTTCTAGATTATGTATGTGGTACATACATTATCATTCCTATCACATGAAATTGGTTGAATAAAGTTTCTTTTAGAATGTTTACTCAAATTCAGCTGTACAAAATAGATCAACAACTCAAGGGTCTTAATTTTGGTATGTTGTAGTTTTTGGTAACATTTCGCATCAATATAATTTTTTACTATATGTATAAGGATACTATTCACAAGATTTGAAACCCGGAAATATATTTGGTTTGAATGATGAAAATCAAGTCAGACCTTTTTAAATAAATTATATTATCGAATGCATTATAAATAATTATGTCTAGTTTTACAGAATTTTCTAGTATGTCAGCATTAAGAGGTCATTTGAGAATTAAAATCGTTTTTCTTTTACTCCAGAAATAACAGCACATGACTGTTTCACCTTGTCTAGCGCCAAAACTTTGTTTATCTTGTTCAATATGTATAAGTTGAACAATTCGTTAAATTTTTCTAATTTGAAAACCCATTTATTATCTTAAAAAGTAGCTTTTTTACTTTCCTCGATTCCAATTTTACTTATTAAAGCAGTTTAATAGCTTTTGTTGGAATTATTATCATTTTAAATGGGGTTATGATAAGTGTTTGTTACGAGGATGGGATCAAAAGTAATGCCACTGGCTAATTTTCACCGCAACTGTTGGCGGGAAAATGAAACCCATGCCTTGTATGTGTTCTCCATTCTCTCACCTTTCAATCGATGTATCAACTGCACATGTAGACACAATATCTCTCGTGAAATTTACTTTTGCACAAAACCTACTCATAGGCGGTTAAGCAAAATGGTTTGGAGAAGCGTTGAAAATGAGATCGAAATCAGGGCTGACATTAAGACTCGCGCATTACTTAGCAGAGGTTCAACGGACATTTATGCTAACATATGTACTGTTTATGTTAGTAATTCAATGTCATTTTCCACAGTTTGCAGACAGGTTAGGGATTTCAGTGCAGGCGTAGGGTCTGTTACAAGTGCTCCAAAATATTGTAGATCTAAATCTGCAAGTAGTCCAAAGATTGTTATAAAAAATTATATAGTAAAATCAGACGCAAAGATATACTACTCAGCAGATTGCGGACATGGTTTGCTTTTCAAAAGCATTTGCACTTGAAGAAGGAAAGCACTTGGTGGGCCCCACATTTGCTCAATGAGGAGCAAAAATACACGCATGTTAGGACGGCGCGCAAACTGTTAAAACGATTTCCAAGATATGATCAGAAATTATTTATGAATGTAGTAACATATGATGAGTCTTGGATGCACTATTTCGAACCGCATCGAAAAATAAGTAATCGAGTATGGCTTACCAAAATGCAAGAAGGCCTTGTATGCCAAAAGGATTACCAGTGTAAAAAAGGTTATGTATGCCATATTTTTCACTCCTAACGGACTAGCAATACAAGTCTCTATACCCAAAGGCAAGTCAATAAATACAAGGTTTTACAGGAACAAAGTTCTTAGAAAATTAGTCAAATTCTACCAGAAATGTTGACCGAAGATAGACATCTGTGGTATTTATTTGTAACATGACAATGCCTCAAGTCACAAGGCCGGAAGTATGGCGTCGCTTTTGGAAAGAACAGGGGGTCTATGTTCTAGAACATTAACCCTATTCCCCTGATCTAGTCCCCTGTGATTTTTTTCTCTTCCCTCGTCTCAAGAAAAATCTTCCTGGCAGAAATATACCTCCCGCCAAAAGTTAGGTGTCTCCATGTTAAACCTCCTTAGAGGTAGACCCCAAAAAGACTATGAGAAAGTCTTCAAGGATTGAATTAAAAAATTGAAAATTTGTGTATCTGTGAAGGGATGGTATTTTGACAATTTGAAATAAACAAAAATGCAATCCCACCTTTAGTTGTCATTTAACATCATTGGTTGCATTACTTTTGATCCCGCCCTCGTATTGAATTTTGGGTACTCTTTTGAATTGCGTAGACAGATAGAACTTAATGCAGGAGAAAAAAGGGGTACTAATTAAAATACTATAAAATTCAAATAAGTTTTCCAAACCATTCATTTAAATGTACATATTGAATGACTAAGGGACTGCAAAAAAAGGATGCTTATTAAGTATTGTTAGAAAACGGATCCTTCCATGATATAAATTTTGCTGTTACCTATAGACTTCTAAAACTTCAGACTGAGTTTCACCAAGTCTCTACAAGAGGCGTAAGGGAAAGTGCTACAGCTCTCATGCCTCCTTGCATTGGCTTAAATGGTGTTCTACTTTCTGCTGAAACTTGATATTCCAAAAGGACCAGAATATGAAAATATGACAACTGTGTAGATCCATACTTTATGATCAATGTTAGGGAGGTGGAGTTCAACCTGAACCAAAGACAGCTGTTGTGAAATCTAACTAATCTAAAAAAAGAACCCTACCAAAATAATGAGAACAAACACAAAAGTAGTAAGTGAGTATGATCAGGAAATGCCACAATCACAAACTGAAGACAAACCCATGTCATTGTAATAAAGAGCCACACAACAAACACGAGACACTAGGAAGACAAAAAAGCAAAGCAACCATCTCCTCTTCCCCATCGAGATGATTGCAATACTAGAATGGATACAAAGTAACGCACACTAAAACATAGAGCAATTACAGAATCCCACAATGGGAGTAACAATCAACAACGAATCAACAACAACAGAACCTCTGCCTTAGAACGGAAAGTAGCCAAAGTAATGGGGGCCTAAATGCATTTTACTGGTACAAAATCTTTGCCCTAGATTATGCTGTTGTTGAAGCACAAAAATGTTAAGCTCGCATGGAGGATTCCTAACTATTGCAATGAATCACTATAGAGAAACAATATAATCAAATTAACACACTACGATGAAAAAGAGAAAATGGCTCACGACTCTCAGTAAGTCAGAGCTAAAGAAAACCTCAAGTTGATCCAGGGGGCCTAGCTATAGCCAAGCACCAGGCAACGATCCACCAAGTAAAGCTTGATATCAGGGCCATCATTGAGTCTGAGGCTGACCCGCCGTTGTGCAATTAAAGAAGAAACCGTAGTTATAATTGGTGATCAGGCATGCTTAAAATTAGGTTTTCCAACAATTCTTTTGAATTTATAAACTAAATAACCATAAAATATTGGTTCTGATGTGCCCTGTTGCAGAATAGTTATTTAACCAATATTGTATTTAACAATTAACTTTGAGTGTCTGTGGTAGAATTTAGAAAATGCTTTTCGAATTTGAATATATATATAACCTTGTTTTAATAACTTGCAGTCACAAAGGATACATTTCACGAAAGTAAATAGACTTCCTTCTGAATCCATTTTGTTTAAAACTTGTAACTATTCATTTTAGAGCTTATAATTTTGCTATTGTGTATTTATACAAAGAAATAGAGTTTAACCAACTTAGCAGTCGAAAATAGGTTTCTGTTGTTGAAGACAATTTTAAAACACCAGACCTGGTTTCACTTAGTCAGTTTATGAGAGTTAATGAAACGTATGCACATAAATCTGGATCAATTTGCTTTCGATATTTGATACGGAGGTACATTAAAATAGAGGACATTCTAGGTGCAACAGGAAATGGAATGTAGATATAGAGACTATGAATTACCGAGCACGAATCTCATACTGTTTGAATTTTTTCTACGGCTAAAAGAAAATAAAGAGAATAACCACCTGATGGTTTTGGCCCAAAAATAAATTGGAAATCATTGGAAGATTAATTTACAAATGATACCTGCTGGGCATCTACCCGTACAACTTAGTTCTATACCAAGTGCTACTTACAAAAATACCAATTTTAAGCTATTAAATTAGTTATAACTTCTGAAACCGAAAAGATGTTGTACCTAACTCGGATGAAGATACTAAATTGTGATAGTCATAGCGTTTTTAGAACAATACTAGTGGAAAAACTGTGGTAAGACCTTACTGGAATCTTTTATTCGAAATCACTTATGAATAAAAACTGATTTCATGCAGATCATACACTGTTAATGGTGTCCAAATTTAATGAAAATTTACATACATAAAGAGAATGTATGTGGCCTATTTTTCTGAAAATATTATGGGTTGAAAATATATATTGAGATGTATTCATATACATGAACATTGATGGTAGCACGGTATACCCTAAGGAGTCTTCCATCATATTTCATTCAAAGAACGTAGCAGTCACTAATGCTAATGATTTGAGAGCAATATTTAATAGGTCATATGCTACCACGAAGAGGTGTACATCTAACAGCCTTCGAGGAATAAAATAATTAAATAAAATAATTTCATTTCTGTAGTTGTTATGACTTAGGTATTCAACATACAAAATATTATTAAAACCCATGCATGGGCAGATTTGGAACTCCCCCTTTAACGATGTACACAATTTCCAAGTTTTATATCTGGTTGCAAATATGAAATTGGCTGAGACTCAGATTGTCTCTTCTATGTGGATGGTTATTTTTAGCTGGGCACGATCTGATCTCTTGGCGTTGGGCCACAAAACCAGAGGACCCATATGGAGACTTACTTTTCAATGCATTTTTTCTTCCTTTTTTGAGTTTAAATGCTGAATTACTTCAAACTAGTAAAATGGAATTAGAGAAATGAAAAAATATTACTCCTGAACATTTATATTGAGTTATGCACAACATCTGTGGGGTGGGGTCAAATTTGGCCCTCCTGAAAGATAATTAGTGTTGTGAACCCATATTTGTGTCTTTTTAGCTCACCTGAGCCGAAGGCTCAACGTTAGCTATTGTGATCGGTCTTTGTCCGTCGTCCGTCCGTAAACTTTTTCTTTAAACGACATCTCCTTCTGAACCACTGGTCCAAATTTCTCTTTGCCTGACGAATGGCTAGCTGACATAACAACGATATATACGCCAGAAAATATCTCAATACTTGTACTAATACCAGCTCATAAATATTCAATAACTGACATATATTAAGCTATAACGAGGTCCCAGAAGTGCTGTATGATAGATTTGTATGTTTCCTAAGTTGGCAATATAATACCAATAATGATACTTGATAGCTTTATATAGAGTTCCAAAAGTATTGCGTCATTTTTACGAGACACGTCAGCCGATTGGATATTGGGGACTATATGAAATATTTACGACAAAAAAAAGAAAAATTGGAGTTCCCAATAAACCGTTTTATGTTGATACATGCGCGGATACAGAAGGAGGACATGGGGTGTGTACCACCCCCTTCCCCCCCCCCCCACACACACACTTGAAAAATCACAAAGCTATAGGGTTTCTTAGTTATACTGGTCCGGATCCCCTGAAAACTCACAAAGCTATCAACCAAGCCAGCATTCAATGTTAGGCCATCGTCTGACCCGCCTTTCAAGTGCGTTTCGCTGGCGGGTCGGTGATGGCCCGCTTTTAGCGGTACGAGTGATCCTCTCTCCCCTCATCATCTTAATAAAAAAGAAAAAAAGAGACCCACTGACAAAGCTTTCTGGATCCGCGTATATTCATCAAATCTCTACTCGGACCTTTGGCACTTTAATAGCGTTTGTGTCATTATATGGATTAGAATTGCCAAACTATAGATTGTAATATAAAACAGAAAATAAAATTGTCAAAATGCAAGTGCCTAGTTTTATTCTCTTTGAAGTTCCGATCAGCAATAGTGTTAATCATGTTAATTGTTTTGTGAGAAATACGTCTCTGACTAATGGAGTGGGTCCCACCAGTTGGTCTATTATGACTGCTTAAAATTAGTTTAAGTCATGCCTTTTGTTCAGCAATTCATAATATGGCTATCCTTTATCATGAATTTGTCCAGTTCGTTAACTCTCATGTACAGACTCTATGAGACCAAGTCTGCTGTGTTCTAAATTTTACGTTTTTGTTTTATTTGGAAGGCTTCGTTTTTATATATCTGGTAAAAGTCACAATAGCTTTTGCTGTAACGTTAGGAGTTTGTAGAACTTCTAGTACATCGACTAACCGTTAGTACTTTTTTCATATGCTTGTTCTTCTCATGAGTAATTACGTTCTAACAGAAAGCAGCAGAATGCCACTTAAAACCGACAGAAGGGGGCGTGAGATCTATTGCACTTTCCATTAATTCTCACAGACAGACTCAATTAAAGCAAGTCTGCTGTTTCACGTTATGTAGGTTCTCTCTATTAGAAAGGATCCAGTTTCTCCAGATAAGTTGTATAATATTTACTAACCGCAAAATACAAAGTATTTTCCAATATCCTATCAAAGAGTTTTCTACACGTTTGATACGATTTAAACTGCTTCCAATTATCACTCACACTTTCCATTTAAATAGCAAATATAATCCATGTTCTCTTTCTGAACACACACTGACCCACCTTGGTGATGTGATATACATGTATTTCTTCCTTGCTTGAAAACTGTGTCATTATTGGTCATTCAATCATATATGCACTAAACTGTTATTGCGCCTTCTACTAAGATATAAACTAGTAAAAGTTTATGCCAATATTTGGACCTGTCCATCTCTGTAGATTTGAAATAAATAATATTGAGATTATTCAAACCGTGGCAGCAATGGGGACTTTTAACAGTAAAATACAATGGCCAGATTGGGGACGGCGTTTCTGCAGCAATTGTGACCTGAATAGCTGGTACCCGCTTCATGTGTAGATTTCTCATTCGATTCAAATGTAGAGTGAAATCTAGATGCTCTTTACCAAATAATAGGAATAAGACTAACAACATGTTTCAAAGATGAGCTGCTTTATTTGCGTAAGGTAGTTGTATTTAGCTGTGATTTGATATGTATAAAAATGAAACCTGGGTGTAGAAAATTAAATTTTGGCCATATCACGAGGTTGTACACTTGGTGACTTTCAACATAATAATGGCTAGGAATTGTCACAAACACAGATAACAGACCAGATATTAGAACATATAGACAAAATATAAAAGTAAGACTACACTATACACAGTAACAAATCTCTTCATCAGAGGGGTAATTGCTAAATTATAACGGTAACAAAAAAAAAAACTACATATCAAAACCAAATCTAACCGCAAGATCCCCATACACAAGGGGAACAATATAAAAACGAACGAGCTTCAACAGAATCACAGCCTTAGAATGGACAGTGCCGTAGCCATCACTGGGTTAAATAATTTAATTGGTGAATCGTCGCCCAATATATTCTGTGCTTGTTCGAGCACTCTATAGATGCTTCCTAGAGAAAACAATCAAATTAAATCAATCAGCTGTGATAAAAGAACATGCCCATAACCCACTGACATCAAGCGCTAAGGAAAACAAGACCAAACTCATCTCTGGACCTGCGTCGCCGGTGCACGTCGGTGAGTGAACAGTCAATATGCAAAGTTCAAATATACAGGAATGAAATCAGATTACATCCAAATTTCACAATGTAATCTACAGTAGGTGACTTAACAATTTCTAAGTTAAACACTCAAAAATATAATATCAAATTAGTATAAATATAGGGTGGACATGTTCAATGTGTGAACAATCATTACACAAAATTTGAATAAAAAGGAATGAAAACTGCTTGAAAATGTCTAAGTTCAACATCTGTCAAAAAAGTGTAAAAATGAAATTTGCACAAAATAGGAGGTGCACATCTTCAATGTGTGAACAACCATAAAGCAAAGTTTGAATATAAAGTAATGAATACTGTTGGAGTTGCAGATTACACAAACTAGGCACCCCCTGAGCATTTCTGATGGAAAAATGTCTAAGTTCAACACCCATCAAAAATAAGAAAGAAAATATGAAATGTGCACAAAATGGGAGGTGCACATCTTCAATGTGTGAAAAATCATCATGTAAAGTTTAAATATAAAGGAATGAATACTGATGGAGTTGCAGATTACACAAACTAGGAACCCCCTTAAGCATTTCGGATGAAAAAAATGTCTAAGTTCCACACATCTCAAAAATGAAAAAGAAATTATGAAACATGCACAAAATAGAAGGTGCACATCTTCAATATGTGAACAATCATTAGGCAAAGTTTTAATGAAAAGGAATAAAAACTTTTGGAGTTATAGATTACACAAATTTGGTACCCCTTAAGTGTTGCAGACGGCCAAATGTCTAAGTTCAACACCCCTCAAAAATGAAAAAAAATATGAAACATGCACAAAATAGAAGGTGCACATCTTCAATATGTGAACAATTATTAGGCAAAGTTTGGATGAAAAGGAATAAAAACTTTTGGAGTTACAGATTACACAAACTTGGTACCCCTAAAATTTTGCGGACGGCCAAATGTCTAAGCTCAACACCCCTCAAAAATTAAAAAAAAAAATATGAAATGTGCACAAGATAGGAGGTGCACATCTTCAATAAGTGAACAATCATTTGGCAATGTTTGAATGAACAGGAATAAAAACTTTTGTAGTTACAGATTACACAATCTTGGTACCCCTAAAGTGTTGCGGACGGCCAAATGCCTAAGTTCAACACCCCTCAAAAGTGAAAAAAAATATGAAACGTGCACAAAATAGGAGGTTGGTACCACTAAAGTGTTTCGGACGGACAGGCGGACGGACGGACGGACAGACAGACGGACGGACGGACAGACGGACGGACGGAGTGGACCCATTACTAGACCTGCTTTCGCTAAAGCGACGCAGGTAAAAACTAGTTGAGCCACGTGGTTATTTAATGTTAGTTTTCATATTTCTCGTAATGCGCAATGTTGAGACACATCCGCTCGTCGATCAGACTCAAACACCATGCAATAACTTACGCTCATCATATGGCTTGATTCAAATACACGAGAAAAGAGAGCATAAACGTCAGGCAAACAACGGGTACGGACAGTCTGATGCAATCTTACAAAAATACTTAGAAATGGGACTATTATTATTGGAAAAAGTAGTTATCCTATTGATTCGTACTCGGTAGAAGACATCGCGATTTATTTGAAATCAGTGGAAGAACATCAAGCCAAATATTTACACAACGATGCCAGTTTAATAACGTGTCCAATCTTAAATCATGCAGGCCAGGAACCATCAATCACTGAGTAACAGACACTCGGAAATTGAGTAAATAATGGGATTCAGGTGCCGCCAAAACCAACAGTGGCAATGGATGACACAGAGCAGCCTGTGTGAAGATCACATAAATCAAGTGTCAACAGAAACTTGCTTAATGGGCGCAGCATGCTGTCTAAAATGAGCCACCAGGGTGGCTCATTTTAGACAGCATGCTACACCCATGCAACCTGACTGAGTAATCGATGCTTGGAAATGCCTGATTGTCGGCGTTTCGGTTCAGTCATAGATATGTGTTAATCACTCAAACATGATTAACTAAATAGGAGAAGTCTTCAGATTCTCGATTTGTTTGTATTGACCTATCGTAACAGAGCTATAAACTACGAGTCTATTACGTAAAAACGGCAATCTTTAACATAGGGTACAGCGTGTTTGTTTTGTTTTTTGTGGTCAAGTCTTACAGGTCATCACATATTGAATCTGTTTGCATGAATGCTGCCATATATTTCCAAGTGCTCGTTCAAAAGACTTTATTTGGCTATTTTGTCATCGTGCTGCATTTT
This sequence comes from Loripinus fragilis, assembly GCA_964019695.1. NCBI lineage: Eukaryota > Metazoa > Mollusca > Bivalvia > Lucinida > Lucinidae > Loripinus > Loripinus fragilis. Next base: position 87,322,605 of record OZ026523.1, on the reverse strand, counting down.
GAAAGTAAATCAGGAGGCCAAGATCAGGAATCGATACAATCAACTATCACACCTGACGGGAAAGCGACAAAACACAATAAAAATCACATAAGAGAGCCAAGAGGTTAGCGCTTTCCCAGCAGGTGACCACATAATGAACAGACAAGAAAGCAAACACGAAACATACATAAATAACAAAAATGATCCACAAAACCTTGTCTGATATATGAATGATGTCCAGAAAAATGTTATGTTGCTTCACTCATAAATCAGCCATACTTTCAATAATGTTATAAACAGAATTAAAGAGACCAGAACAATCCCCACATTGTGCTATCTCACCATCGTACAGTCAATACAGCACGAAACTCGTCATCATGAAACATCTACACCGTGAAATCACGTTATCGTACGAGTTTTGTGCAATCAATCTAAAAATAGTTACACACAAAAAATACGTAGTACACAAGGTCAAAGTTAAAATGGGAATGCAAATTGAACTATACGGTATACAGTGGTATATATACTTATGATACATGATGGTACCGGAAGAAATTGTGTGGAACGAATGAATTAGTCAGCTTCAGCAAAAAAAAAACTACATACTATTTAGACCTTGAGCTGGCTATAGACTATGATTTTCTGAAACAACATTATATAAGACACAAAATAAAAGATGTTAGCCCTCTAGGAGTGGCAGCGTTAACGAGTAACAGCACGTTATATACGTTACCCCCCCCCCCCCCCCCAAAAAAAAAAAAAATAGCATTAAACGTCCCTGATAATGTCTCAACCATGACATGTTCGTACATATTTGCATGCTGACACAGGTTTATGAACTTCTTATAACACAGGTCACATATTTTTAGTATTAATTTTATAAATGTCTTGAGTAATTACCGTTGTATACGTTACTTAGTGTTTCCTGCGTTATTTCCGAGTATCAGTATGGTATTTATTGACTATACGTGTATTACATCTGTCACAGAATATAGTAAATCTATAAGACTGCTACCTAAATGATTTAAAGTTCTTTATTATGGACGCTTACACTATTTTCAGGTCCATGTTATGTATGTTACCTTCAAAAAAGCATTAAACATTTAAGTTAATGTCTCTAACAAGCCCTCTTTATACTTATTTGCATGTACTTCTTTTAGCAAGGTTTACCTATTTTAAGTATTCATTTAATAAATGCCTTGAGCTTTAACTGTTATATGTGTTACCAAATGATACATAAGTTATTCTGAGTATCTGTATAGAAGTTGTTGACCATACATGTATAAAGTCTGTCAGAGAATTTAGAAAATTTATAAGGCTGAAATAACTTGAAGTTCCTTATTAATTTATGGCGACTTAAACTAATAATATAATGTGATCTATCAACCTTCGCTGTTTGCTCACATAAACAGTATAGATACCATGCATTCAAATTGGAAGTTCTGAAAGACAGTCACCGTGAAACAGCTCAGTTCTGGGCAAGGTATATGGATATGATTCAGATGGTGTTGACACTGATTAGGGCTAGAAGGAAAACAACTTTGAATTGCATGTCATCTCTATCTGTATGCCTTGTTCCCAATGTTTATTGCAAAGGATCACAACAACTACGCACAATATGTACCTGTGTAACTGATTACACTCATAAATTTGATACACATCGCAGATACAAAGAACTTCTCAAACAAAATGGGTTTAGTGTGTCACAACCATTGGTTCTTTTCTTGAGAAATGCTTTTGACATAACTATCAGGCAAACAATAAAGAGGTATTATAGGCTTCAGCAACTAGAACGACGCTTTGTACTACAGATGGAATGTTGTATTACTCATCACATCAGAGCTCAATATATTAAAACAACTCTTCAATGCACTGAAATGAAATATTCAATCTGCTCAGATGCAAAGTAGAATGAGTACTAGAGGCAGTTTCAGGCTTCACCAAGGACTTAGATTAGCTTTAGGGGCTTTTAGAACTTCTCCTGTTGCTAGTCTCTATGTGGAAGCAGATGAACCATCACTATACTCACGAAGAGAGAAACTCTCTTTGCAATATGCTATAAGACTTGCTGCTGACCCATCAAATCCAGCTCATGAAGTTACATTCCCACCAAATTATGTAAATTTATATAAACAAAAACTTAAAGCTATTAAATCATTTGGCGTCAGAATTTCACCACTCTTAGAATCTGCCAATATCAAACCACAAAATATTGAAAAAACATTTTACACCAAATATTCCAGCTTGGTGTATGAAACGACCTGAAATACTTTTTGATTTACATTCCGGGAAAAAATCTAAATCAAATCCACACATATTAAAAGACGATTTCAGAAAAATGCAAAGTCGTTATAAGAATTAACAACAAATTTATACTGATGGGTCAAAGGAAAATTCAAAGGTTGGTTGTGCTGTTATATCAGACAGCCATAGTAATATGCAACGTACGAGGGATGATCCAAAAGTTCTGATTGTTACCTTGTAGCTTTGTCCAGATATATTTATGAGAGGCATACTATGCACCATTCAAAAGAATGAGTTTATACCTTTATAATGATGCTAATATTTTTTCGCTGTACTGTTTTGTTTAATAATTACAGCACATTATATATGGTCCACTCCATACCACTGGCCTGTTTTCGTGTTATAGAATTTTAATAATATTTGAATCTGAATCTTTCAAGCCTGGGAACTTTAAAATCACAAAATAAAATTGCATTGTATTTTTACTTTTTGTTACTCATAATATCCATTCAAATGTTAGAATGTTGATAGGTTGCGTCGATTCAATATTTAAAGCACAACACACAATTCTAATGACGTCATTGAAATAGACAACTACGTCATTTTGAATACATTGCAGAATTTTCATTTCGGAGAATATTCGATTTTTGTCTGTCAATTTGGACTCAAAACATGCCGAACCTAATATCGGCAAAATATTTAAGACCAATATTATTTTTATTACAAAACATCTTAATCTTAATTTAAAAGTTTCAAAAAGTTTTATTTTTTACCAAAAAAATGATTGATTTTAAATAAGGTTTTTCAAAATTGTTATTGGTTTCAGACGGATGTTTTGTGCTCAATTTAAACCCATATTGTATCATTTTACGATATAGTGCACCTTGGGACAATTGATTGGGTATTATTTTTAGATATGCACATGCAAATTTGTGTACCACCGAATATTGACCTATTTTGTGGACTCGGTTTAATTTTCCTATGTGCGTTACTATCAGTCTCCAACGATACCGACTATTCATATATTGCATCAGACAGAAGTCAGTTCATCTAAATTTGCTTAAAATATTTTTACCTTTAATACAGCTGTTGTTACGGCAGAATGGGCCGGTCAAAACTTCAAATGGTCCAAAATTTGATTATAGCTGACAGTTGCATAACCATACATTCAAGGGCCTAGAAAATCGAGATCATATAGACAATTCGCCATATTTACAGGACATAGTGGCTTACGGATGAAGATTGAGCAGCCATGAAAAAAAATTGCTGAGACTGCTCGTCTGAATTATGAGGTCCCAAATATGCACAGTCTGCTTGATAGGTCACTGCATTTAGGGTATGGCTGTTTCGGGGTAGATTTCTGGTCGCTCCTTCAAGTTACATAAAACTTGTCAGACAAAGAATGTATTTGTATTTGGTGCAATTTTCAGGCATGTCACATTACCGGTTACAAAGATATCTCGTCAGGATCAGAACTTTAGGACCATCCCTCGTATACCTGACGATTCATCATTTTTCACTGCTGAAGCCAAAGCAATTGATCTAGCTTTAGATTTCATCACCACTTGTGATGCTAACAATAAATTTATTATATTTTCTGACTCGCTTCCTGTATTGAAAGCAATGAACCATACCAGTTCAAAGAATCCACAGATTCAAAAACTTTAAGAAAAATGTCATGAGCTTTTAGCTTATAAAGAAATTGCTCTCTGTTGGATTCCTAGTCATATAGGTATCCAAGGGAATGAGATGGTAGATAAGCAAGCAAAAACATCGCTTTCATTAGAACCAACTTCTTTTAGAATTCCATTTTCCAATTTTAAGCCATATATCAATAAATATATCTTGGAAGAATGGCAAACTTCATGGAATAACAGCATTGGTAATAAGCTTCTTGACATCAAACCAACTATTGGTGAATATCAATCAGTTGTTCGAAACATTAGAAGAGAAGAGTAGTTTTAGCTCGACTCAGCTTAGGTCATACAAGAGTCATTCATTCATACTTACTACAAGGTGAAGAGCAGCCACAATGTGTTGGTTGCGACGCACCATTCACTGTACGTCACTTCCTTTTGGAATGTGGCGACTTTGCACCAGTAAGAAATAATTGCTTCCATGTTGATAACATGAAAGAATTATTTCAAGATATACATATTGATAGTATTATGACATTTTTAAGACAAATAAATCTTTTTAATAAAATCTAATTGCTATTTTTAAAATCATGTTTTGTTTTACATTTGTATCAGACCATAATACAGATTATATTATGTTGTATTCTGTTTAGTTAAAGAACATGTACAGTTATCTGAATAGCTCTTTGAAACTGTCAGATATTGTACGTGGTCTCTACTGTCAACAATAGCGTTGCAACTTATTATCATTATACAAATTCATCATCATCATCCCTTTTATTTTATCTTACAAATTTTTACTCTTTCCATCCACATCATGTTTAGTTTAATACCGTCTGACGCTAATGACCCACAAGGGTTGATGCGTCGTTAAGCACTAAACAAACAAAACCAATCCTTTTAGTTCTAGTTTTGAAGGCAATGAGCTGTACTTTTTGTCTTTCGGTGTGCCTGCTAAGCCTGGCATAGCTAAGGATCTTATTGAGGCTGATGACATTGGCAGGAAGGCTGTTGCAGACTTCATTGACTCACTTTTAGTTAAAAAAATCTGTCTTTCACATCCCCTATAAAATGCTACAAGCTAATAAAGTTTTGATGCTTGCGAGGTCAAGCAAGAAGAAATTGCCCAATTTACAAAACGTAAACAGCCAGATAAGAGCTTAAAGGAGCGTCTTTGGTAAGCATGACCTTCTTTCTATTGTACATAATGTTGACCTTGAGTTGACACTGCCGTTCCTTCTGGGACCTGTACCATGGTCACTGTCAACTCCTGATAGAATTTCAACCAAAACTGTCAAGTTCAAACTTCAGCATGGCTTGCAATCACACATTGAACTAACATTAGATTGGCCATGCAGTACTGCACATAACGTTGATGTTAATGCCGTAACTACATAATAGCTTTTCCTGTCACCTTCATGGATCTGATGGCACCAGTATTCAACCAGGCACTAAAGGCAGGGCATGTTGGTTTTGTCACCAATACATATATAAAACGTATAAGCAGCAGTCTATACAGTCTTACAAACATTCTCGCAGAGGATAATTTGGGTGTTTTTTTTCAACAATGGTGTATGCAACAAAAGGTGCATCTTCTGAATGTCAACTGCAATGGCCAGAATATGGGGGAAGAGATCTACAGTAAAACACTGTTTGTGACACTACCAATGTGCCGATGTGTTAGTACTATGGAAAGTTTATTCCTATCAAACAGATAGGGAACCCCCCCCCCCCCACTAGCTCATCAACATTCTAAGAAAGGTAGGAAAACAAATAAAGAATTGCTCTAGGCACTCATCAGTGATATGAAGCCCTAACATGTGCTATTTTATATGTAATTGTGAATAAGCTGCAGTACGACATGTTTCTAAAAAAGTACCAAAGCCATACACATATACTGACTATTTCAAATGGTATGAACATGAGCTTACCTCAACCCTGCTTTTCTGTCCTTAAGATGTACATACAAAGATTGAACTATCAAGTCTTTCCCATGAAAACAAGTGAGGCTTTCCAGATATGGACAAAATGTGTGAAAAATAATGGGAATGAAATCGAGTACCTCTGGGTGAAAGAGAACTTGATTGTACCCTAACAGAAGAGCCACAGAATTATATTTCACAATTTGTGTAATATAGGGTTACCATGTTCAAAAGTCAACAACTCGAACCTTATAAAAGGTAGAAGCATAATATTTTCAGTTTCCAAAAGGTACATAAACATTCTTTAATACAAAATGAGTTAGTAAGCACATTCACATTAAAAAAATATCAAACTATATTAGCTTCATAAATCATTTATATAGGAATAATGAAAAAAGTAACATACGTTACACTTTGGGTGCATATTTTTTTCAAAGGTCCATATCTGTGATGCAAAAATAGCTTATTTGGATGATATAGCCAATTTGGAAATCTTACCGTATGGTTTGCACTTTTCAGAAGTCATGTCATTTACTAAAATTATCAAAGATGTTGATGGGTAATATATAAGTGGCTGTTACAGGGTAATGGTGCCATTACCAGAGTGCTAGCATATTGCAAAATCCTTGCAAGATGAATCTGATAGAGGAGTAATAAGTTGTATAGGAAAATTCTTTAAAACCCTTGGATAATATATGAAGATTTGCTCTAGAACTTCTACCTGATGGGTTTTCTTTGATCTTTTAAGTTGTTATTCGTACATTGCACTGAATGTTACACACTTTCCATGAGTATTATGTCGACTATATTTGATGTCTCTACAAAAGAAAACAGGGTTTATGGTAGTTTATGTTTTGAGTTACTTTCTCAGCAAATGAGCCAGAGTAAAAAGAAGTACATGGACCTGTGCCAGCATGCAAAAAAGTACAAGCAGGTCGTGTTGGAGACCATATCTTGAATTTTTATTGGTATTCAGAGAGTAACATATGTAACCTGGGCTGTAAAATAGTGTAAGACACCATAATAAGGAACTTTAAATCATTTGAATTGCAGCCTTATAGATTTACTATATTCAATGACGGATGTAATACATGTATAGTCAATAACTGCCATACTGATTCTCGGAAATAACATATGAAACACTAAGTAACATATACAACGGCAAAAACTCAAGACATTTTTAAAATGAAATGCTAAAATTATGTAACTGTGCTAGAAGAAGTTCTTAAACCTGTGCCAGACTTCAAAAAAAGTGTGAATATGTCATGTTGGAGACATTATCAGGAAAATTTAATGTTATTTTGCAGGTAACGTACGTAACATGATGTTACCCGCTAACGCTGCCACTCTCAGAAGGCTTACATATTTCATTTTGTGGCTTAATTAATGTAGTATCTGGAAATCATAGTGTACGAAATTCCCCCTAGGGGGAAGTGGGGTCTATAGCCAGCGTGAGGACTGTAGAATTACATTTTACATTTTTCTGTGATATGGGGTACCATGTTCATCATCTAATAACTCAAAAAATATATAAGATAAAAACGTAATGTTTGCAGTTTTGAAGAGGTGAACAAAATTCTTTCATGTAATTTTAAATTAATGAACATAAACTGGTTTCAATAAAATATAAGACAAACTATATTAGATGCAATTATCATTTAAAGGGGGTTCAATGAAAAAAAGTAACATATACTACATAGGGGGTGACTATATTTGTTTTCAAATGTCATTATCTGTGGCCCAGTAATAGCTCATTTAGAAAATATTACCAATTTGGAAATCTTACCTTATCTTTTGCACTTTTCTGACGTCTTAAAAAGAATTTTAATTTTCAAATATTTTGTAGGGTAACGTATGTAACAGGCTGTTACAGCTTAACGCTGCCATTGTCAGAGGGCTAACATGTTGCAAAATCCTTGGAAGACATTGGGCTTCAAGAAAAATATGGTCTACAAAATTCCCCCTGGGGGGGGGGGGGGGGTAAACCATATCCAGCCAGTGGCCTAATTTAACTTGAAGTGAAACACAGTACAGTAAAATCTGTGTAAAACGGCCACTCAAAATAGACAACACAGAGATCTTAATGACAAATGGTTATTTAATGAAGGTCGAGCGTATTGTAGAATGCATTCTGCAATACTTTTGACCTGCATTAAGCGATGATTGGTATTGAAACCCAATTTGTGGTAATTTTAGTGTGGCCGTTTTACACAGGTTTTACTGTGTTTCCGGGTTCATGTTTTCGCATTGGTTGTCTTGGCTTAGACTCAGACAAAGTAAATCAATTGTTTTTCAAGCCCAATGTCCAGATCTTCTCAGTGTTCATCTATTTGGGAAATTATCAAACAATCCAAGCAGTTTTTGAGTTATAGATGTTTGCTTACTTATAACAGAGGAAAGTTGTTTTACATATAATATGAGACACACTCTTTCGACAAACTATAACCACCTATGGAATTCAGGAAGAAGAAAAACTGTTTAAAGAAATGTGCTTAAAATGGATGGGGTATCAGTTGTTGTTTTTTTCATATTCGTATCTTTGGCATAGACAGACAAAGTAAAAAATATTTTGCAAGCCCAATATCTAGATCCTCTCTGTGTTCATCTGTTTGGGAAAAGAATAACAAATCCAAGTAGTTTCTGATTTTATAGAGATTTTTTGCTAACTGATAACAGACGGACAGACAGAGGGACATAAGATTTGCCTTACATAATATTTGCCTTACATATACTTACATTATATGAGCCACATCACTTCGCCAAATAGCCACCGATAGAGTTTCATGAACATACCATAATTTTAATAGTTTAAGAGATATTAAGAATGAGCGGGGTACCTATTTTCATATTTCTGACTCGGCCTTGCCTCAGGCAAAGTAAATAAGTTAACTTTTTCCAATTCTAATGTCTAGATTTCATCATTGTTGATCTGTTTGGGGAAAAAAAATCAATAATTTGCAAGTAGCTAAACAGTTAGAGTTTGCCGGTTTCTCTAACTGATAACAGACAGACAGATGGGCGGACGGACGGACAGGAGAGATGCCTTTCTTACATGAAACACATTCCTTTGACAAAATGTACCCACCTATGGAGTTTCGCGAAAATATTATCTAAATTTTAAGACCTTTAAACGGGTTGGGTACCTGCTTTCAGATTTTTGCCTCGGATTAGCATCAGACAATATTTTTTGAATCCCTACTTTTAGATCTTGTTTGGTAAAATTAAAAAAAATCCAAATAGTTCTGTGTTAAAGAGTTGTTCCCTCTGTAACTGATAATAGACGGGCGGGGATACTGAATATAGTGCAAACCCAAAATTGTTTTGGGTCATGCAATGAGCCACGACATGTAATTTCCAACAATGTGGCATTTTGACAGAAATAGACTCAGTCAAGCATGTGAAGCCTCCCTTTAAGCATAGAAACTCAAAACAATATTCGGTCAGTAGCTTATCAGTCATAGAATATTCAAGCGACTAGCAAAGGCTCTGACCAGACTGCGTGTATGCCCAGGCTGGTCTGAGGCTTTGCTGCTCACACATACCGCCTTGTTGGAAATCTCATGTCGTGGCTCAAATTTATTATGTCGATATCGCATATGTGTTTTATGCAAAGTTTATAAAAGTGGCCAGGGCTGGTAAGATTCGGGAATAATTCCCCCACAAAATACAAAATATTAAATCTGTGCATTTGTTCACATGTTTCATATTTTGTGCATTTCTCGAGAGTGTCAAATGATTTAAGCGGCAACGTCACTGGGTGGAGAGTGGGTATGTCCTGTGGCTGTATATATACACAGGAGCTTGACGTTTGGTCCTTACATTACATGTATATGCCTCATAACCAAAAGCTTAAATGTCATCATTACGTAATGACATTATGAGCTTTCGGTTTAGGGGCTATAGGAGTGAATAAGGATCGAATTTCAAGCTCCTGTGATATATTTCCTGAATATTCCTGAAAACAGGGGTGAAAGTCACTGAATATTCAGATTTCTCGAATTAATTCTGGCCAGTGACCTATTTTATATTACTTTATATAGGACAGTGTCCTACAAGACTATGTTAATGCATCAGTATATAAGTATATACGTTTTAAGAAAATGCGCGATTAAGTTTTTGGCATTTACGCATATCATAACGCTAAAATGTTAACGTTTTTACGACGCGATTAGCAAAGTAAAAACAAACGGCGTCTGTGACATTTTTGCTAGACAAATTATTTTAGCGATATTTTATTCAAAATTTAACAATTTCTCTTAATTTAAAAACAGCATAGAATATATGAAAAACGCATTTACATATCTTATTTAGAGAGAAATAAGTTTGAAGAAACAGTTTTTCATTTAGTATTGAATTAATGTCTCATATTTCCGAAGGCGCCATTTGCGTGAGTGTGACATTTTTGCTAGACATAGCAAAATAACAAATTTTTGCTATAAATATAGAAAAAATCAAGAATAAATCCTAATTTTAATTCTAATTTGAAAACGAATTTTTGTGATATACTTCGAATTTCAAAAAACACGAGGCACTAAAAAGTAATACATGAACATAAATACACAGACCCCATGTTTTCAACGTTTTCTTTAAATCTCTACACTTTCCGTTTCTTTGCTTGGTTGGCTATTTCTGGTTAGTTTGCCAATTAACGCCAATTTCGCGCATTTCGTCGTGAGGATAAGCACAAAAAGTAGCTATGCGGGGAAAATTACAAGATTTCATGCATTATTAGTTAAAACTTTTGGATTTAGAAACACTCCGCCAAACGATTTCTGTTACGTTTCTACATGCAAAAATCGGCAATTTATACGGAACATGTTAGCGATAACTTTTTCTATGTATCTTAATTTGTCTTTCGTTTTTCATCAATGTAAAATATGATTAATAACCTTTGTTTTGATGTTTAGTTTGTAAAAATGTATAATGGAATAAGTGAAATAGAGAACTTTCAATAGAGAGGACCCCTACGTTTTTAAAATTAACACCAACATCTGACGCGACGTCATAGCCAAAATGGAATTAGTAAAGTGCATCTTGATTTCAACTGTAAAGTGGCGTGGAAGGGCAAATCAAATTTTTTTTTTATAGTTGAACAATCGTAATTTTGGCGAGCTTTTCCGAGAAGGGCACGTCTCCACTATATTTGCATGAACTGTCAACTCATCAATCTAGTTTACCAACTTTATAAATTCCTCCGCCGCCATCCTTTGAAAAGCGACTATTTCACGTTGCATATATTTACACTATCATATTTGTTGTGTTTCAGCTCTGTGCACAGCCAGGTGTATATATATCGCAATCAAGACAAAGACAAACCCAAGCACATTCCTTGTGCTCAAGGTAAGCTACATCACGTGATCAACTATGTTTTATTTTCACCCGGAATGCTTAGCGACACTGGCCAAAAGTGTATTCCCAGTGTGGACGCGTGCGAGCTATCAATTTTGCTATTAGCTGGTTAGCTCCCACGTAATAGTACAAAAAAGCAAAGAAACGTTGCTTGTCTGTGATTAAAGCGATAATTGGCCAATCGTAAGTTGCAACGCGATAAAAGCCACTTTTGGTCCAGATCTATTTTGGCCAGCATCGCATCTGCGAGCAGCAAAAGCTCAGACGAGCCTGCGCATATGCGCAGCCTCTTCCAAGCATTTGCTTCTCGCATACACAAAGTATGGAAGAAGAGGAAGACTCAGACCAAGTATTAGACTTCTAGCCCACCTGAATTCGTCAGCATGTGCGTATAAAGATTTTTTTGCGCAGATGCGCCAAGTTCCAAACTCTCATGTGCTGGCCAATTGCATTCTGTCTAAATTAAAGTGGAAGCTAGTATCTTCGCATAATTTTAACTTTGATAGATTTTGCGAGTTTGCATTTCGGAAACTGGTAGCCTTCGACCAGGCCGTATACAATGCATCTTTCAAGTTTCAACGAGACACGAAAACACCTAACACAATACTGTAAATTCGGAAATGTTAGCGAGAATTTTATTTTCAGTAAATAGCGTTAAAAGACATATTTGCGACGTAAAAATTCGCGACTATGAAATGATTTACCTTCAAACGTAAATGACAGAGTGGCACCATTTTGCGAGGATTTTATTTTCAAATGAAAATAAAACCCTCGCGAAAATTTCCGAATTTACCGTATGCAGAACGGTCTTGTTTAGTGTGACTTCGCGTGGTCAAAAACTTGTCTGCAATCCAATTAAGGTGATTATACCAATTGGGAAAACACTTTAGTTGTTCTCCTCTTGGCGTCTAAATGATCACAAAATCTCAAAATATTATCGCAATAAAAGGAAACTGGGAATTGGCAACCATAAACGAACCTGCTATCACGAAAAGGTACTTATTGCATAGACCTAAAATGATGGCCAGCAGGCCCCTATGTTATAAAACATTTTTATGCTCAATTCAACCGAGCATGAACTTTCAACTGCCAATAAAAGCTAAAATACTGAAAATATATGTATATATTTCCTGCTTATTAAAGACACTCATATTTTGTATTTATTATGCTAATAAATGCTTCACAATTATGAGCAGAATAAATGTCATGCTGAGTTGAGTTGAGCATTAAAACGTTTTAGAACCTCAGGGCCAGGCAAGCATGTGCATTCATACAGTCTTGCCACAAGTTTGGCTTTTCGCACTCACAAACATATGGAAGATGTCTAAGGATCAGACCAAAACCTAGATATTTAATCGGGCTTATAGCTTATAGCTGCGCAGGCATGGTTAACCCATATAAGCCTAGCGTTCTTTTTGTGTGACATTGACAAACAGTGCAGACCCAGATCAGACGCCACAGAATGATCAGGGTCCCCACTGTTTGCTAACAGAATGTTCTATGAAATTTGAATAAAAATGAAAAATACCACCCAAGAACCCTTAAAACGGGAATGGACTGGTCCAATTGATATCAGTGGGAAAATCCATTCGGCTTAAATGGGTTAAAATTCTTTTTCTGCTAGTGCCGACTTTCGATGGCTGCTGACCCCCAGTGCCTGATCAGAATATCAACTGTTTGACACTTTGATGGTATTCCTGTAAGGTTTTTCTTGAAAAAGGTAGATGAAATTAACTTGCAAACAACATAAAAGCATGAACAACTACGCAACATTCAAAGCGTTAAACAATGGTTTACGGATGACGAAACGAGCCATTTGCCATGTTAAGGCATGATAACTACATGTATTTCTGGAAGAAAATAAATCAAGACCAATTATGTCGCGTTACAGATGATATGATATTTTATTACACTTTCTAAAGTGCTACACAAGGTGGCAAGCTAATGTTATTAAACACCGAATCTTTGTTAGAAAAATAAAAAACTAACTGACGAATTTTTGTTGCTCTTTGCCTGCTACTGGCAATTTTGTCGCCACAGGCTGCTGATAACCTTTGCAAACAGTTTTGGATCCATATCAGGCCCGACAAAATGTCGGGTCTGATATGGATCCACAACTGTTTGACACCTTGGAGATATTTCTGAAAGAATTTCTTGTTAATCTAAAATAGTAAGTGAGTATGATCAGAAAATACCACAATCACAAACTGCAGACAAACCACTGGCACTGCGAGGAAGAGCCACACAACAGATTGTTAGACGTTACTGGGGTAAGTTGCGCCACAGAACAAACTGAAGAAGCCGTGAACGTAGAACATACAGACCGATCGATGACTTGTTAAACTGTTTTAAATATGTGCTTTATTTGATTGATGGAACTGTTATCTTTTAATTTGAAAGCAGAAGTACGATGTAATGGGAAAAATAGAACACATAAACAATAAAATGAAAGGCAATAAACAAATAAACAGCTGAACACGATTGGGACTTCGTAAATAGATCCAATATTATTTTAAGAAATAGAATGAACACATCCGAAATATTTCCGCTAACGTTTCGAACCAGACATACCCTGTTCATATTTAGCCATTTAAACATAGCACTTTATGCAGGCACAGCAAATAATATTCGAATGCCACACACCTTTAAGGCTTTCCGTATCATTTTCGTTTGTTTTTAAATGACTAACATCCTTTTAAAATAATGCATTTAAAAAAAGTAAATCGTGACCTAAACACCAAAAGAAAATAATAATCAAAATTACATTCTTATTAGTGTCCTTGATGTCTAGCTAACACGTTTTATAAAAAGGTAGCAAATAAACAAAGATTCTATATGAACCAAACTTTGCATTGTGGCATAAGTATGTATAGCGGTTTACAAGGTCATGATGCGAATAAAGAGGCTTATCAATGCCTGAGTACCATAACCTGATGAAATGAGTTGAAATAATTCCACACACACGGATGAAAAGCCTCACGTTTTGCAAGGTATTGGCATAAAAGAATCTGACGTAATAAAACTGGTTTATTGGCATTATTTTGATTAATGAAAATGATTGAAAGCTATGGATGCTGTGTTTATTATTATCATTTTAAGTAAATTAATGTACAATTCGTATGACGTTGTTATACGGCCATGATTTAAAATAATGTATTGAATATTTGGGAATTTATCGCATGGTGCTTACAAATTGCATTTGGCAGTCTTATCCCGGACAAGTCCCGACTGAGATGTATACTTTATAGTTGTAACCTTCCTGAAATCCATTGTTAAGTAGAATATTTAAAGATTCATTTTGGCAAATTATGAGATTTTGATACTTATTGCACCATTGAATGATATTTCACTGTTTTACATCATTAATCTCACAATGCACAAAGTGCACAAAGGCAGTTGTAGTATGGTTGTGCGTATGTACGGGAGATACCGTTCGCTAAAGCTCGTGCATTATCTTCTCGTACATACGCACAAACCATACAATAACTCACACTTGTCGAATATGCACAAAGCAGTATTTTAACGTACATGCTGATGTATCCAACAGGGCCAGGGGTCTAAATGTTGGCTGAATCTTCATCTGCCTCCATGAGCCTTCCATACTCGACAATGCGTTAAGTACCAAAATCTCACAATTTATGCTGGCTTATATTATTCACGGCTGACTATAGTCGCAGGCTTACAAGAATCCATTGTTTAGTGGAATACTAAAGCAATTTGTAGTGTCTTGGAACAATGCTATAATTGGCAACATGTCCAATCTGTTGAAATCAGGCATGAGCTACAACAGTCTAGTAATATAATTCTGCAGATCTGTCGCATATCAGCTACACTACAAAAATGGGACTTTCGGTAATTGTGAACTAACAAAAACAAAACTTGGTTTCTAACAACGCTTTCTTATTGCGCTGGCAAATTCATGGATCTGTCAACTGTCACTATACAAAGCCCCTATTCAGTAATTCGCGGATGAGCAGGCTGTTCAGGGCATTCATAGTCCATACTTACTCGAAGAAACATTTTACATGTATTTCTCGACCAAACCACTTTTCAGAAGTACTAGATTAGTCCAACGCGTCTGTTTTCCCTAATTCATCTGTTTATCCTCTTTGGCATTTAGTTTGGATCAACTTTATCTAATAAATCCCAAGGAATTTATAGGTTATTGGAGACTTGCCTCATACTTTATGTCCTCCCGAGGTGGATTACATATCTTAAAAGTTTGGGTATCGGAAACCCATAAATGGATACTTTGGCAAACAGCGAAGACCCAGATGAAACTGGCAAACTGTTGATTTTGCCTTTTTTGACACAGAGCTTCCCATTGATTCATATATCATGACTGATAGAAGTACTAACAACCTTGAATTTGTACTTTCTCAAAAGTCTCGTGTTCATTTGTTTTTCTACTCAGTAACACCATAGTTTATTATGGGTCTAATAAGAGATGTTTTACATTTTAATTAACCTTAACCATACATTTTTATTTATATAACTTGTACCACCAAAAAAACGTAGATAGAGGGAGGTAGCATAAGCCTTTAAAATAGCATTTGGATGGGGTTTTCCTTTGAGTTTAATAGAGATTTTCGGTTGACAGTCATTTTTCAATACTATGATCGCCCTATTTTGACATGGGGCATACATTTTATTCTAAATACAAACTGTACACAACCTCTAAGACAACAATAGAGATCATCATCTCGTTGGCCAGTTCGTAGAGTAACGATTACTAAACGCACTCATTTGTTTCCTTAAAGTAAAGTAAGTAAGGGTGCAAAGATCAGGAATCGATACAATCAAGTACCACACCTGACCCAGGATACCAATGGGAAAGTGACAAACTCACAGTTAGACACCACAAACGAGAGCCAAGAGGTCAGCCCTTTCCCAGCAGGTGACCACAAATCACATATAAACAGACGCGCACAAAGACATAGCAAACACAAGACAGAAAAAAACCCATAAAAGATCCACAAAAGAAGTACCGCCTTGGAACGGTCAGTAAAGTATTTTACTGGAGAGCTTAAAACTATAAGAATGGGTTCTACATCTTTAGGTTTAAGTTCTGTCTGGCTTAACTGCACATCTAAATATAAGTTGGTTAGAATCAATGATAAATGCATTTGTGCCATCTAAGATTTTAGTTACTAGTATTAAGAATGTTGATGGAATCCACGGTGACATTAACTACAAGCAGAGGAATAGAATGATTCCCAAACTGTTATAAATGTACTGGCGTATCATTGTCAATGTTTTGAGTGGTATTAATTGTCTTCTTTGTCTTAAAAGAAAAAATAACTTAAAATGACGAATTATAATGCTTATCAAAAAATGGAATTTTATACACCACACCATAAATTTGGGTGCTAGTTGTCTCATATTTTTTCTGTGTAGCAAATTTCAGCATAAACGGTTTACGAACAATGCAAACGGTTGTATAGTATCATAATTAACTATTCTTTTTATATTTTTATAACTAAAAATGAGCAAATACATGATGACAAACAGTACATATTATATTTGCGATCAGCGAAGGCATATACGAGCCTGTGTATCTACACCATGTCAACAGGGTCTTTAATGTATGCGGATACAACATGTTGAAATCAGGAAAGATAAATAACAAACATCATACGTAAACTTGTATATTGTTAATATTGTAAATATGTAAAATAGTGAGCAACCCTCAACTTTTTCTTCTTTTTATATATCCTCTACAATTGTGATTAAGCCTTTTTCAAACTAAATAGAACCACACACAGCAGTACCTTTGACTTATATGTACCCAGGATCAGAAACTGGCAATACCACTTGATGCTGAAACATTATAGCCCCATGCAGGATTAGAACTCACAACCATAGAGAGAGAGAGAGAGAGAGAGAGAGAGAGAGAGAGAGAGAGAGAGAGAGAGCTGGCTGCTTCGCTTTAATTGTCTTTTGCTGCCGTGTGGAGTCCTTGTTTTATGTCTTTTCCTCATGGTGTAGGGGGTTGGTCTGTAAAAGTGACATTGTCTGGCCATATTCACTTGATGTTTGGTAGTGAATAATTAATGAAGAAGAGAGAGTAACAATATCTCATGACATATTATTGCATTTTTTCTTGGAACATTAAAGAATATAGATGCAATAATTCTACAATAAGTATTTCCTTTCATGTGCTATAAAACTGTGTCAGTTTGCAGTTTTCAAACCCTGCTATTTCAGACTTTTAGCTTTATACATGGTTCTCAATTTTATATATACATTTATATTATTTCATATCAATAACTATTACGTATCTGAGGAGAATATTTTTATTTAAAGATTCTGTTATTATATATACAGTATACATACATGGAATTTGAAAGTAAACATGTTGGTTGAATTAGTGACAGATATGATTAGATATTAGATATCAGAGCAATTTTATCAATTGATCTAGAAGAACAAAAATCTTCCTCAAATTATATTCTATCTTACAGAACTACAATGTTTCAGGCCATTTATGAGTTTAAATGTTCGAAGAGAAAAAATAACGGTCTGCATAATGATACTTAATTTTTAATTTCAAATCATTGAAGTCGAACACCTCTAGTTACAATAACGAGTACATATGACCACGATATGCCACAGTCACTGAGCTCAGACTAAACTATGACACCAAGAGAGCAAATATAGCCAGTCAACTCTTACTCAGCCAAATGGTTGCAAAACTACATACATCGGACGTATAGTTAGATATAAGTGTGTCTGAAATACTATTGACATACTCAGTAACGTCGCTTTACATTACTAGGCCCTTCGCCTGCTTCAAACAAAATGTATCTGAAATTGTCATCTGTTAAAATCAACTACTGCATGTACATAGAGGAGCAGTCTGATTTGGGTCCACACTGTTTGCCACAGAGACGTTTAAAATAACCAGCTGATTACCCATTCTTTATTTTTTTTTATCGCGAAAGCCACTTTCAGCAGCTGGATAAATTAGCACCATTTATTACGTATATCAAGCCATTGCAGTTTGATAACAACATTTAGGATTGATTGCTTTATTCGACGTAAAATGGTTCATGATTTATTCGTGCAATCATCTATCAGAGAATAAAATGGTAATGCTTTTTAATTGTTATTTCAGCTGCAGTGTTCCAAGTATGTATACAGAACAGATACAAGCTGAACAAGAAGCTGAGGAAATACCTTTCACAGACCAACTCCAACGCCAACCTCCTTGAGGACAAGTCACTACTAAATCAACACAAGGTATATCACTTAAACACCAATCACTACCTCCTAGAGTACAAGTCACTTCTTAATCAACACAAGGTATGCCATGCTTATTCTCTCACAGACAAACTCCTACGCCGACCTCCTTGAGGACAAGTCACTACTAAATCAACACCAGGTATGTCGTACTTAAACACCAATCCCTACTCCCTTGAGGGGAAGTTACTTCTTAATCAACACAAGGTATGTCTTACTAAATCTCTCACAGACCAGCTCTAACACCAACCTCCTAAAGGACAAGTCACTACTTAATCACACAAGGTATATCATACGTATATTCTGTCAGACCAACTCCAACGCTACCTCCTTGAGGACAAGTCACTTCTTAATCAGCACAAGGTATGTCGTACATATTCTCTCACAGACCAACTCAAACGCGAACCTCCTTGAGGACACGAGACTACTTAATCAACACAATGTATGTTATACATATTCTCTCACAGACCAACTCCAAAGCGAACCCCCTTGACGACACGTGACTACTTAATCAACACAAGGTATGTTATACATATTCTCTCAGAGACAAACCTCAACGCCCACCTCCTTGAAGACAAGTCACTTCTTAATCAACACAAGGTACGTCATAATATTTTCTCACAGACCAACTCCAACGCCAATCTCCAGGAGGACAATTCACTACTTAATCAACACAAGGTACGTCATAGATATTGTCTCACATACCAATTCCAACGCCAACCTCCTTGAGGACAAGTCACTACTTAATCAACACAATGTATACTCAAACTCCATATTCTCATGGCATCCATATTCTCACGGTAAACCATTATTTCAGTATAAATAAATCACCACACCATCTATCAGCTCTTTACAGATGCAAATAAGTGAACTGAAGGCTACAAACCACTCGCAGAATAGAAACTTCAAAAATGTTTAAGTTGTGAATGAAAAATATTTTTTATCACTTTAACAATGCAAATGTTAGCTGCTTCCCACCCTTGTCATATAAATGTCATATTTCTCGAAATATTTTTAGTTAATACCCGCAGCTTTGACAGCTCAAAGCGAGTTACATATTGAATTTAATGAATTTTGAAGAAAAAATACATGAACCGGCCAGGAACTTCCTGCAAGCCAAAAACAAACTAGTTACCGTGAGAATATGAAGTCCCAATTCAATATGGCTGCCATGTGGAGGTTTTGTTTACATTAGAAGCTAGACAGAAATTCTAGGCTACAACTGTCAATTGATGATATGTATTGAAGGATTAGATAATAAGCTAACAAAGTTTATGATTGATTTGGTTATATCTTCAGTAAGCTTATAAATATTGATCACTGAACTGTTAGTACCGTGAGAATATGGAGGACCAGGCTATGTCATACTAATTCCCATAAAGACCAACTCCAACGCTGACCTTCTTTATGCCAAGTCACTTCTTAATCAACACTGGGTATGTCATACTTAATCTCTCGCAGACCAACTCCAACGCCCACCTCCTTGAGGACAAGTCACTACTTAATCAACACAAGGTACGTCGATATCCATCTTGTAACATAAAGTTATCATATGAAGCAATAACTTGTACAGTGTACATTGTCATGTACACCGTAAATATATGAGTTAAATTTGTCTAAGCATTAGCAGGGTTCATCCTAGGATGGGCCCGATCCATTTTGTGAGAAAACTATTTATGTTTTGCTATAATGGACTTTATTTTTGGCTGGGCCCCATATACAAGCTATTCAAATCTCATGTCAATTATGCTCTAATGTTGATATTAAGGATTCTTGGGCCCATCAAATTTTGCAAAGGGTCCATAAAAAATTCAAATGGCCCATTAAAATTTGAAAATTTGCATGTATTTGAATGAGATATGGGCCATTGGCCCATTTTAAGCGCACATGATCATTTTGGCTAGGATTAACCCTGATTAGTTATCATTCAAAACGTAGGGTCATTGGGAGTATGATACGACTTGCAATTCATATTGCCATAGAACCTGGTTTCCAGACAGGAACTAGAATTTACACGTATAACTTGATTACAGTTAATCCTGTGTAAAACGGCCACTCTCAAACATACCACAAATTTTTTTTCAAGGCCAATCATCGCTTACTGCAGGTCAAAACGATTGCAGAATGCTCCAAGCAGAGCATTCTGCAATAGTTTTGACCTTAATTAAGCCACCATTGGTTATTAAGATCTTTGTTTTGTCTATTTTTGAGTGGCCGTTTTACACAGGTTTTACTGTACATAAAAACTTTTAAAATAACTGGTAAAGTAATACTACTGTTGAAGCTGGTTCATCTTTCTAAATACCAAGCCCATTGTTTCGTCTTTATTACATCTCAAGAGGTACAGTCAGGTATAATAAGTATCCAAGATGCCAATATATATTTCATTATAAGTATTATTTGGTTCTTAACATGGCATATTTGGTGGCTACTATTCATGCTGAACTTATATACATAATAAGTGTCTGCTATTATGCAAGCTTTATTCACCTTTGTCTGTCTGAAAAAAAAGTATCATTGTTGTATTTTCCGCATATTTCGATTCCCGTTTAGTTTGAATTGGGATATAACAGCTTCGACAAGACGCGCAGTAAAATTCAAACAAGAGACATGTCAGTCTAGTTAGTAAATTATTTATTAGTAAGGAACATGCATTATTACTTCACGTCTACAGATGGTTGTATAATTTGGCCTCGACGCGAGAAAGTTTGACTGTTGTATGCGAACTACAAAAATGCAGATCAGCCTGAAAATCTACGCAGTCTGATCAATGTCTATGTTATTTGCTTTCCTGGAGTACAATGACTCCACTTCATAAACGTAAACGTTTAATATTCTTGCTAGTCTCTGTAGCTTAGCATACTGACTCCAGTCTCACTTTGTAGGCAACCCAAAAGACATGTTTTCTCACGACGAGGCCCAATTATCTATAGTCTATCAACATGATAGAGAGGTCTGTGACGACATCCTCATCTCGTTCCATGTCAAATATGAACCACGTCACGGGAAACCCAAGACTCACACCAGCCTGCTCAACTTTAGTGACTGTCAAGACACTTTTTGGAACATGCTCTATTAGATATTATACTATATTTTTATTTGCAGCAAACAATAATGACGCTGATCAGACTGCATGGATGCGAAGGTTGTCTTTTAATGTTTTCCATTACAATTTACACTCCTCTAATAATGTGGTCTAAATATAGGTACAGGTGATTTCTAAAATAAAACGTTGACATTCAGATAAAGAACATACTTTATCATATGACATCGCGTCTGTGGGTTAATAAAATCGGCAAATCACTAGTGGTTTCCATATTTGATAATGGTAGGTAATGATGTCCATTAAAACGTTGCGTTCACGACAAAAGTGCAATTTTAAAGTAAATTTAATGTCATATGATAAAAAGATTCTACCAGTATTGAAAGAATTAACTCGCTGCGAAAAAGAGACAAAATGCTCAGCAAGTTTAGCATTTTATACCTTTCTCCCAGCTCGTTTAATAAATTCAACAAAACATGAACACTCTATAAAGATAAAATTCTCTATAAAAATATTGCATTCCTTTTCAGATTGCATCAGAGGCAGAGAACACCGACAATGCACAAGAGCAGAAACGTCAGATGGGCAAACGTGTAAGATATGGGGAAATTATACAGGTAAAGATGTTCATGTTAGTTTGTAGACATCTTATTTTAAGATTTACAGTACAAACCATAGCATGGTTGTAACAGAAACCTTAAAGAAACTGTAATTGATGCAGTTTACTTACAATGAGAATTGAATATTCCGTTTAATTGTTATCTAATGAAATAGTTTGGTTGGCCATGTTTTCTTAAGAAAAGATGTAGTCTAAAATTTTGGCGCTCAAATAAAGTAATCCTTTAAAAATACTTGGTGTGCCCATGTATGTGAAATTACACTATTTCTACGTTATGTAACAAGCAAAACACCAAAAAATAATATACATTCTAACTATTTTATGTTATTTTTGAAGAATCCTACATTTATCATAAAATGGTATTCAGTTTATGCTAACCAATTTCTCTACTGTGGAAGTAAAGACTAAGATGCAAAAAAGTGAACAATGTCATGACACACCCTGTGACATATTTTGAAACAAATTACTGTAAATGCTTAATATTTTCGGCATCAGAAATGGCGATTTTAAAAGACAGACATTTTGGCGTAGTTTAATTTTGGCGGCTTCTCAATTAAATTTCCTTTGAAATAATTATCTATTCTAATAGGGGCTACTTTAAAAGGAAAAAACCTATGCTCCCTATGAGAAGCATATTCTTTCCTTAGATAATATCCCCTTTTAAAGCGTGGTTTCTTTGACGTTGAAACTGGCATACTCTAATGTTCAAAAGTTGGCTTGTCGATACAGATACCAACAAACTTAGAATGTTTGTCCATTTATTGCTTGTTGCACATGTGTAACTGAAATATAAACTGTACTTTGCGTTCTCATATTTTGGTGAATTTTGTTTTTACCGCCAATAGCGCCAATAAAGATACCTGCAAAATATACGTGTTTTACAGTAGGTATTTAGCATTTTTTTTTCTTTCTGACACATACCATGAAAGCTTCGAAGCCTATCTATGCATTTCAACATAATTCTTTTTTTTTAAAAAAAAGAAGCTATTTTTGAAATAAATTAACACGCATTACTTCTATCTGTTTCAGCTGAAGCATGCCTTTACAAACAAGTTTATACACATGTGTGCTTCACAGACCTCACAAATTGACAAGAACAACATGATGGTGAGTTTTATTAACCTATTTCCAATTTTAGGGGGGCTTTACGTTGTATTTTCTCTTTTTACAAACTTTAATAGGATATTCTGTAAGCAAACAGTGGAAAGCCTGGTCAGATGCCACGATCTACGGCGTGTGTGCTTCACAGACATCAGGAATTAATACAAGAGCTGAGGAAGAGAGAGTTAGTTTCCTTACTTTAACCATGTTTTTGGTGTTGTGTGGCTATTAGTGTTCTGCGCCTCTTCCTCGTGATGCCATGAGTTGATCTGTGGCGTTTGTGGCATTGCCTGGCCATACTCACTTGCTTTTGAATTATTGCTCTTGGGTTGATATATTCGTCTGGTCCTGAGCTCTCATACTGTTTGGAATTATGTCATGAAGTTTCATACCTTAGTACCTCTAAAGGGGATGGCGTGTCTCGTTCACTTAACTACTATCATAATGTTTATTGTAGGTCAGAAGTCTCCATGATCATACTGTGGAGGTTGATTTCATGATGAACCCCGTTTTTGCACAATAATTCCTGAGCTACATATTTACGTAAATTTATTTTAGTTTGCAAAGTAGATAAAAATTTAAAGAGCTTAATTGAATATATTTGTGCTTTCAAAAAAGCTGACATAGGATGACAATTTTAACATGTTTTCAATCACTACTTTTACAATACCCTATCTGTACCTTAATAGGGTGTGGCTTGGTGAATATTGTAAGGTTAAATGACTGCCACTGAAACCTGATAATGTATCTACTATACTAAAACTATGTTCTATATCTAGTTTCCCTACCACAGCATGCTAACAAAACAAACCTTTTTGGTTGTTTGTTCCTTGAATTTGGGTTTAACAGCCTGTCATGATTATTTGACTAATTCTGAGCTAAGACAACCATTAGGTTTGGCAAAAACAGATGATCACAAAAATAAACACCTAACCATCCGCAAGCATACCATTGCTTATTTCGCATGTACATCAAGCGTGGCTCGAACCCACAGCAAATATACTGTGAAATATCTGTCGAAGTGTAGTTTCTTTACATGTTGTCTCCTGTCAATCATTCACAAGTACCACTGATCCCAATCAATCATTTAGGAAGTCTCATGAGCTGCCGCTTGTGATAAATAACCTCCATGGAGAAGGGGTAAAAC
This sequence comes from Loripinus fragilis, assembly GCA_964019695.1. NCBI lineage: Eukaryota > Metazoa > Mollusca > Bivalvia > Lucinida > Lucinidae > Loripinus > Loripinus fragilis. Next base: position 87,298,322 of record OZ026523.1, on the reverse strand, counting down.
TACTCGACTTGTAGACTAGGTGTCATTACCCCCTCTCCCACCCCTAATGAGGCTGAGAAAAGCGTGTGCCCTTCTTAGCCGCAAAACTCGGGGCACCTCAGAATTTAAAAGCTACGTCCTTAGAAATATAGAAGTTGGGCAATTATGTCTGGACTTTAAAGAGGGGATACTTAACATCATTTACTTGTATTTTACTGAACCTTAAATTTTATTGAGGTAATATGAGTGTAAATATTAAGCAAAAATTACTAAGCTATTCTTATTTCAAGACCTTTATTTTCATTTAGTACAAAAAATTAAGTTAGGATTTTTATAATTATATTCATACTCAAAGTTTTGACACGACATATAGAGTCAATAAGAATAGTAAGTGAGTATGATCAGGATATACCACAATCACAATCCGCAGACAACCCCGTGGCACCGCGAGGAAGAGCCGCTCAACCACCACGAGACACCAGGAAGACAAATTAAGCAAAGCAACCAGCTCTCTCTTCCCCATCCAGATGATTGCAATACTAGAATGGACATAAAGTAACGTACAGCAAAACATAGAACAATTACAGACTCCCACAATGGGAGTAACAATAAACAAAAAGTCAGCAACAACAGAACCACCACCTTAGAACGGACAGCAGTCTAAGATTTAAATAAGAAAAATCAGGTTCATCATGATATTAAAACTTGTTAGATGGATGTGTCATTAGTACACCAGGAAAGGTTAATTTAGTTTTCTACTTTGATTTTAAACATTCACGTCGTTTGGAATCGGGCCATGTAACCTAAATGAGAGTATATGCATCATAAGATTTCAATATTCCGCGAACAAGAGTCGTCTCCATCACTGTCTAAATGTTTTATTACCTTGATCGGACACTCATATCAAGACATTATCTTGAATACAATTCACACAAACCATAATGTTTTTAAATTATATTTCCTGGTCCAAAGCCTATGTCCACACTGTTAAGTAAATATGCTCTTTCTAGTTCTACTATTCCTTGGTGTCCAGTAAAAATTGTGAAAAGCATGTCGAATCAATTCGCAGGGTAATCCTCAATGACTATCAACATTCAAATATACATATATGTTCCTTTCTTAGTAACTAAAAATAACTTTCATAATCAGTGGTGTGTGAATTAAACTTATGATGCAGAGGGATGATATAAGTTACATTGTACACCCATTTACAATATGTGTGTTAATGTACCAGCCAGCACAAAGTAAAGATCACAACCCTAACTCGCAATCTGACAAATGAGACTGGTACTCAGTTGCCTATATACTGAATGCTTAGCTTATCGTTTTCTTTTGTTGTAAATAGAGGATCTTACATGAGTGCTCATCTGTTATAGATTTTATTAAACGAGTTGGGGAAAAGAGATAAAATGCGAGGCTTGCCAAGCATTTTATCTCTTTTTCGCAACGAGATTGATAAATTCAATAATACATGAGCATGAATGTTAGATTCTATTTATGATATGCCATAAAGATTACTTTGAAATCTCATTTCTTGTGTAAAACGGTGATTATTTTGTCAATATATACGCAACGTTGTTATGGACGACATAACGTTTCCCGAAAATCTGATGATATGATAAATACTATTAATTGATCTTATTTTCTTTCTTTTATTTTAGTTAAGTATGCTTCATGACTATGGTCTAGATAGATTACGTACAGAGAATATGGCTTATTTATAAACTGTTCTAATAATTACCCATCAAAAGATGTTTTAAATGTTTTAAAAGAATAAAAGAAATGCCTTAATGACCGTTCCGAGGCGGTGCTTCTTTTGTGGATTTTTTTTTGTTATTTATGTTTCGTGTGTGTCATTCTTTCTTGTCTGTTCATTGCAGCCTTGTGATCACCTGCTGGGAATGAGCTAATCTCTTGACTCTCTTGTGTGTGGTGTTTTATTTTGTTTTGCCCCGTGTGGTGTCCTGGGTCAGGTGTGGTACTTGATTGTATCGATTTCTGATCTATTCCTTCTTACTTATCTTAATTGTTTTCAATTAAATTTAAACTAATGATAATTCGAATTAACGAGATATTTTCTTGCCAGTTTGGCTACATGATTCTTTTGTGTGGGTCCTGATCAGCAGCCTGCTGATCTGTAAAGAGAATGCATTCAAAATTAGCAGTGTAAGGGTTACGTGAGTTCATGGGTTTACACTCTTTTATTCGCATGTCGTTCTGACAATAATCAACAAATGGTCTCTGTAGGCTTGTATCGACTGCTGTTATGAAGGGTTTTCACCATCTAGGGATGTCTGGTTAAGACAATGATCCTATCAGAGGTCTACTAGTGTAATTGATAATTCTGAGTTCTCAGTATCTGCTCTCCATTTGCATGTCTGGAGATTATTATAGTGATCAACTTGTACTGAAAAGGCAGTGACTAGTTTCTTATGTTGGGTTTTACTCAATACAGTTGAAGGAAAAATATTTCGAGACAAAAATCCTGCACAAAATTTAAAAAAAGAAAAAAAGCTATCTTACATACCCTAATTCAGCGTTTGTAATGTTTGGTCTCTTTATTTGTATATTACGCTATTTCAATTGATTTAATAATTGTTTATTCTAACAAAGACACTTCCGTCTAAATCCCCATTTAAGAATATGAACCTGCAGTAAAAGTTTTTGGCTTTGGGTTCGTATCGTATAAAAGGGTGTTACACGGTGACTTCACAGTCACATGTTTTTTTTATAAGGCGCACATACAAAACGCTCGTTTCAGATAAAAAAAAATAGCTGTGTGCCGATCATACATTTCGCAAATGCCTGAACTTCAAGAAAAGATGAATTGTGCAAATAAAACTAGAAATCAATGCGGGATGTCTGCAATTTGCCGCATTTACATTTAGATCTCTAATGTATGCACGGCAAACGAGCTTATATATTTATTATCTGAACCGAGCATTTTGTTAACTAAATGCATGTACGCCTCATGAAAATAATCACGTGAGTGTGACGTACGTTGGTCACCCTGGCATACAATATCTTTTTCCAAAGAAATATACAATATCTATCAAAGTAAGTAAGGGTGCAACGATCAGGAATCAATACAATCAAGTACCACAACTGACCCAGGATACCAATTGGAAAGTGACAAACTCACAATTAGACACTACAAACGAGAGCCAAGAGGTCAGCCCTTTCCCAGAAGGTGACCACTCTTTAAAAAAAAAAGCTCTTTGAAAAATTGCTATTTTTACAATCAATTGCCATAACTCTGTACGTATAAAATATGCCTACTTTAATCATGCATCGTTTTAAAGAGTATTTATATGTGGTGTATATATACTCAAACAAAAAAGAATCTTCCGATTTTCGTGGTACTGTAACGTTCGATCCAGTCAAGATGTCGCAACAAAAATAAAACCAAAATGTTTATCAAACGTCGGACACACACACAAATTGGTAATTATTTTGTTTTTATCTTCTTATCTTGAAGAGTTATTGAACCTAATGTGCACACAGCTTTTCCCATTATCATCAGGAAGTTAATCAACAAAACGTGACACATTTTACGTTAAATGGCAACCAGAAATGTCCGACGATAAACCATCTAAAAATCCCAAGTCATCTTACTGAACGAGCAAAATTGCAGTTCAAAATCTTTAATTTACGAAATTAACTGAAATTACCTCCCTTTGAATTAAACAAATAACAATCGAAGAACTGCCAAATCTCCTAAATCTAACATCATTTTGAGACCGTTTTCGTTTTAATTTGTTCGGTTTGTTTATGACAACCGTTACACAAAAGAAAACTAAAAAAAAACTATGGCTGATGTTGGGCATCAAAGGTTTACTAAATCTGTGTTTTATACCCCACCCCTTACTGCAAAATCATTAGAGCATTTCCATTATCAATTGTTTTGATGCTGATTAGTCTTAATTAATGTTGAAATGCTTGTTATGACGAAAACAAGAACAAATTTGTTCGATTCTTTTGATTATCAAAATGCTGGACCAAAAATGAATTTTCTTAGGGTTTCCACGCACGCTCGTGATCGATGTTTTGTGACGTCAGAGTATGTTACAGATTATTGGCTGTGGTCGTAAAAGCAATGCATACAACTAACACTCATAACATCGCTCAGCGATGTTTAAATGTGCTTAAACGGTTCGGGATAATGACGGACACAAAGCTATTGATGTTGTGACTTTTGATTTTAAGGGTACGCGTGTTCGTTGCTTTGTCAGCGGTTCTACTGATTATCAGATGAATGCCTCTTAGGTGCAAAACGTTTCTAAATAATCAGAATTGGTATTGTGAAAATTTGAATGAAATGCTTTCATACATTTCGAACTGGCAGACATAAACGTCAAGCGGACATAACTTTTTTGTTTCAGTAGTGAACGCTCCATTGCCATAGTATTGAAATTAAAGACATTGCAATAATTTAACCACTTGTTTTGGGACACCCTGTAAATGAGCCAGTACATGAGACTGTCATTATCTAAACATACATGTGTAGCTATCTAGAAGGTTTAAATGCCTAATGTTTGGCCTGGGCCTTTATCTGCGTCCCTTCTCTGTATGTGCGAGCAGCGCCTAGTTTAAAACCCAATCACTGTTTATAGCTATGGTTTCCTCTTTAATTGCACGACGATGGATCAGGCCTCAGACTCTATGACGGCTCTGACGTAAAGCTTTAATCGGTGGGTTGGTGCCTGATGCTTATCTGTAGCTGGACCCACCGTGGCTCAACTTGAGGTTTTCTTTAGCTCTGACTATCTGTGAGTCATGAGCCCTTTTCTTGGTTTCATCATGGTGTAGTAATTTGATTAGAGTGTTTTTCCATGATGATACATTGCATTAGTTAGATGGCCTCCATGCGAGCTGAACAGATATTGTACTTCAACTACAGCAGAATTTAGGGCAAAGATTTGGTACAAGTAAAATGCATTTAAGCCCCCCCCCCCCCCCCCCCCCCCGGTGGCTTAGGCTGCTGTCCGTTCTAAGGCGGTGCTTCTGTTGTTGTTGACTTTTTGTTTATTGTTACTCCCATTGTGGGAGTCTGTAATTGTTCTATGTTTTGCTGTACGTTACTTTATGTCCATTCTAGTATTGCAATCATCTTGATGGGGAAGAGAGAGCTGATTGCTTTGCTTACTCTGTCTTCCTGGTGTCTCGTGATGGTTGAGCGGCTCTTCCTCACTGTGCCACGGGTTGTCTGCAGTTTTTGATTGTGGTATTTTCTGATCATACTCACTTACTATTTTTTGTAAGATCGTCTGGGCACTTGCTGCTCGTATTTGCGATAAATGCTAAAATCACAAGAATGTAGAATAGGAATTGTTTTGAATCCCTGCAAATTATTCTCAAATATATACGTATTAAGCAAAGTAACGAACAGGGCTTCCACCACGTCTGCAATGGCTATTTTCAAAAAGTGCGTACACATTTATGTATGTTTAAGTACATTGCATGTAAAGCACCATGCTGATATATTGAAATGCCAATTTCTCGATACACTAATTACAACAATCAATCCGATGAATTGGATGCCAGGAAATGGTGTGCACAAAGATGTAATAAATTTTCTTCGGGCAATCATTGACTATCAGATAAACCAGAGACGGCTATAATAATAGACCCAATTGACATTCCCAAGGAAACAACATACCATAAGTATCTGGAAGAACTTGTGCCTGGCCAGAGATCTAATATACTGGGATAATCAGTTTTCGCCAACGTAAGCAGATATGGCTCTGAGGATAGCAAAACGAAATACAACCTGACCAGAAAATGATTTTATCATATAATTTCAACCTTTTATAATAATGTGTGATATCTTAGACCATCAAAATATGTTATTTTATTTGCAAAAACCTTGATTTGTTTGTGCACCCGTTTTTCCGCCATTTTGAAAATAGTAATCTAATTTCAACAACTCTTGTTGACCTGAAAAAAGAGGCCTCAAAAAGGGTTGGATAGACAAAAAATCAATAGATGTTATGAGACAAACCATTTTCTTCATTCAATGAATATAAATTATTGTGAATCTTATATCAATTAATTTATTGTAATCAAAAATAAGTCAGTCATGTTTTTTTTCTATATTCAATCCGATTTCAGATTGATTTGAACCCCTAGGTTCATTGGGGTGCTACCACACAGACAGTAAATGAAAAAGTAGACATAAAAACTTTCTTTTATGAACTTAAGGGATACATCAAGCCATTGCAGGCGAAAGATTGATATAATTTAACAAAAAATCAATTTTAGATATATGGTCCGTACAGCAGCTTATTAGCCATACCATTGTTTCTGAGTCTTAACATTAATAAGAACCCCCTTATGATAAAATCAATGATTTTCCCCACTTGGGACCCCAATACATCACTGAGTTTTCTTACCTCCATCGTGAGGGTGTCAACGCAAATGAAGATGAAGGAAGCGATGTATTCAATGAATAAAACATTTCAGGATCATAATTTAAAGATTGGGGTTAAAAAGAATTAGTGAAAATGGCGGGAAAACATTGATGCAGATACGTGACCATTATTTACCACTCAAATATGCATTTTCTTACTGCTAAAACAACTTAACAGACAGCGTTTCTTTTGCCCTTGGAAATCCCCTTTTCAGAATGAGCCTGTGATGTCACACAAGTGAAAAAACGGTAGGAATGTTCAATTGGCGAAATTGCATTCTTGGCGAAATTAGCTTACTCCACTAATATAAGCCGTGACACGTGATTTCCAACAAAGTGGCATTTTGACTCAGACTCAGACGAGCCAGTTTAGTCCCCTTTTAAACTTAGAAACTCCAAATGATGTTCAGTCAGTAGCTAAATATTCATAAAATATTCAAGCGACTAGCAAAAGCTCTGATCAGACTGCGCATATGCGCAGTCTGGTCTGAGCCTTTGCTGGTCGCACATATCACATTGTTGGAAATCTCGGACCACGGCTCAATTATGTTTTGTTTGACGTGGAACTTTGAATTCCACCCTTGAAAAAAACACTAATTTTGCCACAGCCTTAAAGTAAATGAACAATATTGCCGTTGACTTGTTCGTATGTTATACCTCCTTTAAAGCACTTCTTTAACTTTGTAATCATCTACGCGAGTGTCTTTCAAATCAACATGGAAACTATATATCTGACCAGGTTATGCCATTCATTTGATGAATGCCCGTTTTTGAATATAATTGAAACTTTGTTAGGCATAAACATCCTCCTTTCACAGCTACTACTACTGCTGCTACTGCTGCTGCTGCTGCTACTACTACTACTACTACTAATACTACTACTGGTAGCACTTGTAACTGATACAAAGCGAAAGCTAAAAGGAATTTTGAAATGAAAACAGAAACAGTGCCTATTAATACAACTAAAAAGCAAGACTTAGTGAGTATGGTCGGGATATACCACAATCACACACCGCAGACCAAACCACGGCACCGTGAGGAAGAACCATAGAAAACTGACTGTCACAAGACATACGAAGACAGTTAAAGTAAAGCAACCAGCTCTCTCCTCCCCATTATAATGATCGTAAAACAAGATGGAAACAAAGTACCGAATAACAAAACAATGACCAAACACAGAAACCCCACAAACTATTGGAGAAACAATAATCAATCAATCAACAACAGAACTGCCACCTTAGAATGGACAGCAGCCTTGGCTCCTGGGGGGAGGGGGGCTTAAATGCATTTTACTGGTACCAAATCGTTGCCCTAGACTCTGCTGTTGTTAAAACACAAACATTGTTAGCTACGGAAAAGAAAACTTTGTGATCTGCGAAAGGACCTCCCTGTGAATGATTTACAGCTGAAACCCCAAATTTCACCTGCTCGTTGCAAAGGACTGACAAAAATGCTTTCCGTTATATCAACAGCGGAATACATTTTCTATGTTTATATTCTTCCCATTGGTGGATGTAACGATGTAACCAATGTTCTTGCTACGCTTTAATGGAGTGTAGTTGTAATAATGTGTCTTTGATTAACGATATACCATCAAGCTTCAGTCGCTTATATCATAGTTTTCTGACATAGATTCTATCTAAGCCACTTGTATTATGGGAACATAAGTCTCTGACCTCTAATCCATATCTGTCCAAACATATTGACTGTTTGTGTGACCCAGGAAAGTAGCCTTAACCCTTACTGACTAACAATTCTTCTGTCAAGTTTGCTACAATAGAGTTTGCATTGTCTGATAATTGAGCCACGACATTGGATTTCCATCAATGTGGTATATGCGACCAGCAAAGGCTCAGATCTGCCTGCGCTTACGCGCAGTCTGATCAGAGCCTTTGCTAGTCGCTTGAATATTCTATGAGTGTTACGGTACTGACTTAACATCATTTGTAGTTTCTAAGCTTGCACAGCATCGTGTGAGTTTACACTTATTAAAATGCTGAATTGTTGGAAATCACATGTCGCGGCTCAATTACATATATTTGTCGAGACACAGCACAGTGTAGTAGGTTATAAGTTTCTAACAACCAAGCATTTCCGAAATTTTCTTAACAAACAGCACAGAGCATGGCGAGCTACCACTCTCTGAGATTTCTGCTTTGCATCTGCAATGTTTGGTAATGTGTCATAGCAGTTGTTTCTGGTCATGGTTTGCCAAATCACAAAGTGTTCATCATTTATCTAGTCTCATTGCCCTATGACCTGTTTCTAAGGTCACTGATCCTTGTTTTATTCACTAACAAGTTGTAATGATTTTCGTGGAAATGTTTATCTTGCATCAGAAGTATTAGGTTAAACGTAACAATGAACAAATTAAAGTAAAGACAGACAACGAAGAGTAGACTTCCTTAAAGGGGCAAAACATATGAATGCATGCGCGGATCCAGAAAACTCTTGACAAAGTTTATTTTTTTTTTTTTTTTTTTTTTTTAGGGTGGGGGGTGGGGTCTTTTTTTAGTTGATGAATTGAGCGAGGATATAAACACCACTAATCCTCGACTCGCCAGCGAAACGCCATTCAATGACGGCCCTAAAGTGAATTCTGCCTTGGTATTTTTATGATTTTCCAGGGCATCCGGACCATTATTGCTAAGAAAATCTATAGCTTTGTGATTTTCCAGGGGGTGGGGAGTCCAGAACCCCTGTCCCACTCTCTGGATCCGAGCATATGAATGTTACATTTTTGCGCCATCGTCTTAGAAGAACCTGAGATAGCAGTATTATTGAGCCAGCAGAGGAGATAAGTCTACTGATCGCATTTTCTAGAAACGAAGGCTCAGACAAGCCTTCTCCAATGTGCAGACTCGCCGAAGCCAACAGTTGTTTTTAATTTGGTTTTATTATGTCTCTGTAATGATATATTGATTTAGTTAGGGAACCTCTATGTAGGCTAAACTATCTCAACTATTTGTTTGTTTACAACAACATAATCTGGCTTGACCAAAAAATTGACCATCAATAAACATGTTGGACTCGACGCGAATTATTCGCTATATCTAGACTTGCTACGAGCAAAATTTAAATTTCTAGCTAGTCTCTGTAGCTGAACAAGCTGGTTTGAAGCTCTCTTTGTCAGTTACTCCGTAGAAAGATTTTCTCGCGTCGCGGTATATGTTCCCCCACCCCATCTGCCTCTTATGATGTAACTCTGCTGTTAATAGTTTATTATTACTATTTTTGATGTTCCCATTATGTGGATGGGCTAAATATGGGCCTCGACGCGATAAAAAAACTGTCTTGGTGTTTCCTATCAGGTCGTACCAAAATCAGCCTACTCAGCTACAAAGACTAGCTAGAATGTTTAAATTTCGCCTGTAGCAAGCTTTGATTTGTTACTTTCCAATAAACGAATGACAAAGGCGCTTATCAGACATTGTTCGCATACACCGAAGACGGGTTTTCTCGAGTCAAGGCCCGTATTTTGTCCTGGTTTTGTGATTTCCCTCCCATAGGGAGATGTGGAATGCTCTGCGACTGTATCCATGTATCTGTAATTCCACCCATGTCCTTGTCCGGGACATAACTCTTCAACCCTTTAGCGCATTTACATGATATTGATTGTGACATCTCCTGGTCATGTTTGCTTGTCATGTCATGATAAATCTAATATAAAGAACAGGACTCAATATAAAACGTTCTCTAATATTTTATGGCTATATAGTAAGCAACAAACGAATTGCAGTAGAACAATTTTTGATTTGTGTTTCATTATTAAAAATTGATATGTTTTAACAGATGTAAGGGTGTTTTATTTTATAAGTTCTATTTTATGTCTAATTATAATAGTTAAAACTTTTTTGTTTGTCAAAAGTTGTCTATTCTAAGTTGAGAACAAAATGTTAAAAAGCACGTCCAATTCACTTGGAGTGTATAATTTACAAAGACGTTAGTGAATCAATATTTACCTATATGTTTGATTATTAGCCATTTCACAGAATTACAGGAGCTATGCATAATTAATATGACTTGGAACTATCACAGTCAGAAATCATTGCCATGTGAGGATGAAACCAAAACAAAACTTTTCTGGCTTTTCTGGGGCCAATCTGTAAATGTGTAAGTTCTTGGTCTGTAGACCTAGAAATAACACATATGAGCTGCAAAATGAGATTTCCAACAATGAGGTATGTGCTACCAGCAAAGGCTCAGACCAGCCTGCGCATACGCACAGTCTGATCAAGCGCCTTTGCTAGTAGCTTGAATACTTTTTGACTCTAAGGCTACTGACCGAACATTATTTGGAATTTCTAAGCTTAAAAGGAGGCTGTATGGGCTCGTCTGAGTCTACACTTGTCAAAATACCACATTGTTGGAAATCACATGTCGTGGCTCATATACACATCCCAGATCAATCCATAGCGCCAAGAGGAAGAGAAAGAATAAGCTATGCATACTGACAAAACACATAAGCAAGAAAAAAAGACAGATCAAAGAAGCAAAGCAACCAGTTATACATGTGGTATTTTACCGTGATTTATTTTTTTTAAAATTCAAAACCATTTCCTAATCAATGTATAAAGTTAATCATACGTTATGAAAGAGTTATCTATGACATGAATTTTATTATGTCCTTCTTCATTACATAATGGTCATAAAACTGTGATTGTAAGGATGGCGCCTGACGGCTGTCTGAGTCTTTGCTCACTGTGATGCAACTAGTTAATGATTTAGTCCTGACTGCCTGCGGATTATTAGCCACTTTATTTGCTTTAATTAGATAATGTATATGACTTGTTTCTCTTAAATGATAAATGGATGAGTAAGGAAACCTTTATGGAGGTTTCAAATCGTATGTGTTTGAACATCAAAATAACTAAAACAATGAAATGGTCAGTAAATTATGTTTCCACCTTCCTGGCCCCACGTATGTCACAACTGTCCGTTACATGGGAGCGATTATGTTGGTCTATTTTGCTGTTGCCGTCCCATCGTATGTGGGTGGTTTGTGTTTTGGCATGTTGTTGTGATGTAGTTCCTAATGCCATTTTGAGTTTAAAAGTAATCTAGCGGAGGAAAAGAGAATGTTTGCTTAGTTTGTTGTTTTCTTGCTTTTATTTGTGGGGATTTGCTTGTACTTTAGTGCCTCTTTTGCATGGTGCCATACGTTATTCTGTGATCCGTGATTGTAGCATGTTCTAGCGTGAAGATGTATTTTTTGTATATATGAACACTTGTTTACCAACAGCAGAGTATATAGCGTAAATATGTATAATTATTGTGTTATAATGACTTTAATAGTTACTGTCGTGAGTTGGCTCCGGTACCCTTAGTTTAATAGGTGACAGGGCCCAGGGCGACGAAAGTTAACAATGCGCTTACAGTAATATGAACACTTTTTTCGCAGGTCATGCTGCAGGAATTTAACGCCAAGAATGCTCAGTTTCGCCTGCTACCACAGTACAAGGTCAAGTCAGAAGGAGAGGTGGTAAGTGATAAAATAGAAAAAAGATATCATTCTGTACATATGAAAATTTTACTCTTAATTCAATATTTCGGCCAAAGACCTTTATCAAGAAAAAACATACAGTATTTTGGACAGCACAATAGAGTTTATTACGTATCGCTTATGCACAAAAGGCTCCTTAAAACACACATATAAGCGGATATAGAAGGCTAGATGTATACAATGTTGTTTTTATCTTCCTCTACATCCATGATTTGTTTATGTGAGTATCAAAGGATCTGGCGAATCTGCACATCTGCGCAGACTGGTATGAGCCTTCATCCATCCAACAATATCATGAGCTGGTCGATTTTCTGATATTTGCATTTATATTTAGGTTTATCCATTCAATCTCCGGCGCTATACTTAAGTTCAGATAATAAATATGAAAAAGCAATACTCTGGTGATCGTATAAGTCTTGATTATGATAATGGAAGTCCCTGGTTTCTCTACATTGTTCCTAAATATATGTGATCTGGCAATATACGAATTCAATGCTATATTTACACCTAAAATGAAGGGAAAATTGCTGAAAAAAGCAAGTGAGAATGATCAGGAAATACCACACATAAGGGAATACTCCTTTATTTCATAATTCGTATGAAATGAATTCAGAAATATTAATTTTCTTCAACATTCTTTATGACAGATCGCACGTGTAAAAATCTTAAAAAAAGCGATAAATCGCAGTCTAATTTCCATTTACATACAAATGAGAATAGAAATGAGCCAGCGCATGACCTTTGGGTAATTATTGCATCGGCGAACTGCAAAGGCTCAGACGTGTCTACTTACATACAGAATTGAAGGAAAACTTAAGTACTAAAATTTTGTCAAATGGGATAGCTACACATGTACATTTGAAAATTATCTTTTCGTTTATGTGATAAGTACCCAAATCTTATGAACTGCCCCAAATAATGTACAAGTATGTTTGATAATGTTGGGTATATAGACTTACTATCATCATGATGAGCATAAAAACTGCACATACTTATCTTGAAATATATATAACTTTTTATTGTCTAATCATAAAATGGCACAGTAATTCAATACTAATCTATATCATTGTATGTATACAGGTACAAATATATGATCAGATTGTCTTTGAGAGCATCAAATCACCAGGACACTTCCTACATGCTAGTGCAGGCTTCCAGATTGATCATTTTACTTTTGGGTACGTATCATATCATAGAAGGGAGAAGCTTGTATTAGTTATAGTTAATTTTGATATGTCATTAGAAAGACTATTCTGGCCCCATCAAAATTATTGCTGGAGCCTGACCCTAGTCTTCCCCCGCTTTTTACGATGTTTATTTATGCTTGTACATCAGCTCCAATGTAAATAGCTGTCTGTGTAGTACAAAAGAAATACTTACAATATCCATATTTATAATTAAAAATTCTGGTAACAGTCACTAAAGAAAGTAAGTAAGGATGCAAAGATCAGGAATCGATACAATCAAGTACCTCACCTGACCCAGGATACCAATGGGCAAGTGACAAACTCACAGTTATACACCACAAACGAGAGCCAAGAAGTTAGCCATTTCCCAGCAGGTGACCGCAAAGACACAAATAAACAGACGCACACAAAGGCATAACAAATACACGACAGAAAGAATATCCACAAAAGAAGTACCGCCTTGGAACGGTCAGTAAAATATTTTACTGGAGGGAGTTATCATTGTAACACTGCTCAAACCGTAATAACGTCTTAGAAACTATAACACTAAAATTGGTGTGTCATACGACGTTGCGTGTTGAAGTGATATAAACCACAAACGGTTTACATATTTAGTATCGTTATTTAATGACTGTCATAACAACGCCTCATATATATTGCATAATCTTAATCTTTCAACGTGAAAAACCTGATTTTTAAAATACATTTGGTGTCATATGATAATAGAATTTGACATTCGTGCTCCTGTATTATTGAATTTATTAAACGAGTTGCTAAAAAGTGCTAAAAGGCTTAGCAAAGCCTCATATTTTATTCGTTTTCTTCAACTTGTTTAATAAATTCAATAAAATATGACCACTCATGCAAGAGCCACTATAACTATAATGTAGACGGAGAAAACACCATTTTCATATCATACTGTGAACTATTATTGTTTGGTATAAGCATATAATTTACAGTTATACATTTTCAACTTCAGGTCTGAGATTAATCTTGGTGTGGAAAGATCTGGTTTTACTTTAGTAAGATTCCACAAGCATGCATCAAGCGAAACAGAAATGTTTGTCAGGGTATGTATATGACATTGTTAATTTTTAACTTCATTTGTTTAAAATATCAAAAGTAATATCGTAAAAGTAGACCTCTGCTGGAACTCAAATCAGCTAATAGCTAGTCAAATTATTCCAATGTGATATAATTTGATAATTTCTGTCCAAAAATAAGTGAGTAGGACTAGGAAATGCCACAATTACAAACAACAGACCAATCAACCCATGGCACCGTGAGGAAGAGACACAGAACACAGAGAGCCACAACACAGTTAAGTAAATCAATCCCTCTCTCTCTCCCTCAGCCAGATGATTGTTAAAACTAAAATGGATACGAAGAACCACATCACAAAACAAGGACTCAGCCCCCAAATCCCCACATAATGGGAGCAACAAAAACATTGAGTAAACAACAACAAATCACCGCTTTAGAATGGATAACAGTTGAGGCCACATGTTTAACTGGCCAAATCTTAACCCTAGAGTCTGCTGTTGTTAAAACAAAAAATGTTTAGCTCGAATGTATAAGGCTTTCTAACATAAGCAATGTATCATCACAAGGAAACATTTGAATCAAATTAACATGCTGTGATGAAACAAACATAATGACTCTTAACACACAGATCGTTAGAGCTAATGGAAACCCCTAGTTGAGTCTTGTTGGGCCCAGTCAAATATAATAATCACTAACCTATCAATTAAATTTTTAGGTCAGGGTTTCACTGAGTCTGAGGCCTGTCCCACTGTAGTGCAATTAAAGAGGAAACCGTAGCTATAAAACATGATCCAGATTATAACCAGGCATGCAGACTGTCAAATATCCTGGATTATTAGGTGATATTTCCTGTTTGGTACAATTAAAACCAGTGAGAAGTACTTGGAAATGCCAAAATCAAAGACCAACCAATGTATTGCCCATAATGAATGATAAGAATATCCAAAACAGCAATTCAATAGGGCAAACATGCCACTATATATGCTTGTAAAAGAAAACACTGACTGTGTGGAATAATGACATAAAATGTATATTTGAAGAGTTCAGGGATACCGCCTTTTCACTAAAAATGGACAGTCAATATTTAGTGGTCAATATAATTATCTGTGCTTCAGGGTGGCAGCATCATTCGTTTGTTTCACAAGGAACTAGAAGCTTACATGGTGGCTGAAGGGTTGTTCGATGATGAAGTTACTGAAGATGGTACATATGATTCCCATCTACATATTTGTGCCAGTTCATGAGACTTGGTACTAGGGTAAAGTTGGGTAACGTCGGACACCTGGTAAATTCAGACATACATTACCAAACAGTGGAAATCCAGATGAGACGTCTCCTTATGAGCCGTCTCATTAGGGTTTCACTGTTTGCTTAGTTAATTTATTCTTTTATTCCAATAATTAAAATATAAAACAAGCAAGGTCGCCTGATATCCGAAGTAACCTGACTTTACCCTATTGCATGTGCACAAATACCCCATTTCAACGTAAATTCAGCGCTATATGGTGGGTATAGTTGCATAATTTTAGCCTGAGCCTCAAATGATATCCTTACTTTATATTTACAAGCAGCAAAGGCTGTTGCAAGACTGTGCAGATTTTAAGGCACATATGAGCTGTCACTAATCGAATATGCATAAGTACCAAATTGTCATGAACTGGCTCATTCGTTTTCTCAGTGGAAAATTTTGGGTGGTATATAGTATCTGAAAGTTGGGGGTGGTAAAAACACTGAAAGCTAACTAGGAAAACTTAAGTTATCTAAGCAGCAAACGTGATAATCTACATTCTCACTATAATATGCTCAGAAAAAAATTAAAGGATATTAAAATTCTTTTCTTTGATATAACAGTTGAGAAAATATTTTCCATACAAGGCATTTTCGTATCTGATAGAAACACTAATATGCAATTCAGCAGAATGCAAAATAAAATTTACGGGTCATTGGTTACAATTCAGTACCACACCAAATGTACCCACCCTCTTTAATCGAAATTCACAAACAAAAACAAAATTACATTGTTTGCTGCAACTTTCACCTGATCATTATTTATGTTCTAATTCTGACCACAGACAAGTGTTCACACCAACTTATTAGTTATTGCACCTAACATGACAACTTCTTCAACAAAAATGCACAGACATGGCATACTACAGCCAATATGACAACAAATTGGAAGTAAAACACTAACAAAAACTGCAAAATTTGGTGTCATACCTTTGGCGGAGAGCCAGCAATGATTTTGGAGTCAGTCATAACGGAATGCAAACGATAAAAATGGGTTTCAATCATTTTTGAATGCTTGTGACTTTTTAGTATTGAGTGTTGCACCATTTTGACATGTACTGTACTTTAATCATTGAATCGTGACTTAAATCGAACATTCATTTTGATTGCAGATATCTGGTACTATGAAATGCATGCATTATTAGTTTAGTTTTATTGTATTTAATGTTAGAGATGGAACTGAATTTAAATATCCTTCAAATGTTTTTCTGAGTATGTTATTGTTATGTTACCAGGTTAAAACTGTTAATTTTCAAAAAATCATATTTTCTAAAAGTCTCACACAAATATGAAGAAAAATTGATTACCAAGCCAAAAGTTTATATAAAATATTGAATTTTGCAATTTATGGACGAAGTGTTGATAATCCCAACTGGGTCTCCTAGACTAAAACGATTTGTGCCGGAAAACGCATGTGTATTTAAATCTATGCAATGACTGTTGATGTTATACAAAACAGACAGCATACGAGATGGATTTATGAGTCATCTATTCTGGTCCCAATTCTGATTATTTAATGGTAGGTCCTTAAGTATGTTTTTTTATGCGTTTTGAGTTTAATAAGTGATACTCTCAACCATCTGTATTTCTTTTCATGTAGTTCATTTCCGTATCCGTGTCATGGATCAACACAAGCCACGTACACTATCACCACCTACCTCTGGGAATAGCTTCTGGACAATTGAGGCTGAGAATAGCATCTTTAATGGTAAGTTACAAAGCTACCATTGGTATGACTACAAGTGTCCTAATGAGTAGGTGGTTTGGGAATAAAGTATCCATATATCTGATTACTGCTCAAAACATGGTAAATTCTCAACAAGTCGCATGTGCACTCTGCGAAGATTAAGATCAGCCAAGTCATATGAACAGTTTGGCCAGAATCTTCACTCTTTGTCTTAAGATAAAGTAGGTCCTTAGCCACTGATATTATACATGTACATAGAAAAGACCAAAGACTCTATTAAGATTGTGTGGATTTCCAGGCTGACCTCAGTCATTGCTTTGCGTACATTCATCTTTGTTGATTTTGACGCGGCTCATATGGTTATGTCCATATTTACACATGCTTGTTAATTCCTCTTAATTGGACAGACATATCACCTGAATACCCAAGAATGAACAAAGATTAATAAATGCACGACCCACAGTTGTGCACTATAATATGTTTTGGTGTACTAACACCATGTGAGTCCGTACATTAGCAGTTAGTGAAAATGCTCATAAGTCTTGAACCACATGGTATATTTGGATCAAATTTTGCAAAATTATCTATTTTAATATTGTCCAGCCACTGGTATGCAAAACGGTGAGGAGACTGCTTGAGGTATTATAATAAAAATGTTCTTTAACCGCATGTTATATTTTCATCCCAATTTGCATACTTATACATTTTAATATTGTCTAGACACTGATATGCAAACGTTCTCTGATCTTTACAGATGAGCATTATTTGGAATGTATTTATTAGCTGACGCTTTGCAGAACTTGATCAGTGTCTATGCTACAAGCACCCTCGCAATTAAATTCAATTATCATATAAAATAAGACCAACAAGCTATATAACTCTATTAGGTATTTGAAAGGCCAACCCATCTCATTAATAGAAACATGTGTGAGTCAGCCTGTCGATCTGTCCATCCATGGTCAGTAAGTGAAAATGCTCATAACTCTTGAACAGCATGGTATATTTTGATCCAATTATGCATGTCTGTAGAGTGTAGAAAATTACCGATTTGCTTTCCACACATTCAGTCTGGCACTGGAAACTGATCAATATACATTCACCACGGGTCGTGCACATTATGGTCAGCTGATTCTAAATAGTTTCAACTCATGATATATTGAAGTATGCACTTCAATTTGATGTAAGTTGAAAAAAATCAATCAGACCCGAGTGCATATTTCTGAATTAGTTTCAATAGTTCTCACCAATGATATGTTGTGGATACACAGAGACAGCTCTTTAAAGAAGCCACACTGTATCGTTGGATAGAAAATACAGATGATACAAATCGATGTTTTTTAAAATTTTGTTTATACCAACTTTCATTTGCTCAAACAACTGATAACTCAAAACTAACCTCGGACTTATGTAAATATTAATCTGTTTGGGAAACAAAATAAAATATTCCAAAAAGTGTCATAGATATTCCATTTTCGCAAAACAAACAAAAACACACAGGAGGATGGACAGACAGAGTGACATATTGAATAAAGTGCACACTGACACTTCTCTGTTCGGGGTCATGCAATCTTCCCAAGTGTATCTTATTTGAGATATATTTCTGAGAAATGGCTTGGTAAAGTGATAATGGTGTTAGTCTCAGTTGCAATAAACAAACCAAACAATAATTAGCTTGACAAGTTTCCAAATGGCGCTTAACTCATTATCCTCTAGTGTCCTCTGCTGATAACTTTTGTAAACATTTTGGACCCAGATCAGGCCCGACAGAACGTCCGACCTGATCTGGATCCAAACTGTTTAACACTCTTATTGTATTTCCTGAAATTTCGGAAAAGTTGATTTAAAAAAATCAGCAGACGAGAAAAAAGTTTCCAAGGACATGAGAAAAGGGTACTTAACACACATGCACAAAACCATATGGGCCTCGACACGAAAAGCCTGTTTTAGGGGTTTGCAAACAACAAAGGGGCAGACCGGTCTGGGCATCCGCGCACTGCCAGACTGATCAGCGCCTTTGTTATTCGCGTTTTGGAAAGTATCATCTCTAAACATGCTGCAAGCGAAATTATGATTTTCTAGCTAGTCTCTGTAGCTGAGGAGACTGGTTTGAATCTCGCTTTGACAGAAACCAGGAAGACAGGTTTTGTCGCGACGAGGCAAATATTTTAAATGCCCATGTTTGCCTTTTCGGTAGAGCTAGATATCTAAAATAGTAAATGAGTATGATCAGGAAATACCACAATCACAAACTGCAGACAACCCTGTGGCACCGCCAGGAAGAGCCGCTCAACCATCAAGAGACACCAGGAAGACAAATTAAGCAAAGCAATCAGCTCTCTTTTCCCCATCAAGATGATTGCAATACTAGAATGGACATAAAGTAACGTACAACAAAACATAGAACAATTACAGACTTCCACAATGGGAGTAACAATAAACAAAAAGTCAACAACAGCAGAACCAGTAAGTTTTGACTTGGATCTCTAACTTCTTCCAAATGTTCTGTGAGCGAGCAGCAAAGGCTTTTGGCTAGTTTGAGACATACCGCCAGCGGCATTACTGTGGTGTGTCCATGAGAAAGACACTTTATCCGCTGCTTATTACTGGTTCAACCCAGGAGGACCCGTCTTGGCATGACTAAAAAATTGTCAAATCAACCAAACAAACAAAAGCAATGTCTTAAGCGGATTCACAGGCTTCTTTGAACAATTCTTTATACCAAGGTCTATATAAGCCATTGGAAGGGCTTATTCAGTGGGCGCCTCACCCTTAGATGTTTTCTCTGCACTGACTAGACAGTCTGATCAGCAACACAAACTTAATCTAGCACTCTAAAATAATACGAATTCATGTTTAATATGGGGCATATCGTGAGATCAGGATACTTCTTGTTATCTGGTAGATCCTTATTCAAACGGTCATCTGTAGCTATTGAATAGAGCCAATGATCTATATTTGGTTTGGGAGCTTTCATATCGATTTCCATACCTTATCTGTATATATTGCCAATGGTCCATTCAGACTGCTCATTTGACCAGTCTTGGATGAACGTAAGCTGGTCGTTAATATGGTTATTTCCCATTTCAAATGCGATGACTTGCTTCAATCAGCCTATCAAGATCTTCACTGTCTATCACTCTCTTCTCTACTTTAGCTGACATCCATTTTACAGAGATTATCTATATCGTATGATGGTAGGTTCTACCTCATATGCAAAAAGAAAAGGATGTAAGGATTGTTTTTTTTTCAATGAATCCGCTCTAATAACAGCCAGTGTTTTAGAGTTTGCAACTAAGTAAGGCTCAAACCATCCTCCTCAGCTACAAAAACTAATTAGAATCTTGGGAATATGGAAATAACTGTATATCTATAATACAATCTTGACAGTCCATGTAGTGCAGTCTGTAAGGTGCCTGACAGGGGTCGCGCGTTAAATCTTGGCCCGGTCACATAATTTTGTGGAGATTGATCATGAAATAATTCTATGGCCATTCTGCTCTCTTCCGCTGATTCAAGACATGACCATAGCTGCTAACTGGGACGTCATGCATTAAATCAAACAAAACTAAAATGCTGATTAGATTTTACAGATTTGCAGACTGGTTGGCACATTTGCGTTGCGCTTACGTCAAGACAGGTTTTCTCGCTATGCATTCTGAAACGTACAGTAGAAAAGTTTTAAGTTAGGTGTCAATGCAAAACATTTGGGTTATTGTCTAACAGTTTTAGTATGAAAACGCAATCTGATAAAAGTGGTTTATATATTGTACCCAGTATGGACCAGGTAAAGTTTAGAACAGCCTGCTGAACTTCAAAGACTAGCTGGGATAATTAAAATGTTTGCCTTTGATATGATAAGGAAATTCCTGTTTTTATGCAGCATGTAAGTTCAGTGTCATACGTGAGATTTTTCAACATGTGTAGCATTTCAGTTAACTCAGTAGGCCAAGGGATTTCTTTTCCAGTTCTTGGGAGATCAACTCCCGTGTATTCTTAAATAAGTGTATGATTGCGTCAAAATTGGTGTTATCTTTAGAAACTGACAATCATTGAACTCATAATAAACCAATGGAAATATCCTTTTGTTTAACAAAATAGTTTGGTGGTTCTTCTTAAAGTTAAGTGGTCATCCGTTTAAATGACTAAATAATATATCGGCCTCTACACAAGAAAACATGACTTTATAACGGTTCCGACTTAAAGACTTATCTGAAGTCTGTAATTGTTCTATGTTTTGCTGTACGTTACTTTATGTCCATTCTAGTATTGCAATCATCTTGATGGGGAAGAGAGAGCTGATTGCTTTGCTTAATTTGTCTTCCTGGTGTCTTGTGATTGTTGAGCGGCTCTTCCTCGCGGTGCCACGGGGTTGTCTGCAGTTTGTGATTGTGGTATTTCTGATCATACTCATTTACTTTTTTTATCTATTGATGAGATGGTAGGGGCCTGTTGCTTCGGCTATTTGTCTGGCCCACCCGGGTTTACCTGTTGGATTTCTTTTGCTCTGGTATCAGTTTTAATTACTGTTGAGTCCTTATCTTTGCTTTATTTCCTTGTTATATAATGATTTCTATGTTCTAGGAGATGATGTATTGATAAGTTAGGGGTCTTTCATGCAAATCAGATATCTATGTGTCTTGATCCACATCTGAATTAAGGGTGAGGTTGGCGTGCCGTGAAACCGGTTTAAGCCCTCCAGTAGAATATTTAACTGACCGTTTCAAGGCGGTACTTCTTTTGTGGATCTCCTTTGTTTTTTCTGTCTTGTGTTTGCTATGCCTTTGTGCGCGTCTGTTTATATGTGCCTTGTGGTCACCTACTGGGAAAGGGCTGTCCTCTTGGCTCTCGTTTGTGCTTTCTAATTTTGAATTTGTCACTTTCCCATTGGTATCCTGGGTCAGGTGAGGTACTTAGTTGTATCGATTCCTGATCTTTGCACCCTTACTTACTTTGTTGCATGCGAGTCTGATCAGCACCTTTGTTATTTGCTTTCTGAAAAGCATTATAACTCTACTTGCTACAAGTGAAATTTGATAGTCTAGCTAGTCTCTGTAGCTAAGCATATTGGTTAATGATTTAAATGACCTCAATACCCAGGGACAGATATTTTTGCGAGGAGGCCCATATAATTTCTTCTCTTTTTAGATAGTTTCATAAGTACAAATAATGCAGACCTTGATGAAAATGCTGCATTTAGTGACATTTAATCTGGGACTTACGTATTCGTCAGTGACACATTTGTGAGTTTCTAATTTACAATGGCTAAACACGAACTGATAGCAAAAGTAATATGCCTAGGAAATGCAATTATCACATATCACACACAAACTGCAGGAACCAAGATATATAGGCTTCCCAAATACACTTATACTATTTTCCTTGCTTTGTTAGCTTTGCCTTATGTCTTAAAGGGACACAGTTACATTCATTTACATTTGATGTATTAGCCCAGGTAGGAACATAACAATGGTAATGAAATTAGAGTCAATAGCATTTAACACAACGGAAAAAATTGCAATGAACCACTTCACACTTAAGCACTATTCACACCACTACGATGCTTTGACACCTCTTGCCATATTTTCATGCTGCGTCTAGCGGAAGAAATAGAACACTATACATGTATATTTTAATGTAGCATTGACACCAATTTGAGAGATAATAATTGATTGCATTTGTGTGAATGCTACATCAAAATATATTGTGTTCTATTTATCCATTAGACACAGCAATGAAATGCAGCAAGGAAAGCATGGAACGACGCGTCAATGCATCACAATAGTGTTAAATGTCTTTTAAACTCGCTCTGTTAGATACAAGAACCTTTTGATACCTGTAAATATCTAGGAATATGTTTCAAGTGTCTAAATGGTACCGGATCTTAATACTATTCTTCTATTTCCAAGTCAAACTCACTCACCTTATGACTTTTCCTGGTTTGGAGGTTATAAAATAGTTCATGGTTAACTCAACTGAGCATAAGAATTCAACTGTTCATAAAAACTAAAATACTTAACAATGTAGAAGTTCCTAACTTTTATACTCTTAGCTATTGTATTCATCCTGCCATTAAAAGCTAAAATGCCAACAATTGATGGCATTTTAATATCTATGAGCTTGATAAATTTCATGCTTAGTTGAGTTGAGCGTTAAATTTGTTTATAACCTCAAGTAAGTGAGTACGATCAGGAAATACCACTTTAACACTGCTAACGAACCCACAGCACCGTGGAAGAGCCACAGACCATTAACAGTCACAAGACTCAGAGGTGGAGGCACGAGGTTATACAACTTTTTCCATGCTCAACTCAGCTGAAGACGAACTTTATCCTGCTCATAAATGTTACAAATACCAACAATTGTTGGCATTTTAACATTTATTATGCAGGATAAATACAACATCTGAGAGACTTAAAGCAAAAACCTTCTTTATTTGTTGGTATTTTAGCTTTTACGAGCAGTTGAAATTTCCTGATCATACTCACTTACTTTATTTTACATTTGTTAATTATGTGGCTAGAAAGAATTACATTTGTAGAGTTGAAAAAGGCAGAAAAATTAATTGATGAGTGGTTGGTTATTTTTCCCAATATATTCACAGGTGGAATCATACAATGGGAACAACAGATCAGATTACGCCACATGACCACCCGGAAGTATCTGTGTATTGATGCTGACCGAGAAATATCTCTTGCTGAGGGAAATGAGGATCCAAGAACAGTGTTCAGGCTGCATTCTGTTATTAGTGTAAATATTTTTGTAGCTTTTATTTGAGTCATATTTGGATAGTCAGCCATTTGTAAAAAAATATATTTGAGCCAGTACACATTATAACACTGCTCGCACACAAAGGATCGGGGTTAAGGTGTAGAATTGACCAAAATATACATATCTAGCCCCAATAGATAGCTAAGTATGTACGTATAAAGAGTGAATTTACGTGTATGCTATCTGGCTTATTTTATTTTACTCTATAGCGAGTATCTATCAGTCAAGGCATGTGCTTTCCAACACTGTATCATTTTGATAAGTGTAGACTTTATAGTCATAGAATATTGGAGCGACTTGCAAAGGCTCTGATCAGACTGGGCGTATGGGCAGACTGGTCCGAGGCTTTGCCAGTCGCACATACCACATTGTTGGAAATCTCATGTCACGGCTCAATTATATCTTATAATTTATAATATAATCTGAAAAAACGAATCCTTCAGAAAGAGAGAAAACCTACAAAAATGAAAACAGCAGACTCAGTTTTATTGAATATACTCATGGGAATTAATTGAAAGTGAAACAACTCTCACCCCCCCCCCCCCCCAAAAAAAAAATGATTAATGATTCATTAAATAAACAAATAAACTGATAATACAGATCCTTAAAAATTTGAGAGAACCTGCAAGAATGGAAAAAATTGACTCTGTCAGAGTCAAAGTAATTACAGACTTGTACTTGTGGTGTACATTATATTTGCATCGGGCAAATATTTCTTTCTAGAACGCACTATTAAGGCGATTTACATTAAATTCTATTTTGTTTTTATACCAGAATTGAAGAAATTTGGAGTCATAATTACGTTTATAGTGCAAGCATCCAAGATACCAATCAGCTGTTTGGCTAACTGTTTGAAAAGTGTGCATTTACAAGGAACCCTTCTAAAACTCTCTGATTGATTATGTTGATATTTCATTGCGTAATAAAGAAATTACAATTAAGCATTTGCTGAAAAATATAGTTTTTAAATGCAGAATATGTAACTTGTCAGATATTAATATAATTGTCTGTGTGTTTTTTTTCGACAGGAACGTGATGAGATTCGATTTGAAAGCTACTGCAGAATTGAGCATGTCCTGACAGGATTCTGGCTTCATGCACTAAAAGGTAATATGCAGGATAATCATATATTGAAAGTAATAGAATTTTGACACCAATTCAATATTAGTGAAACTAAGTATAAGGAAAACATAAATTACCCTGCTTCAAATTTTTAAATATTTTCAGAATCACACAATAAGATAAATCTTTTGGCATGCTTGACAGGAAAATACCATGATTCATAGAGCAAACAATATATAATATTTTGTTTTTGTCTGTAAAAATTATCTCCCCTATTGGGATAAATATATCTAGCCAGAACTCTATTTACTGAACACAAATGAAATGTATGTTATATTCAGAATTTGCCTTTTTATGATAATATTACATATTCTAAAAGACATGATTCTTCTCTGCATTTTTACGTCATTAATGAAGTCACATATATGTGATGGCGTTGCAATACGCTTGTGTCTACAAACACTGAAAGCAGTGAAGCTTGAGGTACAAAAATGAAAAAAATCGCAAAAACACAATTAATTTGATACCGAAATGTTCTTCATGATCTAATTAAGAAAACGAATACCTTCACTTTGTGTTAATAAAGTTACAGATATTTGAAGTTCTGAAGTGGACCCAAGGGTGGATATTTTAACAATGGCAGTCTTCCAATCCTTTCAGCAGAGAACAGTCGATGCATTATTACTCCCGTTGAAAGCTACTGCAGAAATCTCGCTAGATTTGATACATTGCATTTCTTAAATTTGTGCAACCAGTTCAAGCAAAAGGCATGTAATATACAGTTTATCGAATCGTTCTATTTAAAATATGGAATTGATAAACATCTTGAGGTGAAAAGTCAAATAGAAGAAGTCGTGGGACAGTTTAGTCCGAGGGCTCGTAATAGGTTTAATCAAGTGGTTGAGGCCAAAAGGTTTGAAGGTGTGTTCTTATGTAGAAAAATTACTAAATTCAAAAACTCTTAAAAAAATTCGGCTGGTACACAAAAGTGCTATGCGCAACTGAATAGGCTCGGAGTATGCAATATCGCAAAATAGCGCTAAAATGGGTTTATAATTTAAACCATGTAATATTAGTAGTAAAATGCAAATTTTGGCAGCAAACAATATATAATGATCAATGTTCAATATAAAAATAAAAAAAGACATGCCAAGGACGCTTTATAACACATAAATATAGCAAATTATAAAGCCCACGAAAACTAATGACTTTTGTCTCTGGTTATCGGATTCTTTTTAATTTGCTTAAGCTAGAGCAGATTTATTAATCAATCTTATGTAATACAATGGTGTTGTCATCGACAATTATTATAGTTTCAAAAAATGATAGAGTATGACCAAGTAATGCCATAATCACAGACTGCAGCCCAACCCATGACACCATGAGGAAGGGACACAAAGTAGGCATAATCCAAGCTCTTATAGTACACTTTCCCAGTCTATTTATCGGCGTAATCTTTTGGGGGAATCAATTTTCGAATAAGGTTGATATACAAAGAATGAAATCGGCCTTTTAAAATAGCTATCTCCAGATAAGAGAGCTTACTTGAAAAGTATTTTTCTTATTATTTCTTATCCAATATATATGTATATTTCAAGTTCCTTTTCCTTTCAGTGTGAATAAATAATGCTAAGATAAGACTAAAATATGCCTGGATATTTGCCCACCCTATTTGTTTCTAAGCTGTGAATTCTATGTATAGCTAGCTATCACCACATGTCCAGCCACGACTGACCAGACTGTGCTGGTCAATATTCCACATGACTTATATTCTATGTCCTAGGAATTGCGTGATAACCCATATCCCACTCTTTTTCTATATCTTAAAAAGAATGGATGAGTATGAAAAAAAGCAAGTGAGAATGATAAAAAAAATACCACAATCACACACTGCAGACCAACTCACGGCACCGTGAGGAAGAGCCACAAGACACCAGGAAGACAAGCAAATTAAAACAACCAGCTCTCTCTTCCTCATTAAGGTAATTGCAACCTAGAAAGGACACATAGTAATGTACAACAAAGCATGGAAAAAACACAGAACCCCACAATGGGAGCAACAATTAACAACGAATCCACAACAACAGTACCGCCGCCTTAGAAGACCAATCCCTTCCTTGTTATTTTTACGCAACAACAATATAGTGAGAACGTCAGTATATATGCATTTGACATCAATACAAGGTTGAAAAATTAGTTCACAAGCATGCAGACGATACAGGTATCAGCTTCTACATTGTGTCAACTTAGGTCTAAGACTTCTTGACGTGTCATTTGTACATCAAATAATTTGTATCTGAAGCAAACTTCATCAATCCAAAATACAGCTCACATGGCGTTAGCATGCTCATTTTGGCATGCTCATTTTGGCACCACACTTCTTCTAGAAATCTCAACTGAGATGTCTTAAATGATTCTGACTTTAAAGCTTGAGTAAAATATTGTGGAAGGCCCTGTTCAGGTCCAGATACATTTACCTCTCCCTATACCAAACCATGGTCTCTGTGATGGACATTTAAAAGTGTCACATGCAAAATCAACATGGTTTGCACGCCTGACAAGACGAGACAGAGTCACATTGATTGACCACCAAAAGTTGAAGGCAATTCTACATGTGACTGTACCAGAATAATTCCATCGACTATACACTTATCTATATTTCTGGGAGCACCTGTGATTATCCTCACCTCGAGCTTACTGAAAAGAGTTAATTTTCAGTAGATATTTTAAGTCCATCAATATTGACAAAAGTCAAAGGAACAGATGTAAGGGGATAAGCAAGCACGCTTTTCAGATCTAACTCTAACTATTAGCAGATGAAGTAAGCGGTCTTATGTTCTTTATCTTTTTGTCTCATGTCTGAAGTTTCCTGAAGAAGCACTACATGCAATGATTTTACTTTTCTTCTGCGAATAGGTTTTTCAAATTGTTGTCACTGTGTGTGAGTTGCTAAAATGATTCCTGCAATATTCTCAGATATCATGTTACCTGTGAAATGCAGTAGTGCTTTTCATCTGGAAAGTCTGTAAGAAAAGGGTCCATAGTAGTCCCGATCCCAGTGATGAACTTGATCAGGTCTGCATTGTCACGCTTAGTGGGCTTGGTGTTATCTGCATTCTCTTTAAGTCCTGACTTTCAATTAAATGGCTTACAAGCTCACTAAGTACAGACCTAGTCACTATCCACTATCCACTTCCTTCTTGCACTCTCTGATTTACTGAATGATCAAATCCACAGGGGTCCTAAAGAATGGTTTGTTCGTTCATTCTTCGGATGGACATAGCCCCTGTCTCCAACATTGCATACGCAGTTGGGTGTGCCTCATTGCTGCTATGTGATATCTCGTCATCCATTGAGCATAATTTGGACAACTTGTAGCAAAGAATATAATTGCACACAATTAATATACTTGATTTCACCGAAAGTTGACCTATTCATATACTGTTCTTTGAATTTATATACCCTTTCATATCTTCCATGATTTGTAAACAAGTTTACAAATGACCCTCATTACGAGAAAACCTGCTTTATGTAAATGTGAAAACTAAGGCTTGACGGGTATCTGAGAGAAAAATATGTGCATACACATGGGTGTCAGAAAATTTGGGTTATTCCAATTCCAAAAATCAGGCCATTCATATATTTTCTTTTTTTAAAAAAGGGTGTTTATCATATACCTGGTACCGGGCTGCGTAGCGCAGTCAGTAACGTGTCTGGCTACAGATGCGTGTCTGACTGCAGATCCAGGGGTCGCAAGTTCGATCCCGGCCCGGTACCATACTTTCGTGGAGATTGATCATGAAATAATTTCTACGGTCATTCTCCTCCCTTCCGCTGATTTATTCATGAAGGGTTGTTGTCAGTTACAAGCGAAAGTATGTGCACAAATTACTGGTTAACCGCTTGCTCAAGCCTGCCCAGGAAAAAGTGTGGTTAAGTGAACTGACCGTCCCGCAATGACCATAGCTGTTGACATGGGACGTAAAGCAACAAAAACAAACAAACAAACAAAATCATATACCTGGGGGCGCTGAAAAAGGGGCTATTCCGCATGCACACCGTACTATGTCATATATAGGGTACCCCCTCCGAGGTTTTAAACCATTTATGGTGCAAGATCTATTGAAAAGAAGAAAGATATCTACAATATCCATGTACATAATCCAGAAGACTGCTGTTTTATGGTGCTTCCTGACAAAGTAAGATCTGTGTAATTCACATAACTCTCCATAGATGTCTTGTGACTTCTGGTGTTTTGTAGCTCTTACTCACGGTGTGGTGGGTTGGTCTGCAGTGTAAGATTGTGGTATTTCCTGATCATACTTAATTATTTTCTACTTACTTTCTTCATACTCATCCATATTTTTAATAAGATTCAGCAAAAGAGTTGGATAGTGGTTATCCGTGGTGGTGTGGGGGGGGGGGGGGTATTTAAGCAATTCCTAGAACATAGAATATAAGTCATGTGGAATATCGACCAGAACAGTCTGGTCAGTCGTGGTTGGCCATGTGGTGCTAGCTATATATATAGTTCACAGCTTAGAAACTAATAGGACTGGGCTAATATGCAGGCAAATCTTAGTGTTATCTGAGCATATTATATACCTATATTGTACTGTAACAGCTTGGAGTATGCCTACTTTGTGTCCCTTCCTCACAGTGCCATGCCGGGTTGGCCTGCAGTCTGTGACTGTGGCATTTCTTGGCCATACTCTATCATTTTTGGAACTATAATAATTGTTGATGACAACACCATTGTATTACATAAGTTTGAATTATAAATCTGCTCTAGCTTAAACAAATTAAAAATCATCCTGTAGCCAGTGACAAAAGTCATTAATTTTCGTGGGCTTTATAATTTGCTATATTTTAGTATAGAAAGCTTTATTGGCATGTCTTATTCTGTTTTATATTAAACGAGGATCATTATATATTGTTTGCTGCCAAAATTTGCATTTTACTACTGATATAACATGGTTTAAAGTATAAACCTGCAAGGGTACCCCCATTTTAGCGCTATTTGAGATATTGCATACCCCGGGGTATTCCATTGCGCATAGCACTTTTGTGTACCAGCCGATTTTTTTTAAGAGTTTGATTTTTGAAATCTACATAAGAACACAGCTTCAAACCTTTTGGCCTCAACCACTTGATTAAACCTATTACAGGCTCTCGGACTAGTTGTTTTTAAGTCATCAGTGTATATATATATATATATATTGCCTCGCCACTTTACTGTCTATTTAGACAAGCTTATAGAGGCCTTAACATTAAAAATTGTTTCTCCTAAATATAAGTAATCTTTCTATTGATTATATGATTTTTTATATTTGGTCATGTAGTAGGGCTGTAATGTTTTTCAACGCATAACTAAAATTGTTTTCAGACGAGGATTATATTAGGAAAAAGTTCCGAGATGTTGAGAGTGTCAATGATCAAACATTGCGTGGTCTACGCTGGGATAGTGCGATGGTTCGACAGGTAATTATTCTTTGTAATGCCATTGTTGTCTTATTCTGCAAGTTTTCATTGAACTCTTTATCTAAATTATTTGTCGATTATACACAAACATATCTAAGAAAATGACTTGATCATATACATTTGTATATTTCAGTGTCTATACAGTATTTACCGGGGACACTGTGATAGATGGAGATTATTAAATTGCAATTTTTATATCATACCCTATATCAACTCAAGTCAGCCCTCGGAAAGATAAAACTGACGAGGTAATTTAGGGTATGGTATGAAAACTGCCATATCATAATCTATTTATTGCACATTTATGTCTTTTCTGACAAGTTAATCGTATTTATTTATTGTATCCTCCATCTTAGCTTAGTACTGCTTCAACCAAGGAAGACCCGTCCCTACATAACTGAAAGATTATTAATGAGACTTCAAGAATCAAATTAAACAAACAAATCAAACAAATGTTTTACCTCCCAAATTGTGTTTTGCGAGTAACCAGACAAGTAACCCACCTAGCTTCTATGTCTGCACATTTTTATTTATTTAACTAACAATACTGGAAGTGTGCAAACGCTTAAGCGAAGTTCATACTTAACGGACATGAGTGCACCAAAAGCGGTGATGCCAAAAAAGCAGTTACACTCACGTGACCCATTGTAACACCCCATTATTATACTGGGGTAAACCCTATTACCATAGTGCAATGTTGATTTTGGCTACTTTCGGCTTGATAAAGATTATTCGCTCCACAAAAGTGATAAGTGTTTGAAATCATTTCAGTATCTCATATGCAATATTACCATATGTTCTTATAAATTTAAACGTATAAGCTAAGCTATTGGGGGTGGGTGGGGTAGGTTCCAGGTTTTGATCAGAATCAAGCCTCTTCTATTACACACAATGTGTAAACAAGCTGCAAAGGCTCCAGTGAAACTAAATGATGCATATGTTTGGTGAATTCTTTGTTTCGAAGGGATACCCTTTTAAGAACATATTTGTCAGAGCCTTCACTGCTCACGTATGTGATAAGTATCACATTCTTATGTTCTTGTGTACACATGGTATTTCTTTTAGTGCTAGACATCAACCTTATAATTGGACTATAGCCAGTGTATCATTATAAAAGTGTTAACATAGATAGTTGAATGCACTAAATTAGTTATTGTACAGCATGAAAGGTTTTGTTACTTTTGTTTTATTTGGCTTTATTAGACTCAGACCAAAAACATAGTTAGGCATTTCATTAAAGTACTTTAAATACAACATTTTAATTAATTGTCAACCGAAGCCGTAACAAAAGGTTAAAATGTATTAGGCTTTGTACTTAATTTCATTACCTTATGATATAGCATCTTGATTAATAATGCAACGAATCAAAGAAAACATTGGTGTGATGTTTCAACCATCCTCAAAATCTAAGTATTTGCACTTCATTAAAAAAAGAAAACAAGTACGTATGCCCATGAAAATGCCACAATCTTAGATCACAGACCAACCCATGGCACTGTGAGGAAGCGATATAGAACTTAAACCAGCACTGAACTAAACTTTCATATATCCAAAAAGATAGTAGGATACAGTACCACGCAAAATGTACAGACCCTCTCTACCTAAAGATAACAAACAATACAATTAGTTTTTCTACTTTTTTCTGAAAACGTAACCTAGTCATTGGGTACTTTTTTTATTTTTACACATGGTAATTTTCACGCATTTTTAACAGTCCTAACATATAATAACGCGAAAACTTTATCAAACATATATAAAAATAGGGTACACCCCAGCTGATAAGACATCAGATTGGCAGTAAACATTAAAAACGACTAGAAAATTAGGTATCAAACTTGTGAACGAAAGCCAGCAATGTTTTTGCAGCCAGTCATTAAAGTATATGGACAATAAAAATGGGATTTAGTGATATTTAAACGTTTGCGAACTTTTAGTATAGAGGGTTACACCATTTGGACTGCACTGTACTTTTAATCATTGACACATGTCTTTAATTAAACATATCTCGACCTTTGAATGCGTCCATATTGAAATTGGTTTATTTTTTATCAAATGTTGAAAACATAATAGAATTTCAATATCCTTCAAATGTTTTTCTGGGTATGTATTTATTATGGTCTACATACAGATACAGAGATTTAAGTTAACGGTTTGTTAAGAAAATGCAACATAAACACTGATAGCATATAAACACTATATTTGACCTCAAAACAGGTGTCTCATCGCCTTTTATAACCATTACAATGGAAAAAATGTATTGAAACAAAATTATTTCTTGTTACTACACACAATCAATGAACTAAGTATAGGTTATATTTAACACCAATTATGACCTACCTCTACCATCAAGTATATAATATATGAGATATAACACTGAACCACACCATGTAGGTCACTGACCATCATGGATAAATGATGTCCCTACTGTAGAATATTGACATCTTATTATCCACAGTACACACTTCATCCACTAAACTATGGAAGAGAAACAACAATAATTCAAAGACTAGTGCTAAAGAAAATGTTATCTTTAGCCCAGCTGGATAATAACATATTAAAAGACGTAATTCATAAAATAAAATTTTTAAATTATGTAGTCCAGTACTCCCATGCCAATGTCCTTAGGTGATACTTATAGTTCCCCCAAAGATTCATGAGACTATCTGAAATAGTTTCCAACTTATAGAATATATGTGGCGTTGTGGCAGAGCCTCTTTATTTATAGAGTCAATTGTACGAGGGTTGTCCCAGTAGACCGTGGACTTTTGTTAAAAAAAACAAGATTGTCTATCGGAAATTCTATGAAATTTATATGATATGTTAATATACACCTACGACACATTTTCTACAAATATGGGTGAAATCACAGTTTAGATAACAAAGTTATGAACCTTTACTCGAGAGCATCTCTGCATATGCGGAGCACGTCACAAATTATTTTGCTGTATTTTAAGAGAGGGGTGGTCAAATGTTTTGACTCTACTCTTTTTAAAAAAGCTTAAATGGTGACAAATATTGCCATATATTTGTTGAGTAAGTCTCCCTGGTTCCAGTAAATACTAAATAGTAAGTTTAGATATGTTAAGCAATCAAACAAGCGCGATCTTTTAGATTTTATAAGAGACAACATATTTACCATTAAAATAACTTACAGAAAAATAGCATGCGTTCCGTTGAATTGACAAAAATGAGCTTGTATTTGTGATATTACTAAAATAATTTTACACAAAATCCATCTTACGACACTAGTGACTCTTAGGCCAATCATTCAATATTAATAGAAAGTAGTTTTATGTGATAAATAAGCTAAAAATTGTTGAAATTCTAATTTTTGCGCCGTACCGTTTGCTAATGTTAGCATTTTCTGAAAAATAAAAATGTAGTAGGTATGTAAAATCGTTTATAAAATCAATGCAAATGGCCATAAACGTTTCAAATTTTCAACACTTTACCTTGCATGGTTATTAGTTGATGTGGTAATGCATTGTTTAAAAAAACAAAAGCGAAGTTTGATTGAATTCACACTACCTTTTGGACTAGAATAGTTTCGTTACAAATATTTTGACGTGCGCCGCTCACAGCGACATACTGTCAAGTAAAGGTTCATAAATTTGTGATCTAAACTGAGATCATCCACCCATACTTAAACAAAATTGTTCCCATAAGTATATAACCACACCCTGAAAATATCATAGAACTACTGGTACACAGTCTCGAGTTATAATAAAAGTCCACGATTTACTGGGACAACCCTTGTATAGTGAAATTTATACGATAAAGAGTAATGGTTTTTGTACAATGAACACTATCTGCTGGTTTTTAGTGTCTATGTAAACTTTCACAGCATTATTGTTAATTAATGAATAGATTTCATTTAGTAATAGGCAAATGGATGAAAAGATCGAGCACTCAGACAGACAACCATTCTCTAGACATTAAATTTATCCATATTTTTGGTAAACATAATTGTAAATCACATGAAAAACATCATTGATATAAGTCAATTGAGTATCTTTACTGGTAAAGGGGGTAAAATCAGTGCTTATGATAAAGCAACCACAACCTCAGCTATGCTGTAGCTCATTTCATGACACACGTGAAGGTGATCTCATTCATCAGTGTACCATCAGACATAAACATGCCTTTGAAATAGCACATCTTTAAGCATTTTGATAAGATTTGTTTTGAATATTCCTTTCATTTTAAAGAAAACATAATAGGGATAATATTTTATTATTCAGTGTAAATTCATTCATTTTAAAGATAGTGATTTTTGGTCATAATTTTACTGCTGTAGTTAAGGTAAAGTGCATTTTCTATATTTGTATTTTATTCTAATCAGGAACCAAATATCCAGGTTAGTTAGTTGTATATTCTTCAAATGAATTCGTCTTGGAAGCGTTTTGATACTCCATTTTTCAAATGTTATGATAACTGTGTATGAGAGTTCAATTGGTATATGTTAGCGTAACTTATGTTTATATTGTATTATGAATGCGTTTTACAGCATGTTTATAAATTAGGTATAATTCACATTGTGTACAAAAGTATATGGTACTTTTAGTAAATGTTTATCACTAATATTTGACAGATTATATATTGTTATTAACGGCGTTTCATGTTCCACCTACATGTGTAGCTATTTAGTATTGAAAACTAAACTTCACTAAATTTTAATCAAACGCCACAAGAATGCCAGAATTAATTAACTCATGTTATTTCCAAGACATTTAATGGACACGTAGTACACTAATAAAAGAGCTACAACAGACAGTTCAAAGAGCGCAGTTTATAGAAGTAAGTAAGGGTTCAAAGATCAGGAATCGATACAATTAAGTACCATACCAATGGGAAAGTGACAAACTCAGAGTTAGACACCACAAACGAGAGCTAAGAGGTCAGTAAAATTTGCACTTCTAAAATATGTTGAATGCTATAGTAGAATTGTGAGGTCAAACCCCTATCTATATAACTAATTTTATTTAAGTTGTTCAGTATGTAGGCATTCTTTAACAATGTATATGTGTTTAAACTTTTTCTTTTACATATTTCACAGGCAGTACTAAGCTTAGGATTCTAAAAATTTGGTACTAATTTGAACTTTGAGTGCATTAAGTTTAACTGTGTAAAAGTGTATCCCTGTCTAATGATTCCTGTTCTCTTTTGTTTGTTTGGTTTGTGGTTAAACGCCCCTATCAACAGTTATGGTTATGGTAAGATAATCAGGTAACCTAACCATACTTTCCTGGACAAGTTTAGACTCAGCGAAAAACCAGTCATCAATGCTCATACTTGCACTTGTAATTGACAGTATCCCTAATTTAATCAGTGGAAGGAGGAGAAGGACCAAAGAAAATATTTCATGATCAATCTCCATGAAAGTATGAGGTTGAGCTGGTATTGAACTCAAAACCCTTGATCAGTAATCAGACTCGCTACCAATTGTGCTATAGGGCCGGCTATATTTTTCTCTTCAGGTGTTTTAATTTCTGTCAAAGCTTCTATATCACATAGGACTGTTAATTCAGTACAATTTGAAAATTACACGTTTTATTGTATATGTGACAATCATCCAGCACTGGGTTACAGGGCATACTAATCTTACAACAAATTTACTCAACTGTGCAGATATCATGACCTGATTTATTTTTATAACATCTATATTTCATAAGTAATTCTGTCCAAAAATTATAATGACATCGTCATTTTTTAATAAATGAACATAACATACAGAACAGGAACATATCTAAACATACCAACGAAGATCAGTTTAAATTGCAAATATCGTTATCTTAAGCAAAGTAGCCATACGTGGTAGAATGCAAAAAATACTCTTGAAGATAATAGAAAATCATAAATGGTGTACTAAATGCATGTTTTTTAAAGAATGAACTTGCCTGTTAGACCAAAAATACTAATTTACAGCAACAAAAATGTCTTGGCATTTTGTCTTCTTATTTGATTATGTAGTATTGTGTTTACATTGTATTATGGTGTTATATGTGAATGTGTAAGTAACTGCAGTTATTGGTTCACTTCAGTGCACATTATGTAAAAGTTGGAATGCAATTGAAACTTCAAATACAATAACCTGCAATAGAGACACGCTACTTTCCATTTGGGAAATTAATTAGCAAAGCACAATTCATTTTATGCTTAAGATTCAGTGAGAAGCTAATACATTATAAGGAAACTTAATACTATATTATATCATTATACAAACTGCGGAAGAAGCAATGCTGGTGTCCGGGTTTTTCAACCCAGTATATAGTACTCAAAGCAACCTGCCTAGCTCCAAGAATGGGCTAGAATCTCTGATTAAGTAATATACAAGAGGTCATTCATGTTTATTGAACAAATTTGAAATCGCTGTTACTCATTTATTTCTCATTATATTTGGTGATAATTAATTTCCATGGGTAACTCTGATCTCCAGAAATACAAAGTCATCAAGAAAACAGTTTTTTATTTTTATTTTCTGGTTTGAAACAGTCTTTGAAGATGAGTAGTTAAATTTTAAGCATTTTTAAATGCAATCTGAAACAAAGTGTACTAAATCTTTCTCGAACCATTTCTCCAAAGGATAAGAAGTATTTCTTTTGGAACCTTTTATATATTGTACATAAATGATTGAAATGTATACTGTTAGAAAATAAAGCATTCCAGTTGGACTTTTGCTTTTTAGGAGTCGACTGTGAGTTTTGAGAATTTGTCTTTCAAAATTCTTCTAAGACACATTTTATATATGAAATACTCATTTAGGCACTTGTATGGAAGAACTTAGTAAGCCCAGTTTCCAAGCAAAACAGACAAACATAGGTTTTTTCTCATTTGAAAAATAGACTGAATGTTCCGCTAAACTAAAAAGAAAATCTCACACTTAGATGTGTATTTTCTAACAGATACACACGTTTTAGCTCTTAAAATCAATTAAAGGGGGATGGGGATGTATTTAGGGCTGCCGTGTTATGGCTATGCTTTATACTGCCATTTTTTCTATTTGGCAATACTAGAGACATGTCCGTTTTGCACGAAAAAGCAAACTTTGTTTTATATACATGCAACCACTAAAAGTAAAATGCAAATTCGGTCAAATAAACATGAAACAGGGCTTACCTCTTGGCTCTCGTTTGTGGTCTCTACTGTGAGTTTGTCACTTTCACTTTGGTATCCTGGGTCAGGTGTAGTACTTGATTGTATCGATTCCTGATCTTTGCACCCTTTCTTACTCATATAAGCAGCAAATGATCATGGCGATGGCGACACTATGTCGGCATGCAGACTGAAAACAACCGAGCACAAGTTTACTCTTGATGTCAGAATACTACCTTTAATGTTTTGCATAACCTCTGCCTTAAGTGCATTTTATTTGAATAATGAAAAGTTTAAATACAATATGAACTGACACTGGCCAGTTATTGTTACAAACTGATAATGCACACTGAGTTTTGATCAATGTAATTGCTATGGCAAAAATAATGTGAATGTACATAAACTATATTGAATACCACCAGAAACATAAATTAATTGCGTATGACCAGGAAATGCCACACCCACAGATCACAGATCAGCCCAAAGAACCATGAGGATGAGACAGACCATAGGTACCAACAACACAGTAGAAACTCAATGAAAATAAAGGAACCAGCTCTCTTTTCCTCAGCAAGACGTACACAAAACTAGAAAGGACACTAAGAACTACATAACAAGTGAACATACTGTGATGAAACAAAGTAAATGGCTCTAATCTCACAGTTATTTAAAACCCCTAGTAAGCAACTGTGGACCCTGCCAAAACAAGCATCAACCTAAACCCATCGAGGAAAGTTTTAGGTCAGGGTTGTCATTCAGTCTTAGGGCTGACCCATCGTCATGCAATTAAACAATGAAATTGCTAGGTCTAGACCACGATCGAGGTTTTAACAAGGCATGCAGACTATCATTGTTATAAACCACTCTTTCATAAAGTTTGATTATACTTTTGAATCGACTTACAAAAGAAAACTTTCTGACGATTCTTTTGAATTTAAACAAAATAACCATAAAATACTGGCTCTAATATGTCTTGCTACAGCAAAGGTTTCAAACCAACATTGTCTTCAAAATCAATCCTTAGTACAGGGCATAATTATATCTCCTCAAATTGTTTATAGCAGGGTAAAACATTGAAGTTACACGCTTATATTTCATTTCACTTCAATACGTGTTATTTAATATTGATGTATAAGTCTTCTTTTCTTTTTAAGGTT
The DNA here is from genome assembly GCA_964019695.1 of Loripinus fragilis. Classification (NCBI taxonomy): domain Eukaryota; kingdom Metazoa; phylum Mollusca; class Bivalvia; order Lucinida; family Lucinidae; genus Loripinus; species Loripinus fragilis. The sequence goes on along the minus strand of OZ026523.1, from coordinate 87,259,666 downwards.
ATAATTATCTCATTGTGAAAATATTATTCATATATGATAGGAAAACTGAGGAAGGTGTATCCTTTTAATGGGATCATATCTGCTTAGTATATTGATAAATGTTAATGTTTTCTCACAGGTATCAGCCAGTGGAGAGAGCCAGTATGACGATGCCTTCACAATTCAACTTGTAGAAGATGACCATGTTCATGAATTCAACTATGTGGCAGGATGTGTTCCATTCTTTCTGAATCTCATCAGAGACGTATGTGTAAAGCGTGTGATCATTTGTTTGCCAGTCTTTATGATCTCAGATTAACTAAAAAAAAGTAATTGAGCATGAACAGGAAATGCCACAATCACAAACTACAGACCTCCCCATGGCATCGTGAGGAAGAGCCACAGGACATTTACAGTAACAAGACATCTGAAAGACAATAAAAGTTAAGCAACCAGCTCTCTTTTCCTCGTTAAGATGATTGCTAAACTAGAAAGGACCAACACAGAACCCCCACAACTAATGGGAGGAACATAAAACAATAAATCAACCACAACAGAACCACCACCTTAGAAGGACAGCAGCCTTAGCTACCAGGGGGCTTAAATGCATTTAACAGGCGCGAAATCTTCGCCTACATTAACACACTATGATAAAACAAAGAACAAGGCTCAAGACGCACAGATAGTCGGAGCAAAAGAAAATCTCAAGTTGGGCTATGGTAGGCCAAGCCAAAAACCATAAACAAATTATGATTGTAAACTTGAAATTAATGGTATTGGTGTTGAGATCTACTGAAAAGTCTTTAATGGACGAAACTGTAATACTGTCAAAATTAGATGCAACACTAAACTGGTTGGTTGACTTTACAGGTGCATAATTATGTTTTTAATATGAACGTTAAAACATTTGTGCATCTAACATTGTCTAAAAAACATGTATAATACTCAGCTTAAATACAGTAAAACCTGTCTTAAGCGACCACTGAAAAAGAAGACCGTAATGGTTTTCAAGACCGATATAGTTTTTCAAATGCATGTCAAAAGTATTGCAGAATGATTGAAGGGAAGCATTCTGCAATACTTTTGACCTTCATTAAGCTACCATTTGTCATTAACACATTTGTTTTGCCTATTTTTGAGTGGTCGCTTAAGACAGGTTTTACTGTACACAAAAATCAGTATACTGTATATAGATAAGTGTAATGTAATTTATTTTCAGCGAGAAGCAAAGGTTTTGCTAAATGCAAAGAAAACACACCAGATTCTTACAGTAAGCATGTATTACAAACCCTTAGAAGTATTTAATATAAGGTATTGAAGTCGAATTAGTTGTTCTCTTTTGGCTTTTTAACTGTCAAAGCAATATAATTATTGCATCTCTTTCATGTCATTTCTTAGTTAAAGGGTGTAAAAGACATTACACAAGGATTATGTTAAACCAAAAATGAATCTAGTTTTCGTCTTTAAAACTTCAAATAAATATCTCTATATATAGATCATCGATGTTTTAATACAAAACAGCTGTATATAATATCGTTCATTATGTTGTAAAAGTAAATATTTAACTTCCTGTTTGCATTACTTGCGTCGCCTTGGCGAAATGCAGGTCTATTAGTGGGTCTACTCCGCCCATCCATCTGTCTGTATGTCTGTCTACAACTCTTTATGGGTGCTTAGTTTGTGTATTCTGTAACTCCAAAAGTTTTCTTTCTTTGATATTCAAACTTTTTATAGTAATTGTTCACGTGTTGATAAACCTCCTTCATGAATATTTTCTCGTTTATGGGGCTGTTTAACTTAAACATTTTTCCATCCAAAATGCTTAGTGGGTGTCTGGTTTGTGTAATCAGTAACTTCAAGATTTTTCATTCCTTTATATTGAAACTTAGCGTAATGATTTTTTTACACATTGAAGATGTGTACCACTTATTTTGTGTACATTTGATAACATTTTATTATATTTTAGGAGTGTTGAACTTTAGACATTACCACGTCTACAACACCTTTTGAGTGCTTACATTGTGTAATCTAAATTTTGGATTCCATCATCTGTGTTTTACATGAGAGAAAGAGGCATTTTTTCTATGCATAAATATAAAATTAATGTACAAAGTCTCCCCTAATAGGTATGCCAAATACAATAATTCTTCTGGCGACGCATGTCCAGAGCAGACTTTGATGTTTGTTAATTCCACCAGTGCATAGCCATACATTGATAAAATAAAAGTAACAATGATTTACAAATATAGGAATACATTTAAATAGGCAACATACCCACTAGGTACCAGTGTATATATTTTATAGCTTTTATAAAAATATATTTCAGAATATATAAGCAAAACTCTTGCACTTCATTATAAGTGTAAACAATTTCTGTAAAATATGTAGAAGGTTTACATGGAGCTGAGCTCATTAACATTGGACTGATAGTTGACTGGCTGTATTGTGATAGTTTCTGGTCAAGAGAAATTGGGGTACAGTATTTTACTGTTTGTTGTAAATAAATAAACATTTTGCAGCTCAATATCTTGAGGGAATAATATGTGGAATAGTACACTTCATTTAATGTACTCACATTCCGAAAAATAATTTCTGAATGCATTCTACATATAAAAAGGTGATTTTGAACTTTATAAACATCTAATCATTGTACATTCAGATGAGATAGTAATGTAATGTCATGCTTTGGATGATAGTTGATCCCATAGAAAGTATCAAATACATCGCTCTGAGTCATGTTTGACATGTAACAAGGGTTTCTTCTATATCTTCACACTTCCCAAAATTCGTTACAGTGCAATGGAAAATATTGGCATTAAAAAGCACATTGAAAGGGTAATGCCATATATTGAAATGAAGTATGGAGGCCACACAAACGTAAGTCAAAGAAAATCGAGTAACACACCAGCAATCAAAACATAACAATAAGAATGACACTAAAACGTCAGAATTAATTTGGGATAGCCAGAGAAATTCCACAGATAAATCCACAATATTTGATTTGTTATAGATCATAGGCATTTGCATCAGTCTGGATAACACTACACTAATTAATCAAGCAGAATAGTGTAATAAATAGAGGATATTTACTTTTTTGAAGTGAATACCAAATATATTTCATCGAGTGTGTTGAAGATATCATAATTTTCTTGAGTGCGCAGCTCGAATGAAAATTTCGATATTTTCAACTCACAAGATGAAATATATTTAGTATTAACTAAAAAAAGGTAAATTTTCTTTTCATTTTATACTTTTTTTAAAGATTTACAGTTAATCAATTTGTATACCATGCTTCATGCCCAATCACAATAATGTTAAAGAAGACAAAGGAGTATTTGTGACAGAATACCTGGATCAATCTACATGATCTATAGTCATCAGGACTAACAGATAAAAAGAAATTTATTCAGCGTCAAAGTGTGAGACAAGTGACGTCATAAGCGACGTCATAATTTGTTGATGACGTTGCGCAGCATAGGTTACACGCATTGCCTCACTCACTGAAGCGGGAGATGTTGAAAATTCAAAATCGAAAAATTTTTAGCAAATCTGAATTATTTTGGTACCAAAATGTTCCTCATGTTCTAACTTAGAAAATGACTTCCCACACTTGATGTTTTTGTTCACAAATAAGAAAGTTATAGGCGTTTGAACTTTCGAAGTGAGCTGTATTAAGTGAATGGAAAAAGTCAGAGGTGATCCAAAAAACGCTACAGTGAAAATATAGGCTGATATCAATCAATAGTGATTGATATCAGCCTATATTGTCACTGTAGCGTTAGTGATTGATATCACTTTTATTTGTTTTTGATATGCATTGATTTCACTGCTAAGTGTAAAATAATTTTCAGTAAGGGTCTTATATGCCATATGCTTTTATTTTAAAGGCCATGGAGGAGCTTCGAAAATTTATGATGCTGAAAAACCTGCCAAATAAGAATAGGCAAAAGCTGATGAGAAATTTAAGAGTAAGTAGTTAGATATTGTATTTACTTGTAAAACAATCTATATAAACTAGACAGACACAGCTAAATTATATTTCTTGAAAATTATGAACCCAGCAGAAACGAATGAAGTGCTTTGTGAAATAAAAGTTTAATGTTCTTTTTATAGTATTATAGAGTTTCAGGTCAACGAGATATATTTGCTTATTTCTTATGTCTAATAAAGTATATTATCTCTTTTCCTCAACTGGTTTAATTAATTCAATACTACATGAGCACTCATTTTAGATCCTCTATATTGCATTTGTTTAGGTGATAGACCTGCTAGTGAAGTTACTACAGTTTCCCTTAAACGGAGTTCCAGATGAACAGAACATCATACTTGTCTTCAAAGAAGCTTATGAGATTCTCTATACTTACATGATTGGAAAGAGTCGAAAGAATGCACTCTACTTTGCAAAATACATTGAGTTCTTTCAAACACAGTTCACACAAAAGGTATACTTAGGGGATAACTGTGTTCAAAATTTCATTTGGAGAGGCATATCGTTGTAAATACATCACAAATCTAGTTTACAGCGATGCGTGAGTGAAACTGTTAAACGTGATTACCAAAAGTATATGCGACAATATGCCTCCTTAAGTGAAAATTTTGAATATTGTTGTACCCATTATAATGTACTTCTGCAATCTCGTCTCTTAAATGATTGGAAAGAGCCAGAAGAATGCACTTTACTTTGCAAATATACCTTGATGTCTTTCAAACACATCTCAAACAAATGGTATATAATAATAAGCCTATTATTTAAAACAACATTTATCCACATATTCTTTATTATACTTGTATCTTGAAAATAGATAAACAAGCATAACATGTACACACAGATGATAATGTGTCCTCTCGGCAGATTTAGCTATACTTAAGGCAACATTCTTCAGTTAAAGACAATATTTTTATAAACTCAAACCTGTTTACTAGTGTTGTGACAATTAATTTAAATAATCAATTAATTAGTATAATTATAGAGCTGCCACAGTCAATTAATTCAGAATTCTATCATTGGTAAGCAAGTTTAAGGGACCACTTGTATAAAATATGTTTAATATGAAAATATTTGAATATATAGAAACATTCTTACACAAGCCAGCATTGATAAAGGTTAATATTGCATTCATTATAAGACCTAAACCTCAACTGGTCTTGATAACTTCATTTAATACACTTAGGCTCTTGAAAACGTTAGCCTATGTCTAATGCAATAGAATAAAACATCTGAACGTTATACATAAAGCACAAAATAATACTCAAAATGATTAAACCGTGTGCAAATGAAACAAGTTTGTTTAATGGAAATTACTGTTTAATGTAAAGTAAATATATTTTAGATTATATAATAGATAATCAATTCCCTAAAGCATTCCGATAATAGACAGTGAGTTCTTGTCTAATGCCCAACACTACTGTTAACCCTTATGTGTTAACCCATAAGTTGACAGATTGGCAAAATCTTTTACCCTGGCTAGTTTAGAAAACTGGGTATGTTTTGAAATACCTGTATTGTAATACTTGATTTACGCTGAATGGCATGTAGTACTCAAGGAACCATTACAATATTATTCTATTGCCTGCTCGCCTATGCTTAACTATGAGAATGATAACACATGCTGACGCATTATTCATAAAGTTCATCATATGTCAAAGCTATTCAGTTCTTCTATAAAAAGAACCTTTCAAACCTTACTAGCCAAATTACATTGATAATGAATCAGTATAAAGTTGTTGATACATAAAAATGAAAATGTAAATACATGTATAAGACAAACTTTTCAAGATGGATACATCGAATAAACACAGGCTGTCATATAATGTATCCTTTTTATATAGAAAAACACAACAATTTAAATATTGTAATCGTAAATTCACCGCAGTGAGTTTAGTGTAGACTGTGTTTTGATAAATAAATCCACTTTACTAAATTTGTATTATGAGGCGCCTAGAATGTCTGCTGTTTAGGCTATAGGTAGGCTAACAAAATATGACCGTGGCATATTAAGATACAACAGTCGCATTTTAAGATAATATTTACTTGTCTACTGTTGATTGTTTTATGTCCTGAAGGCGCTGTGTTATTGTAGGGCTATTCAAATATGATAGGGGTTATATGTCATTAACCTACATTTTGTGAAAACGTGAGCAAAACCACTTTGTTTAGCTAAAGAAGATAACATTACCTTCAAAACCATGCAGATACACTGACAATTCACTCACCTATTGATCCCACTGAATATGATCCTTATCAATGTTCAAACTAAAATGCATTGTTTCTGTTTCATTTTTAGGGTGGTATTGGTTTGAACGTTGCCCAAATGATAGTTGAATTGATCAGAGACAAGCGTAAAATTGTTGATAGGATATCACACTCCCAGATTGACGAATTTGTATCACTTTTACAATCTAGCCAGGTAAGATTTAACTATTTTCAGACCAATGGAATGTTCTATAAAGCTACATACAACAGTCAGGATGGTCAACTGTATATATTGAGGGGTCAAATGTTATAATTTACAAAACATATTGTATATCTGAAAATTTTTTCTTAGCAAACAGTGCAGATACTGACGAGATGTGCATGATGCTCTTTGCCCATTTCAGGGCTTTGGGTCTGCAAAGAGTTAACAAACACATTGGCACAACTCAATAGTGCAATTCAAGAAATTTCACAATTTTTCATTCATTCAGGTGTTCATTATTATATTCAATACATAAGATACAAATAATAAATATTTAAGGTGGCATTTTTCAGAGATAAACAATCTAGAATAACAGCAACATTGTCAATTTAATTACTTTGCTTTTGTTTGTTTACTTTCGTTCAAAATGTTCTGATATATGAGCGGCCATATCAGATTTCCAACAATGTGGTATGTGGGACCAGTAAAGCCTCAGATCAGCCTGTGAATATGCGCAGTCTGATCAGAGCCTTTGCTAGTCGCTTGAACATTTGATGACTGTTAAGCTACAAACAGAACAGTATTTGATGTTTCTAAGCTGAAAAGGAGGCTGCACAGGCTCGTCTATGTCTACACTTGTCAAAATACCACATTGTTGGAAATAACATGTCACGGCTCATATACTAATATAGTTTGCATATTTTCTAGAACTATCGATTTCTGGACCTGCTTCATGTGCTGTGTGTTTGTGATGATGTTGCTATTCCCAACAATCAGTCTTACATAGTTGAGAGATGGATGCAGTGTGAACAGGTAAGTCGATCACCAGTATAAGGTACAAGTAAGCATGTGAGCACAGTAAATACTAGGTGAGTGTCTTTTGATATCAAGTTTACCAGGCAAGGCTTTGAGAACGCTTGTTGACATCGGGAGGCTTGCCGAGCAATTCAACATGCATTCTCATAGCCAAGCCTGGTAAACTTGATATCAAAAGACACAAACCTGGTATTCTATTTATCAATTTACCCATTGTTTCTTTCTTCAAACTTGCGATTATGATGTAATTTTCGATTTTTGTATTGATTCACCGTCATTAGCGACGTCATTAAAAAAGTGCAACGTCATCATGACCTGATAAAGGCACATGCCGTGAGATAGACAACGTTTATCAGGGAACGTGCAACAATGCAGTTTATATGAGAGGTTACTGATACAAATCAAATCAGTCTGAATCCACACAGTCTGATCAGAGTCTTCTCAGAGTTTTCTGCATGAAGAAGTGTTAGACCCTTGGCTACCCATTAGGCTCCCATTAAAGGCTCTGAGCTTTTGATGGGCGCCCATGCCAACTCGTACCTTTTTTTTTGATATTGGCTCATGTAAGTATTGTCATATGGTATTATTTTCATAAAGGTTTACAGAAAACCTGCTTTTGAATGTGTAACGCGATAACACTAAACTCAAGTAAATGAGACATGTAAACTCAGAAGTCACTAACCATAACCAAACCAATCATAACTCGGAGGATTGGAACAATACTTGACATTCATTTATTGTAAAAAAAACTTTGAATATGCTGTAATCATTAGAAGCTTATTGTTTTTTTTTTTGATGCAAATTGTTTTTATTGTATTCCAATAAATTTTCCCATACAGATAGATACAGTCCACTATACATTTCAGGGGGTCACATTAAGAAATTTCCAAATTATGTTGTACTTTATCCCCCCGGACCATTTTTATTTTAGAAAACAGTGCAAACCCTGATAAAAGGCCACATTCTGTGGCATTTCATCTGGGTCCGCAGTGTTTTTCAAATGGCTTGTTTAGGGGTTTTCAGTATACAAATGATTATGTGTTAATCGAATGCAATAAACCCATAATGTTGGTTATGTGATAACCAAATGCAATACATTACCATATGTTCATCTCTTTACAATTTTTGTTCCAGAAAGGGATATTTTTGACTGCTCGAGGACAAGATATCAACAGACAGCCCAACATTTTGTATATCTCCACAAACTGTGGACACAGCTGGCAAGCGTTACACGAGTTTGTTGATGTAAGTATATAACTGCCACGCTAATGAGAAATGTATGCCTTGTCATCTGTCAAAACCTGCTGAGGTTATTCATTATATACACAATTGGTATTCTCCTCCAAAATAATTCGTTATCATTTTATGCTAATACTTTGACTCGTCGTCGGATTGTTTCTTATTATCTGTAAGATACAAATGTACATAGAGAACAGACATGGGTTTTAATTCCCTTTCTTTTACATGTAAGTGCCCTTAACACATAATTGATAGAAACTAATAGACTAATAAGTTCTTGATAAAGTAGTATTTACAGACCATATCATTTTACTGATGAATGTGTTGAGGTGGATATGGAGTTGTTGCGTTTGTGTTTAACGTCATACCAACAGCTAAGGTCATATTGAGATCGGACCACAGCTTAAAGTCTCATCCGGCAGACTGGTGAAGCCGGGCATCAAACCTGTGACCCCTGGTTTACAAGGCAAGCGGTTAATCCCCTACATCACAGCAGCTCCTAACGTGGATATGGAGTGTTATTGAACAGTAAATATTTACCAACATAAAATGGAGATCAATAGATTAAATCTAATGTTCAGTAACACTTGATGTCTACCAAAACATAAGTCAACAATTGTTTAATTATATGATACGATGATGTATTATGTATTTTCTGCCATTTTCGACCATTGAAACCATTGACTTTACAGCTCAATCACACAAAATTCCTTAAAGTTCTGACGTCGCCTCCTGGAAGTCAAGCAATAATATTTCTCGTCATGTTGTTTGTAATATCACTTCCAGAAAATCATGTTACATCTAGTTATATCAGTGGCGTTTGTACAAATAAGAAGATGTGCATTGATATATTGTATAAAATGAGCAACACCATGAGATTTCCAACATTGTGGTATGTAGGAACAGCAAAGTCTCAGACCATCCTGCACACACGTGCAGTCTGAACAGAGCCTTTGCTAGACGCTTGAATATTTTATGACTGTTAAGCTACTGACAGAACATCATTTGGAGTTTATAAGCTTAACAGGAGGCTACACAGACTCGTCTGTGTCTAGACTTGTCTAAATACCATACTGTTGAAAATCACATGTCAGGGCTCAAATAGTACTATCACCCATGCACAGATATCTAGTGAGGCTAGATGCCTAAATTTTGAATTGAGCCTTTAGCTATGTACCTTTGTCCCTGTGATGTGCGTGCACGCAGTGAAGGCTCTGACGAGTCTGTACAGATGCACAGGACGACCTGAGCCTACTCTGCATGCATATGGAATAAAGTACCAATTTCTTAAAGGCTGGGTCAAGTACTGATGACTAAATTGAAAACAAAACTGGTATATTGGTGCATACATGCTTAATGCAACATCCTTCTTGAAAAACGTTAATGTTTTATACTATCTCTTTAATGCAGGAAACAACTGCAGCATATGACAAGGATCAGCATGAATTTCTGCTACATCAGTTAGATCTGTACATAGCTCTGTGCTGGGTAAGTAACACAAAGTGAATATGATCAAAATACCACAATCACAGAACATAGTAAAATATACTTCGGTGCCAAGATGCAAAAAGTCAAGAATGCAGGTAAACTATTACGATTTATTTAAGCGTAAGCGACTCAGTGTATTTAATATATGAATCAACTTTAATATAATGGCTATCAAATGGTTGATCAGCATTATGAACATAATTAAAGAAATGCATGATTGTTCTAACAGCATTAACGTTTCAATGTTACAATGACACAAAGAAACATGTGAAAGTTATCATGAAGAGTGTTGCGGATTTCCGCAATTTTAACACTTCTGTACATTGGTTTGTATAAGCGAATCAAACACAGCAAGTACAAACATCACCTCATATAAAGTAACGTCGCGAACGGGGGTTACTACGCACAATAACGCAGTAAAACATAGGCATACAAGAGAAGTGGAGCAACACAGCTGTAATATGCAGGGTATTGGTGGAACGTTTGATTTACAGACTAGATGCAGTCATCTAGAATACAGTAACCAGTTTTAAGAAAAGTTGTTTAGAACAATGGGACGTTATGAATGTTATTATTTAAGGCATAAAATCATCGTCAAATTTATCTTCTGTGGTGACTTAAATCATACTATTTTATCATTTCGAAGATTTATCTTATTTTGCCACAACACGTGAACTGATACAGCCCAAAATATCTCTAAGTGACAGGTACTTTTACATTTTACATATAACTTCTCCTTAAAGTTTGTGTTTTGAGCTTTATACCGTGACATAATGAAAAAATTATTATCCTCTGCCATGTATTTCATTACTCATTAGCTAAAGACTTTGGATATGATATAGTAAGTATATGTTTATATGAGGACAAAGACAAAACAAATATGTTATCAACCTGGTCAAGTATTAGAAGCAATAAGCTTAACATTTATGAATAATTTGTCCCTTACTGAATGAAAAGACGAAAAAATAATCAAATTTGTTTAATTATGTTGACTTATGCTTATAAAATAATTGCATCTAACCTAACATGATTTGTTTTTATCAGGGTAGAAATGATTATGCCATCAATATCATCACTAAGGAGCTGCGGTATCTGACATGGGAGGAAACTTTCCTGGCTCTGAGGTCTGACATTCTGCCAGATGCAATACGTGCCAAATATTGTGACATGACTACAAGTAAGTGTTCACCCTTAAAGTACCACCATAATTTGCAACAGGAAAAAATTGTTGCATTTTCAAAATAACAAATAAGGTTGGATATGTCACGTGAATTGTGTGCAATTTCACATGAAATAGCATGCTTTATTTTGTCTGAAGATTAGGAAAAATGTCACAAAATTTATCATCTACTGCAGTTGTGATTGACGCTTTAAAGGTTAACATGGGCATGCAAAAGTTTTACTGTTCAGATGCCATTGACCAAGTTTGTATTGCTTCACATTCTATTCATCCATGTTAATGTCTTATGATTGTTGATTTCTCTACTAGTTTTAATTGCAAAAAAGTTAGTATGACCAGAGAATGTCACCATAACTGACCACAGACCCACCAGAAAGATTATTGGATATTTATTGCAATCATATCTGAGATCACATTTGTAAATAAGTTACATTAGTTCTTAACAAAAGATGCTTTTGGTGCACTTAAAAGCATTCTGTCTAAAGTAATCTTAAGTACCAATAACTTGTCTTTTGAAATGAAATTATATTTCATAATATAATCGTAGAACCATTTTAACCAATCGACTGATCACTCCAGTAGAAACATTTCCCCTTTCAATTTAAGTTATCAAGATTTATTTGTAAATACAATACACATGGTATAATGATGCCTTTTTGCCAATATAAATGACTGGGCTATGGAATTTGTTCTGTATAATCTACTTTGGTATTTTCAGGTCTATTTGTAGATATCGGGAACAACTATTCAGTTCTTGCCCATCCAAATATATGTTTCATATATGACTATGTTGGTTCCAAAGATGAAGAGAAAAGCCAAGGAGATTTTGTGAGCATTTGACATGTTTTTTAATTATTAAGAAATAAATTCAATTTCAGTCTGTTCATGGAATCATGAATACTTCTGGTCTCTTTCAAAGTTAATGTGAAGCCTTTTACAGTAAATTTAATTTATTGCTTATATTTACATTTTATTATAGATATATAAGCCATAGAATTTATTTATAATTTAAGAAAAAAACTTTGTATTTGATATGTAGTTGTATTCACAGTTTTGTTGAATTATAAAACTAAAAAGCGGAACAGCCAGTGTGAACATGGACAGCCAATGGAGCAAACAAGAGGCTTGATTTGCACGTGTGAATCACATGTGGCTCGTTGTCAATCACAATACAAGCGTCACTTCTGGCAACTAAATTTGATGTTCGAATCGTATTGCACGGGCAAGTTAGCTTGGCAGCTGTCAATCATAATTATGTCAATCATGAGGCTATGAGCAGTTACAAAGCTCTAAATATTCATTAAAAGCTTGCGTTGAAGATGTAAATATATAGAAATATATAATGGCCTGTACTTTTGTCATGTTTTAGCATTTTCAATGATAATAGTTTTATTGTGTTTCTTAAAATATTTTTGAATAATTAAGCACAGTTAAAATGTGTTATCAAAATTGAATAGCTCAGGATATTGCATGTTCAAAGTTAGCAACATGCTTTATTTAAAAAAAATCGTAAAAAAAAATAATTACATTGACAGCTGTGACCAAAATTACCATTTTGTATTTTGTATTGGTAAACTTCAACGCTCTTACTGACTATACATATGCAATTACATGTAAAATTGACAATAAAAGACTGGGTGAGTGTATTCAAAGACTAAAATACTTCAAAAATTTGACACTGAATCTACTTGATTCTACAAAAGCTTTTCAGCAACATGGCGCTCTTAGCTCAAAATCAAATATAAAATAGGCTAATGTTAAAAATTAATTTTGAATTGATTTTGTATTCTGTACATAACGAAATTGTTTTTATAATGGTAATTTGCTACAATAACTAGTAGGTATGTTATCCTTGATTTTTTATCAGATCTTGGATACATTACTATGTATTTTATCATACTAGCCTTCCTTATAAATGTTTTATCTGCAGATTGGTCTATTTCATAGTACACTCACAATCTAATTTTTTTCCTATTATGCATTAATATGCATATGTTATGGGATTTCAGCTGCACTTCAATAACTTTCCATATAAAATAACAATAATTTAAATGAAACCCTTTGTTTACATTGTGATATAATCAAAAATTGCTTAATACTTAAGATCATTTAATCCATATTATATTATTAATAGTATTGTAAATGATGAATTTATTGATTATTCTTTTATTGATTTCAGCTCTATATGAGCTGTGGAATGAGATATCTAACAATGTCGTATGTGCGACCAGCAAAGTTTTAGACAAGCCTGTGTATACGCTCAGATTGATCAGAGCCTTTGCTAGTCGCTTAAATATTCTATGACTGTAAAGCTACTGACCGAATACTATTGGAGGCTGCACAGGCTCATCTGAGGCTACGTTTGTCAAAATGTCACATTGTTGGAGATCACATTTCGCGGCTCATATGATTGTTTTGTTTTAAACAGATTGTGAAGGAACTTGTAGCTATATTCCCAGTTTTAAGAGACTGGATAGCAGAATTTTTGTCTGAAAACAAATGCATGATTGCTTCTGATGTTGGACACAATATGCTGATTGAGCAGGTACATTTGAGCCAGCCTTTAAAATGGCTATATTCAAAAAAACATACCTTAATCGTCAATGCTAACCTATTGAGTGGAAATAGATATCGAACCTTTGGCTGGAGTTTTTTTCTATCTGCTTACATGCTACTTCCATACTTTTTTGTGAACAAGCAGAAATGGCGCTCTAATACTCTATAAAAAGTGTTTATTGCAGCATAAATGGCGCTGCAGAGACTACCTAGATGGACATCCTCTTTATAACAGTCACTTGTCACATCTGTAATTAGTATATAAATGTCATTAGAATGTTCTCCCTCCTATAAATCATTTTAATTTTTAAGATGACATTACTTTCAAATGCTGCTAGACACCAAAAACTAGCATGTCCTAGGCTGAACATTTTTACCATAATTTTCAAAAATAAGCGAGTTCAACCAGGAAATGTCAAACCACGGGCCAAATAAAAGTGAGTATGACCAAGAAAATACCCCAATTACAGACTACAGACCAGCCAACGGCAGCGAGTGCAAGAGATATGATCACAGACAGCCACATGACAGCAAGGATGCAATTAAAGTAACTAAGCAACCAGCTCTTTCTTCCTCAGCAAGATGATTGCAAAACTAGAATGGACACTAAAAACACACAATAAAACAACAATTCAACACTTTACCGCCACACACAACCAAAAGCAACATAAACACTGTCAGAGAACTAACAGTACCCGAGGCCAACCGGGGGAGGGATTGTATATTTTATAGCCAAATCTTCACCCTAGACTCTGCTTTTGTTATTACGCAAAACCAGAACATGAAGAAATACACATACAACACAATGCCTCACTCAAAGTAAAGTGTCTACCTCCTCCCTTTAGTAAAACGTCTGCAACACTAGAAATGGCACGAAAATCCATATCACAACGCCAGAGCCAAACTCCATCTCCCATATACAATAATAGCATCACCAAACAATGGAATAACAACAACGGCTCTTTTGAGAACCCAAAATGTATGCTAAAAATTATGGATAAGAAAATATTGACAATTTTACGCTGATCAGTTTTGTTTATCTAAACCTGTGCAGTTACTGTGATGTAACAATGAAAAGTACTCTTACCTCAGAGACAGTCAGAGATAAATTTAACCCCTTGTACTGCAATGTCTGGCCTAGCCACATACAATCACCAAAGTACGTAAGGGTGCAAAGAACAGGAATCGTTAAAATCAAGTACCACTCCTGACCCAGAATACAAATTGGAAAGTGATAAAACCCACAGTTGGACACCACAAACGAGAGCCAAGAGGTCAGCCCTTTCCCAGCAGGTGACACAAACTCACCTATACATTTTCAAGGCTCAGGATCTTCCCATGACATCACGATAAAGTAATGCAGAACACAGACCCAAAGTCTATTACCCAGTGCACACAGGAAATATGTAAAATATGCATAATTATGAAACATGTTTAAACAGTCATAAACAGTATCCTTTAGAAGCATATGCTACTTACTATAGTAAAAGTAAGTAAGGGTGCAAAGATCAGGAATCGATAAATCAAACACCACACTTGACCCAGGATACTAATGGGAAAGTGACAAACTCACAGTTAGACACCACAAACAAGAGCCAAGAGGACAGTCACTTCCCAGCAGGTGACCACAAGACACATGTTTGTAAAGAAGGCCTACACATGATACTAAAGAAACATGGCACAATAAGCATGGCCCATACCAAAGTAAAGCTATGAAAATGAATATGAACAACGTATTGCTACAGAACACATTTGCTAAGCTTTAGTTGTGACAGTAAGTTCTAACTTTGTTTTGCTGTAATTTCAGGTTGTTCGCTTGCTGTATTACCTGGTCATGTTTGGCTACTACATGGATGCAGAAGACGTTGAACACTTGCTTCCACCACTGCTGAATTTGTTGGATGGAAGGCACGATTTTCCTGCCCCAAAGGACAAGGAAAAGGGTATCTTTATAAGTTGCTTGAATCCGTATTTTGTATAACTCTATTACATGTATTAATTTTAAATGGTACCTAGCTGACAAGCTCGTCTCAGTCAGTAGCGCTGATAAGCAATCTGGTATTAGGGTCTTGAGTTTATGCCCCAGTCCAGCTACATAATTTCCAAGAGATTTTCTCTCACTACCATTTACTTAGGTAGGTTCTTGATGAAACTTTGAATACAATAAGCAAGACTTAATGTCAATAGCATTTGTGTAATCTGTCATATGCTTGCTTTTTGTTTACCTTAAGCAATGGTTTTCTGATAGAACAGTGCCATATTTATTGGCCTAATAAAGGCTGCATTAAGACTTATATCTTAACTCAAACATATGGCATATGGGAGTATATATCAAGTTTATAAGCTCAAAACAGCTTAACAAGAAATGAAGATTCACAGAGTATGCTGTGGGAACTTAAAACTACCATCCAATTAAGATATAAAGCGTAGGTATTTGCATTGTTTGCATCAGCATGACAACTATGATTATTTTATTTAGCTTAGGTTTGGTAGAGTAATAAGTTCAATAAATCTGAAATAGGTTACTCTCATTGTGGGAGTCTGTAATTGTTCTATGTTTTGTTGTACGTTACTTTGTGTCCATTCTAGTATTGCAATCATCTTGATGGGGAAGAGAGAGCTGGTTGCTTTGCTTAATTTGTCCTCCTTGTGTCTCGTGATGGTTGAGCAGCTCTTCCTTGCGGTGCCACGGGGTTGTCTGCGGTTTGTGATTGTGGTATTTCCTGATCATACTCACTTACTATTTTCAATGAGATATTGCACCATTCTTATTACAGGCTACTCAAAGGAAGCAATGAAAAAAGTGCAACAGTATCAAGCGATAGAGAGGTTCGAAGCTACTGTAGAGACAGAGGCAATTGTTAATGCAAAATACCAGTAAGTTTCTAGTACAGCAAAACTGCTACACAGTAAATGCCATGATTCTGATACCTGTCTAAAGCATAGCTAACATAAGCATATAATTTTTATTGTTGGATAGTGGGCAAACCAAGCTCTGATGCTGCAGAACATGGCGTCTGATCATGGTCTATATTATTTGCATTACAGAATGTTCATTGAAATATTTGGCGCCAGTAAAATGCTTTTAAGCATCTCATAGGCTTCAGATGATTAGGAAGTGAGAGAAAGCTGGTTGCTTTACTTTGATTGCCTTTCTGATATATTGTGATTGTTAGTGTTCTGTGGCTCTTTCTCATGGGTTGTTCTGCAGTATGTGAAGGTGGTATTTCCTAGTCATGTTCACTTTTTGTACATATGTATTGCTAAATGTAGTGTTATAATAAACAATTATTATATAACTTATAAAAATCCTATATTATTGGTGCATAGTTGCTCTTATGACGTTACATGTTTTGTGATGTATACCAGCTTATGCTTTTCGCATTACATATAAGCAATTAAATTAAAAAAGCTATGTGACATCATCATCATCATCGTCATCTACAATATCATAATCATACTCTTAATCATCTGTGCCATTATCAAAGCATTATATAATAAGCACTTGTTGATTATTAAGCTTTAAATATGATGTGATATCCACCAGAGCATAAAAATATTTCCTGTTGGATATCACATCATATTCAATACCTCAATAGTAAATAATTGAATAACATAGTACAAATGCCTTGTCAATAAAGCTTTTGTTAGCCCTTACTATTCTGGTTACTGATAAACAGTTTTTTTTTGGCAAAATGTTAAGACCCAGTTACTTGTGTTAGGTGGCATTTCATCAGTTTTGCACTGTTTGCTAAGATCAAACAATCTTCAGGGACAGAAATACATTATTTTATTATATTAGAGCTGCAACCCCTCAAAATACAAAATGGAAGATTCCATATTTACTGTATCAATATTTTTTCTGATAATCTATCAGAATGGAAAAATGGATAATAATATACACTATAAATATTAACTTTCAGAGTGCTGGAAGTACTGGATCTGTTGCTCACGTACCAAAGAAACTCAAGACTTCAGGTATATAACAACTCCATACTATTTAATTTTAACAAGCATTTGTGGAATTCAGATATTATTGTCCTATTGGTCTATAGAGAGGTCAGATAAACAAAATTACATGAGTAGACTCACATTTGAGACAGTTAATGAGACGTTTCAAGGCCTGATATGGAACCAAACTGTTTGCCAAATCACAACACAAAAAATTCAGCACATGTGAGACAATAGTCGATTCCAGATTTCAAAATGAGCTGCTTTAACATTGGAAAAAAACAGTATAAACCACTTTCTATTATACAAATTCTTCAGATGCTAGTCACTTTGTCATTTATTGTCACCACAATCTAAAGGTGCATTGATGATTCAAAGTATTTCATGTTTTGTTTAGTATGTGTTGGAAATATAATGTTCTATTAAGGGCTAACAGTGAATAAATTGTCACTATGCATTACGTAAGGCTTCATATGTTTAAAGAAAAAAAGTTAATTTGTTGTATTACAGAGTTTCGTTACAAAGTTCAAGTTTGCTGAGCAAACGGCAGCAGCTGGGAGAGGACAAGTGGTGATGATGCCTTTACTCTATGAAACATTTGATCCTCATGACCAATCCAAGTAAGTTAGTTATAGTCTTTATATACTTAGTTCATAAATTATTAGCCTACAAATAGAGATGAAAAAAGCAGGCAACATTTCCTACCAAAATTCTTTTTGCTATAATATAAATACAATGTTTATAAATGCTTTATATCTGATACACCTTTTTTGTGCGTAGATTAATTATTCTTTATCATATAACGTCACACCTGGGAGTGATATAACGACATGCAATAAAATTGATAAACCACTAGTGGTTTACAGATTTTCTGGAAAAGCAATGACGTCCAGTATAACTTTGCGTAAAATAAGTGAAAATATTGACGTTTTTACACCAAAAATGTAATTTTTAAGTACATTGTATTGTTAATGTCATGTGATACATAGAATCTAACATTCGTGCTCCTGTATTATTAAATTTATTAAATTTGTAGCAAAAAAGAGATAAAATGCTCAGCAAGCCTCGCATTTTATCTCGTTTCCTCAAATGGTTTAATAAATACAATAAAACATGAGCACCCATCTAAGACCGTCTATATACAATAACCAGGTAGAAATCCGGACAGCAAATAGTCTGTAAATATTGTGCATTGTTGCTGTTGCATGTTATATATGAGATAGCATTGAGTTACTTTGTTTCAGAATCTTATTAGAAAATTATATATGTATGCTGGAGAAACCGAAAAATCAATGCCTTGTAAATACTTATGCTGGAATAAAATGTAGTTATAATAAGATAGTATTTATTTTAGAAGTATCAGAAAACATTTGATTGAAAGTTTTAAAAAAATTCCAAGTTTTTGTCACTTTTGATATTCACAGGAAAGCATTTGGGAATCCAGAAGAAGGTTAACCGTGAGCTTCGTGACATGTTCAGTCTGTCAGCAATATTCGATGTAGAGTTCCTCACAAAAGTGCTCATGGTATAAACTGTTTATATCTCTTTTACGTTTGCGAAAAAGTAAGTGAGTATGATCAGGAAATACCAGAACACTGACTGTCACAAGACATTAGGAAGACAGTTAAAGTTAAACAACCATCTCTCTCTTTTCCACCAAGATAAATGCAAAACTAGACATACGCAAAGTGCTAAATAACAAAACAAGGTCCAAACGCAGAACCCTCACAAACAATATGAACAACAATAACCAATAAATCAACGGCAACAAAACCACCACCTTATAACAAACAGCAGCCTTTGCCACTGGGGGAGGGGGCTTAAGTGCATTTTACTGGTACCAAATCTTTGCTCTAGATTCTGTTGTTGTTAAACACAAAAAATGTAAATTGTTAAGCTTGCATGGAGGCTACCTTACTATTGCAATGAATATCAAATTCAGTTTATTGGATGGTCCACATTAACCAGTTGAAACATTTAAAATATCATTTAAACTTTTGTGAAACTCTAATCAATATCCTAAATGAATTAAAGTGACATTGATAGATTAATCTAAAATACTACTTTATGACAAAGATTATGTCTATGAAAAAAGGTATATGTAGAAATGTTCAGTTTGATCGGGACTGCTCATAACTGCCAACGGATATTTGGTAGGGGCGCTAATTGTAATTTATTGGGAAAATCCCAACCCTATATCCCGTAGCTACTCACAACTCTCAAACTGAGTTGATCACATACATGCCTCCTAAGGTTTTTGAGTGTATGATCACAGATAAACAACTCTGAGAACAGACCTACCATCCAGGCTATCTTATTTCTTCTTTGAATTAGGTAGAAACAATACTGATAACAAATAGCAGCAGTGTAAAAATAAATCATATTTCTATGATTCAGCAGTTGTTTCTACAAAACTTATAGTGAAGTATCAATATGAGCCATGACATGTGATTTCCAACAATGTGGCATTTTGACAAGTATAGACTCAAACAAGCCTGTGCAGCCTCCTCAGAAGCTTAGAAACTCCAAATAATGTTCAGTCAGAAGCCTAAGAGTCCTAGAACATTCAAGCGACTAGGAAAGGCTCTGATCAGACTGCGCATATGCGCAGGTTGATCTGAACCTTTGCTGGTTGCACATACCTCATTGTTGGAAATCTCATGCCATGGCTCATATGTTTCTTAAAAAAGCAAGTGAGTATTACCAGAAAATACCGCAATCACACGCTGGGAACCAACCCATTGAACTGTGAGGAAGACCTGCAATCTAAACTCATTAACTCTTTAGTTAAAGGGGGTTTACAATGAAACTTTAAGGTGCGTGGTAATTGTTGTGCCTTCCATTAGTTCTCATGTACAGACTCAATAAAACTGAGTCTGCTGTTTTCTAATATTGTTGGTTCTCTCTTTTTCTGAAAGATCCGTTTTTACCAGATTATTTAAGAAACATACTTGGTACTTTAGAAAATCTTTGCTACACAAGGTTTATTGTTAGCAATACAATAATGACATTATATCATCTTTTTGGGTCATTCATTCAGCGTACAATTGGATTAGATATATAATCATCAGTCAACAATCTCCTTTGATTGCTACTGCAAAGTGTGTTGAACAGACTAAAGAAACCAAGTATACTGTTTTCAAATTTTGTAGGTTCTCGCACTTTCTAAGGAATCTGTTTAACTAGATATTTTTGAGTATGTGTGGAGTTGCGGGCCTGCTTAATCAGCAAAAATCTATATAAATTGGGCTCGTTTTCATTTAAGAAATAAATTCATTTTTTTGTCTGTTCATGAACTCATGAACAAATCTGGTCTCTTGCAAAGTAAGTGAAGCCTTTGGGGCCTCAAGTTTACTATGCTAGAGACATGATTTGTTCATGATCCCATGAACAGACAAAATATTGAATTTATTACTTATATTTACATTTTATCAGGGTGGTTAGTCACGTGGTTTTTGCTTAGATACACTGTACGGATGTTCGAATACACTGTACGGACATTCTGATCGAATGTAGGTAGATTTCTCTATGTTTTCTCATCTATACCCAGAAAGTTATACACCATTTTCCAGCCCACATTTTCCCCTATCAAATGTTACCAGAATAGCATCTTTAAGCTTCTTACTTCGAGTATTAACTCAGTCACAAATGTTGACCGTACAGCTTATTTCCAAATTCAGGCCCAATCTTCGCCGCTTAAAATTTTGTGATAGAGTCTGTACTCAAAGTAAGAAGCTTTATGAGGATATCCTGGCATCGTTAGATCGGGAAAAATGGGGGCTGGAAAATGGTGTATAACTTTCTGTGTAAAGATGAAAAAAACATGCAGAAATATCTACTTACTTTTGCTTAAAACATCGGTGTGGAAAGAAGTCCGCCATTTTTCCGTACAGTGTATCCTAACAGAAACCACGTGACTACCCACCCTGTTTATATTATTAGTCAAGTATCAATTTTCAAATTTTTCACATAACTTTGCTGTTTTTTTTTTGGATATTTTGAATTACAGTAGACATAACAAAAACTTAGAACTGGCTGGCTAAAACGCCAAATAACCGCGCTTAACGTCATTTGATACATGTTTAACGTCACGCAAACGTCAGTAAACAAACAACGTTACTGGATAGCGTTCATTTGATTGGCCCAAATAACACGCATGTCGGTGTGGCTTAAATCGATCTGTTCATGAAGGTATGGACTTTATCTCAAATGTAAAGGTCCAATTATAATATATAATTATATGCAATTGCAGTTGGAATTCAAATATTTGAAAAATGAGATAAGTAAAAGAAGTAATTGGAGTCTCCAAGGGGTTTTGTTTGTTGTTCAAGTGTGTTATATTGCTGTACTGTCAATTACCACTTGATTAATTGTATTTTGCAGGACCTGTCTCAGTACAAGTACAATAAGATGATAACAAAGTCATTGAATATACTCAACAAGATATATTCATCAAAGATGAACATGTTCCTGCTGTCCAGTAAAGCACAGGTACAAGTAACAGAATACATTCCTATTGCCAGTGCAGAATGTAACATTTGGCAACATTGGTTAAATCATCAAAAGATTCTGATGAAGATGCATTTTGGAAATTGTACTTTTAATTATAGCCACTTGTTAGACCCCCTTTCATGTAAACGAAGCATAGCACTCAGTTTTCTTTGTCCCAGTAAGGCAATTTCAAAGTGACAATATATGGTACCAGGTTTCAACACACATAATAAAAACTTTTGTCCTTAAAGCACAATATAAAGTTTCACACAGAAGACGTGTCTTCTACATTTTCTTTCTGCATTACCACATTGAATGAGACTTGGTATTGGTATCCTTGGTCAGGTGCAGTACTTGATTGTATCGATTCCTGATCTTTGCACCCTTACTTACTTTGGTATTACCTGATTATACTCACTTACTATTTTTGAATTTTTATGAATTCTGTCTGCTAGCAAATGCTTCATCTAAAAAGCCAAATCGCAACACTTTTATCAATTAGGAAGTATTACAGATTTATAAATGCATACACTAGATAATAAAACAGAAAACTACATTCTCATGCTTTATTTAATGTCTAAAAGTGTGCTTTTAAATATTTTCACACTTCGTCTTTGTCCTTTTTACAAAATACCTACAATTTGTATAAAAAACAATAAAAATAAATGATATCCACTTAAAATATAATGTCAATAGTTCAACATTTTTTTAAATGTGTGCTGTGAGCATCTAGTGAGCATAATACGTAAATATACAAACTATTTGACTAAATACCAGGTTGACAAGGACATGGATATGGTACTTAGCCTAAATATAATAGTTTAAATTGCTACATGTGAAATTTTATAATTCTAGCTAGTCTGTGTAGCTGACAACTTGTTTGGGTCATATTAGGTTGTAAACCAAGAAAACAGGATATATTGTATTAGGCCCATATGTTTTAATGTGTTAATGATAACAAGTTTCTGTTTTTAGATATTATTGACACAAGACTCAGCTCGTGTTCATAGAGAGGTGCTAAAGAACATGCCAATACTTAGACGTCTGGCTCGTGCAAAGCTTGATGACCAGCAAGTGAAGTTGATGGGAAATATACTGGACGACTTGGCTGAGTAGGTTAATTATATATTTGATGGCAAAACTTTCTATTCGTTACTCTTATAAAAGCGTTTAAACCTGATACAACACATGTGCAAATCTAATATAGTAAAACCTAGCCAATAAGTCATTGAATTTTATCTAGTTAATAAGATCAGGAGTGCCACAATAATTGTTCACAGTTCAAAACAATATATCTATGTTATGCCATGAGTTAAATAACTAAAACAAAATAAGCAGAATGTCCCAACTCAGAGAACATGTGCTGCCTAATGACGTAACAAACAAAGTGACAAGTGAGATCATTGAAAGCTCAGATGAGTATGTTCATTTAGCTAGTTTGATTAAACCTGTGGAGCTTTTTATGTTGATATAGACCTAAGGTATCTTCATTTGTACAGGGGAGACTCGGATCTGAATGGGCAGATATCCAGTGTCAGCAGAGACCTCACTGTATACATATGCTTTTTAATGGTTTTGTAATGAGGTGACTCATAAATCTTTAAACAATCATTAATTAATGGCATACAGCCGTGTTGAATCTTAAAAAAAGAAATGTATACAACTTTCCTTAGGATTAATATTTTGTAAAACTCACATGATTCAGAAAACATAATAGAACCAGTGCATGCACTCAAACAGTTAATTCTAATAATATGCTGTTGAATTGTTCGTTATAACAATGATAAAGTACATCATTTTCACTGCAAAAATGTAAAGGGTCAAATCTACCTATATGACAGGTACAAGAAACCTAGAAATGGGCAGCAGCTAACTTAAAGGCATCTTTAAATGCTTTGTTGGCAGAATTGTTCCTCTAGAATTATCCTGGTAATGTTTTAATATCCATTTGTCAGCTTATAAATTGATGTCAAAACATGCAATTTAAGGTTTTGTTGCCCAATTTAATTACTACAAGCCATTAATAGCATAAATTAGAAGCTGTTTTAACTTCCAGATTTTGCCATCTTCCAATGACTCCAGATGAGCCACACCCCATGAATCAAAACATTATGATCAGTAATGGTAAGTATCAATTTGTTGAGCCAACCTATTCAGATGTTCTATAAATGTCATATAATATTTGCATTTTTATAAAGTTACAAATAAGCATCTTAAGGAAACTAGGACCCAAAGCAATTACATATGTTTTGCTTTAAAGTTCAGGCATATTTTGTTTCATAAAATATGACTTAGGGTGTTCTAGCTTTTGGGGATTAATCATATGATTTAAAATGATTATTGTTACAAATAAAATGCCTATAAAATGATTCAGTTATCATATAGAAAGAGTATATTGAAGTGATAATTATAATAATCAAATAATAATAATGTAATAATAATTAGTATTGTGATTATCATTATTAAATTGTGTCAACTCTATTTTATTTGTAAAAACTAAAAAGTCACATAAGTAATCGTTAAAGCTTAAAGTTGGAGTTTTTTACAAAAACAAAATTGTGTGTAAGTATCTACATGCTTCTATTGTGTCATTTTACTGGTGAAACAGTCTTATTATAACGTCAATGTATTGTTGTTGTTTCTTTCAGGCATTCTGAACGTCTTGTTTGATATTCTTATCCAAGATATTGATGCAAAATTGTTGGTATGTTAAAGTACTGATTTTAAACATTAAATGAAGAGTAAAATTGTTTCCAATCAAAAAAGAAAATTAATAACATATTTTTGGATTTTAAAATTTACTATTCATAAATGTGAAATCAAATCAAAGTATTGTTTTGTTTTGTTTTGAACTGTAACTTCTATTTTAACAATATATATGACCCAGTGCGTGAGATTTTCAACAATGTGGTATGTGCGACCAGCAAAGCCTCAGATCAGCCTGCTCATACGCGCAGTCTGATCAGAGCCTTTGCTAGTCGCTTGAGTATTTTATGATTGTTAAGCTACTGACTGAACATCATTTAGAGTTTCTAAGCTTAAAATGAGGCTGCAGAGGCTCGTCTGCGTCTACACTTGTCAAAATGCCACATTGTTGGAAATCTCATGCACTGGCTCAATTATTATTATATGATTGTAGATGCATCATGAGAATACTTGCATTTTTGTTTTGACTAGGTTATATCTTAATCAGCAACAGAGGCTAACTAGTGTCTCCAACCAGCAAACACTACATGTAACTCTTAGCAGACAATATTGATGCACAAACTTATATTTATATAGGTCCAGATAAGGATCGTTTTTGTACCTAAATTTGCATTAGTTTCCTTTCCCATCAATAGAAACATGTGTTTTGGGTGCTAAAAAGAACTTAAGTTAAGAAATAAGAAAAATAATTTTAAATACGCATTCTTATCTGGAGGCTTGCATATATGACAAATAAAAGTATACCCATGGTGCAATAAATTTCTTTATGCGATGTTTGAAGACTTATTGTATTAATCTAATAAAGAATGTACGTTATTTATCTAAATGTCTTATACCAATATACACAAATATACGGATTTAGAACAAAATAGATAAACTATATACTAATTATAGGTGAGCATTTTCCGTGTATAAGACAATGTACAATTGATTTTTGAAAGCATGTGAGTACGAAAAGGAAATGCCTCAATCACAGACCACATACCAACCTACGCACCATGAGGAAGGGGTATAAAACAAAGATAGCCATACAAATTGGCAAAAGTATTCACAAAATGTGTAAATGTGCATTTGTTACACATCGGTATCATAAACTTCACAAAACCTTGTCTAAATTTTAATGACGATACTATGATTTGATATCTAAATTCCAAGTTAGACTTAAATCTCTCTTGGGCCAAGGACTTTCCGAACCTGAGTTCTATGGTAACTTGGTGTATAAGTTGAAGAAGATTGTTGGCTCTAATAATTTTTCAGGGCATTTTTTTAAAAATAATTTCTCATTATAAAAAAATTGGCTATAATATTGATGTATTGCAACAGACTGCATGCTTGGTGGTCAACCCAATAACGGATGGTAACTTTGCTTTCCTCTATAATTGCATGCCGGTGGGTCAGACTTCGAATTCTACGAAGGTTCCAGCTTTAAGACTTATCTATTGATGAGATGGTAGGGGCCTGATGCTTTGGTTTTTGTCAGGCCCACCTGGGTTTATCTGTTGGATTTCTTTTGCTCCCGTATTCAGTTTGATGTACTGTTGAGTCCTTATCTTTGCTGTATCTCTTTTTTATATCTTGATGTATATGTTCTAGGAAATGAATCATGGATAAGTTAGGGGTCTTTCATGTAAACCAAACATCTATGCGTCTTGGTCCACATCTGAACTAAGGGTGAGGTTGACATCGTGAACTGGTTTAAGCCCTCCAGTTAAATATTTTACTGACTGTTCCAAGGCGGTTCTTCTTTTGCGGATCATTTGTGTTATTTATGTCTTGTGTTTTTCATGCTTTTGCGTCTGTTCCTTGCTGCCTTGTGGTCATCTGCGGGGAAAGGGCTGACCTCTTATATCTCGTTTGTGTTGTTTGATTGTGTTTGTCACTTTTTCATTTGGTATCATGGGTCAGGTGTGGTACTTGATTGTATCAATTCCTGATCTTTGCCACCTTTCTTACCTTACCTATGATGACAAACAAATATGAAGGCATAACGACCACTGTGGCTCAACTTGAGGTTTTCTTTAGCTCTGACTATCTGCAAGTCATGATCCATTTTCTACGGTTCGTCATAGCGTGTTAATTTGATTCGTTTGTTGCTTTGTGATTATGCATTGCATATGTTAGGAAGCCTCAATGCGAGCTCTACAATTTCGTTTTATAACAGCAGCAGAATCTAGGGTGAACATTTGGCGCCAGTAAAATGCATTTATGGCCCAAAGTGGCTTCAGCTACTGTCCGTTCTAAGGTGCTGGTTCCGTTGCTTTTGATTCATTGTTAAATGTTGCTCCCATTGTTTGTGTGGGTGTTGCGCTTTGTTCTTATTTTGGTATGCAGTAGTTAGCGTCCTTTCTAATTTTGCATCATCTTGATGAGGAAGGGAGTCGGTTGTTTTACTTTATTGAATTGTTTTCCTGCTATCTTGTTTTGTGTCTCTTCATCATGGTGCCATTGGTTAATCTGCAGTGTATGATTGTAATATATCTCAGGCATACTCACTTACTTTATGATGATAAACAAGGAGACATATAAGCTTAATCAATCAGCGTAACCCCAAACCCAAATCAACCTGCTACTGAAGGAGAGGAGACTTTGATAAGATTTTACATTTTTTGGCAATTTTAAATGTACATTTTACACATATTTTAAGGACTATTATACATTGAGATTAATATAGTAAGATTGAAGATGTATATAGAAGTATATGTATATTTTATCCAATTTGAATTAATCAACTGGTGTTACAGAAAATCTATGGTGGTATGACAGATATTTTCAAGAAAGCATTTTATCTGCTGAAGCTTCTTGCAAGGGAAAATTATCGAGTGCAACATCACATTATGGAACGACTTGACATTCTTCTAGATGTTAGAGTTGTGGAGTCAGACCTTGCCATCGCACTTAAAGAGGTAACTAGAGGATCTTACATGTGTGCTCATGTTTTATTGTGCCTGATGCTTATCTGTAGCTGGACCCACCGTGGCTCAACTTGAGGTTTTCTTTAGCTCTGACTATCTGTGAGTCATGAGCCCTTTTCTTTGTTTCATCATGGAGTGTTAATTTGATTAGAGTGTTTTCCATGATGATACATTGCATTAGTTAGATGGCCTCCATGCGAGCTGAACATTTCTTGTACTTAAAAACAGCAGAATCTAGGGCGAAGATTTGGTACCAGTAAAATGCATTTAAGCCCCCCGGTGGCTTAGGCTGCTGTCCGTTCTAAGGCGGTGGTTCTGTTGTTGTTGACTTTTTGTTTATTGTTACTCCCATTGTGGGAGTTTGTAATTGTTCTATGTTTTGGTGTACGTTACTTTATGTCCATTATAGTATTGCAATCATCTTGATGGGGAAGAGAGAGCTGATTGCTTTGCTTAATTTGTCTTCCTGGTGTCTTGTGATGGTTGAGCGGCTCTTCCTCGCAGTGCCACGGGGTTGTCTGCAGTTTGTGATTGTGGTATTTCCTGATCATACTCACTTACTATTTTTTATTAAACTAGTTGAGGTAAAGAGATAAAATGTGAGGCAACACGTTTAATGAATTAAATAATGCAGGAGCACAGTTGTTAAATTCTATTTATCACATTACATTAAAACGAATTAAAAATCGCTTTTTGGCGTGAAAACTTTAAGATTTTGTCAATTTTGACGCAACATTATACTGGACGTCATTACGCAACGTTTCGAAATCTGTAAACCACTAGTATTTTATAGAATTTATTGCATGGCATAATATCACTCCCAGACGCGACGTCATGTGATAAGACCAATATACAGCACTGAATTTCCAAAACTATAAATATGAAGGCAATTGTTTCATATAATATGTACAAAGCCCCAGAGAAGATATTTTCTTTCCTGTATTTATGAGAAAGGAAATCCATTATGTTCTCAGATATTCGTTTCCATTCTGTTTGCTGATTTTACACCCCTTATAATTATTTTGCTTCGAATTTACTTGAAATTCTGTTCTGTTTTTGCTTTGTTTTTGCTCTATTTATCTTAATTTCGATTCCATTCTTGGTTTCTTGTTTTAATTTCCATCCTATTTTATAACATAAATGACGTTATAAGTTGTTAAACGGTCTATGTATTGTTTGATTTCAATTCTTTTTTTTTCTCTTTAAATTTCCTTTTTACTAAATATGGAAGGGGAATTTCTCCTCTAAGGTATCGTACATAGGAGATATTATCATTTTATCTGTAAATAAACATCTTTTGATTTGCTCATATGCCTATCCACTGCTGCTGATAAAACTTCATGTTGCATGCTTTGCCTGACGTGACGTTGCAAAGCACATGGCACCAGGAATTGTCATATGAATGGAGAGAATACTGTCGCCTGATTAGCCCAATTTGTCTTCATAAATCTCTATGTCTACCTGGAAACTGGTCTAAACTGGTCCACAAGTTAATATTGCATGAAAACCAGCTCCAACTAGTTTCCAGAAGTTAATATTTTTGACACTTCTGCAATTTTACCCTCAAGAGAACTAACATAGCATGATGAGTGTGAAACTAGCATGTGCTGCATGAAATTGACATAATTTGCTGTTTCACCTCCAAACGATTAAATTAAAGACTTTCATGAATTTTTACAACAGTTTTGTTTTGTTTGCTTATTTATCTTTGTTTGAATCAACAAACTGTAAAAACAGTTTTATAAAAACATTTTATATTCCCCATTAAGAGAATTAATATGCATTTGAAAATTGCAAAATACTAGATTAAAATATTTTAATAACAGTTGCTAAAATATTTATGAGAAAGTCCTTAGATGTCTCAGATTAAAGGTTGAATATGTCTTAAATAACAAAAGTGAAAGTAGCAAAATGAAAAGTCATACAACAAAACAGTTTTAGTGATCAACTTAAAAAGATAGTAAAACGTTATATAAGGGTTGGATATAACTTGGATATCATGCGACAGTCTGCATGCCTAGTTTAAACCCAATGACGGTTTATAACTATGGTTTCCTCTTTAATTGCACGACGGTGGGTCAGGCCTCAGACTCTATGACGGCTCCGACGTAAAGCTTTAATCAATGGGTTGGTGCCTGATGCTTATCTGTAGCTGGACCCACCGTGGCTCAACTTGAGGTTTTCTTTAGCTCTGACTATCTGTGAGTCATGAGCCCTTTTCTTTGTTTCATCATGGTGTAGTAATTTGATTAGAGTGTTTTCCGTGATGATACATTGCATTAGTTGGATGGCCTCCATGCGAGCTGAACATTTCTTGTACTTCAACAACAGCAGAATCTAGGGCGAAGATTTGGTACCAGTAAAATGCATTTAAGCCCCCCGGTGGCTTAGGCTGCTGTCCGTTCTAAGGCGGTGGTTCTGTTGTTGTTGACTTTTTGTTTATTGTTACTCCCATTGTAGGAGTCTGTAATTGTTCTATGTTTTGTTGTACGTTATTTTATGTCGATTCTAGTATTGCAATCATCTTGATTGGGAAGAGAGAGCTGATTGCTTTGCTAAATTTGTCTTCCTGGTGTCTTGTGATGGTAGAGCGGCTCTTCCTCCCGGTGCCACGGGGTTGTCTGCAGTTTGTGATTGTGGTATTTCCTGATCATACTCACTTACTATTATTGACTTCAATTTCGGTAGACATAAGGATTTATCTACCCTTACAAGTGATATTCACCTCGGCCTAGTATATCACTTTTTCGGGTAGATAAATCCTTATGTCTACCTCATTGAAGTCAATAATTGTATAATAATGAATGGCTTTGGGAAGTGACGCCAGAACGTCAAGTAATTTCGCATGATCCATCCTTAACGCCAAAAGTTTAAATGGTCCAAAATGATAGGAAATGCATTACATACATTTATTATATGATAAAACAATTGTTGACTTCTGTTTCGGCAAACATTGAGTGTTATTGAACAGTGAACTTAATCATATGATCCATCCGTAACTTCAATGTTTTAATGGTCTAAAATGCCAGGAAATGCATAACATACATTTATTATATAATAAAAAAAGTGTTGACTTATGTTTCGGTAGACATCCAGTGTTATTGAACAGTAAACTTTATCATATTGACCTCTGCTCTGCGTTGGTCAATATGACGTTTACTGTTCAATATCACCCCATGTCCACCTCAACAAAAGTCAATAATTGTATAATACTAGACACTAAGTAAATCTGATTAATACTATGGAGCAGATAACTTTATTGCACGTTTTTGACATTTTTAAGGACAAAACTACAAAACAAGCTTAAAATAACAAAGGTCATTGTTCTAGCATATCTGCCTCTAGGTACCTTGTATACCCTATGCTCTATTATTGTGGCAGTTGTTGGTAATATTTACTTGCATATTTGGTATTCTTAATGTTCGAAATTAATCTGAAGTGAGTAAAAGGACATTTAAAACCACGGTTTTCTATCAATGTTCTATCAATGTTATATGTATATAAAGAAACAACAGAAAAGTGGGTTTCATGGGTTCCAGGTGTTGGTCTGTGGTCTGTGATCGTGGCATTTCCTGGTCATACTCAATTTCTGTATCCAAATGCTTTATGTATCACTAATGCATGCTTCAATAAAATAGTACCTAAAATATTTTATCCACATTATGAAACAATGCTATTTCTAAAAATGCATTTGGAAGAATGCTGTGATGACATTATGTTGCTGAGTAGCTGATCTTAATGATTTTCAGTTTTGTAATCATCTTGTTGGGGAAGAGAGATATGGTTCTTTTTCTTTAATAGTGTTTTAGCTGTAATGTGGGTTTTTCTGTCTTTTGTCTGTGATTGTGGCTTTTTCTGGTCATACTCACTTGTGTTTAGCTGGTCGCCATCATATATGTCCAGCAATGAGATTTTTGTATTTATTGCATATACACAATGCAATAAGTACCAAAATATCTTGTACTGGCCCATATGCAAGAGTTTAAAGAAAGGTTGAGTTATTTTATGATTATTTTTATATAGGTTTTCTGTGGCAATCAGGCTACCTGTCTAAAGATTAGCCCACGACAGATACAAAAGATTGTGAATCGAGCTGCTGACATGCAGGCCAAGGCACCAGAGTTTTTAGATCTGTTAGGCATGATTGTAAAAGTTGTTGGCACGAATCTGACACTGAAGAGGAACCAGGCATATGTAATGAAGTACATTATGCAAAACTACAAAAAAGTGGCCTTTGTTCTTGACATGTCAAGAGACGACAGGTAATGCACTTGGGAAATATTGAACTGATTTGAATAGCTAAGTGTGCAGATGCAAATCGACACTGTCATTTCATAATGGCATGCAATTTGTAAGCATATCTAATATGAAATAGGCACACCTAATGGGCAACCAAACACTATTTGATCTGAGAGGATAGCACATCTTGTGAGTCGGTACTCGTGTGAGTATAAAAAGTAAGGAAGAACTTAAATGTCAGGAATCGATACTATTATTTGTATCACACCTGACACAGAACACCTCATGTGAAAGTGACAAAAGAACAAGAAAACATCACATACAGAAGCGCCTTGAGGGTCAGCTCAGACTCAGACGAGCCTGTGCAGTCTCCTTTTAAGCTTGGAAACTCAAAACGATGTTCAGTCAGTAGCATACGCTCATAGAAAATTCAAGAGACTAGAAAAGGCTCTGATCAGACTGCGTGTATGAGCAGGCTGATCTGAGTCTTTGCTGGTCGCACATATCACATTGTTGGAAATCTCATGTCGCGGCTCATTTCAAAGGCGCGACGATGCACATGGCAGTTTGCGTTTGGCTCAAGACGTTATCACGTCGTGACGAAACGTTATAAGAATTGTGACGTCACGTTATGGGGACCACACAACCGCTTGCCTGAAAGAGCTATCACTACCATTCAAGCACCTGGTGATAGAAAAAATCCCTCAGTCTTATGGCTAAAATATGACATTAATATCAACAAACCTGGCATCTTCGTGATTCACTTTTACTTTTTGTATTTTTCAATGCTAATGATGATCACGTCATATTTTCCAACAGTAGAATTAGGCTCTTAGATCGATCTAGATTGGTTCCGCGTATCGACTCTGTATAGATACCTGAACTGGGCGATTTCGAAAATATTTTAAGCGGGGCAACAGTCGTTGGTTGGTTGCTATTAACATGTTTTTGAGTGTTGCCTCTAATTTTGAAGCTACATAATAGTAAGGTATATATGTGCTAAATCGGCGATCAGACATTGCAAGAGCTCATTGATTAAAATGTTTTTTCTAGAAAATATGATGTACCTTGTTGGAATCAGGATTGTTTTGACACGGACAATTGTATATAATTATACCCCCGGTACGAAGTATATAGGGGGTATATAGTTTTTGCCTTTTCTGTAATTATGTTTGTCTGTCTGTTGGTTTGTCTGTCTGTAAACTTTTTTTTCTGTCAAAAGATTTCTTAGCAACTACTTGGGTTAGGATTCTGAAATTTGGTACAAAGCTTGATAGTGATGAGTTGTATTGTGTAACAAAAAAACAGCCACATATTGCTTATCAGTCCCTTTATTTCTTCATTTTTCTTTCTCTCAAATGGAAATTTCTGTCACAGATTTCTCAGCTCCTATAGGAGCCAGTGTTTTAAAATTTTGTGTACACCTTAAGGTAGGCAAAGTGTACTGTGTAAGTGGAAATTAAGATGCTAATTAGTAGAGGAGCCAGAGTTCAAAAATGTCAAAAATAAGCATTTAGGTATGCCCCCTTTTTTAGCAGAATTTTCACTTGTTTTATCATTTAGTACATAGTATAGGCAGTATGAAACCAGATATTGCAATCAATTTAAGTCTTGCAAACATACCTGTAACAGTGTGTTTAATACGTTACCCCTCTTTTTCTTAAAAACAAAAATATGTAATCAAGTCTATATAAATAGAAGTTAAAATGTTTAAATGAGCAAAACATTTATGCAATCGGTAAGAACATGCTATTCTCTATACATATTGATGTTTTTAAAAGTTGTTTGTTTCCATTATAATGTCATTTAAGTTACATTTTCAATTATACCCTTAAAATTATTGATATTTTGTTAAAAAAGTTTCATTTGACAAAATTTTCAATATGTGTTTAACTTCATGATAACATGTATTTAAAAGAGCGTTAACTGACCATTTCAAAACTGCAAACAGATACGTTCTAACATAAATACTTTGTCAGTAATAAGCTGTTTAATTAGATGACCATAGATAAAACTTTATATAAGTTTTGAATCTCTTAAGTTTGAAAATAAGCATGCAGTTTTTTCGGTCAGCTTTTAAACATCTTCTGATAATTTTTTTAATATTACCAACTTTAGAGTAATACTTAACATCATTTCTGAGGTAAAATATCATTTTGTTGTTCGATTTTCAATATGTAACGTATAAAACAAAGTTGAAGACAAACAAAAATTGCATAATAGCTTAAATTATACATCACTGGAAACTTTATTTCATAAAAAAGGGGAGGGGGCTGTGTTTGATAGGCATAAAAAGAGCATTTGTTCCAAAAGAATAAGTTATCAGTACTAATTAGGAGACTGTGTATGTGGTTGTCAACTTTTCTTTTAAGAAATGGTATACTTCTTGACTTAAAAACAAAACACTTTGTTTGCTAATTTTTCTATGTTATGTTATGCAATTTATAAACTTATAAAATGATAAGTCTGATTTAACATCTAAACTAGGATACATTCCCTTAAGCTTGTTTAGTCAAATTTGCTAAAGTAACATATATAACTATAAATAAACGAAATATATATATATATATATATATATATATATATATATATATATATATATATATATATATATATATATATATATATATATATATATATATATATATATATATATATATATCATGATTATATATTTGTCTCAACCGTTTTCCATATACAACTGAGCCTGAAAATCTAAAATAAATTTTGACATTTGCACATTTTTTTCTTTAAATTGAACAAAACACTTAATAAGCTATTCAGAACCAACCAAAGCTTTGTGTCGAACCTGTTCACACTCATCTTAATATATTAAACAGTAAATGACATTCTATCAAATTAGGTTCATTTATGATAAAATATATAAGAAATTTCCGAAATGATGTGTGGATGTTGGAAACTTTGTTTGTTGTTGTTCCTATTGGTTGTGGGAGTTTTGTATCAGGCCTTTGTTTTCTAATTTGTTTCTAGTTCAGCAATCATCTTGACAAGGAAGAGAGCTGGTTGATTCACTTTAATTATATTGTAGATATCTGTGTTTCGTGTCCCTTCCTTAAGGTGCAGTGGGTCAGTCAGCAGTCTGTGATTGTGACATTTCCTAGTCATGTTCACTTATAGAAAGAATACGTTTGCTGGCGATCTAGACAGCTTCGCTCCTTTATGAATATATAGAATGAAATGTTGTTTACGTTACATTAAAGTTAAGGAAACATAAGTGTTTGTTGTCATTTATTCCTTAAGAGAGTGGCTCTGTTATGCAAATTGTTTAAGCCACATCTATTTATGCATATATCAAAAGTCAGAAGGCGACTTTTGAATTTATTCTAGCTATGAACTTTAATTTCAGCTCATTTTTAACATGGCTTTCTTTGTTTGATAAATGAAACTGATAGTCCTTTTAACTTAACAGTTCTAATCATTTGTCAAAGTAATGCAAATTTTAAAACTGAATGGGTTATTCAAAATGAATTATTGCCGTTGAAATTGGGGAAATCATCCATAAGGATGGGTTTTACATGGCAAGGTAGTGATTATATCCAAGAAATCTAGATTTCTTTAGTTGTAACTTACGATACCAAATTTAATTCATAAAATCTCAACAGAGAGAAAATGTTCAAGCCAAATTTAATTAAGACGCATTAAAATTACCGTTTAAAAGATTATTTATGTTGATCAGAATTTTGATAGGAATAGCAATATCTTAGAGTACAAATAGCAGTCATAAGATCAAACTTAGTTTTAGCAATTAGTGCTAATATAGCTGATGTTAAGTTCTATCATAACACCATACCAGTCATTAGACCCCATTTTAAACAAACTGTTGCAGGAATACTGTCAGTTCATTCCTTTTATGTGCGTTAAATAAAAGATGAGTTGTAAACACATCAGGGTATAGAGACAAAAAGGCATACATTAAATTATCTACTGTGCTAATAAAATAATAATTATATGGACAATAGAGAAGGCACAATAGTTAGTATCATTACTTACACAAATAATAAATTTACATGTTATGCTAAGAAAATATACTAAACTTAACAAATAGTATGTATGCATGTTTGATTTGTCTGTCACTCTTTTTTATCAATCGTCTGCATAAGAAATTTTATTTCTTTTGATTTATAAAAGTATCATGATACATCTCATATTCGTTGAGTATACTATCTGAAAGTATTCTTTGAAAGTAGCATACGTATGGATTTTGTTTCTATCACATGAACTATCAATATACCATGGATATAGCATCGTTTAACAAGCTGGTACATGTTTTATGGG
Source organism: Loripinus fragilis (assembly GCA_964019695.1). NCBI lineage: Eukaryota > Metazoa > Mollusca > Bivalvia > Lucinida > Lucinidae > Loripinus > Loripinus fragilis. The sequence goes on along the minus strand of OZ026523.1, from coordinate 87,223,418 downwards.
TATTAATGAGTTAGTTTTAAAGACTGAATGACGGTTGTTATGATTACTTATTGTGAGTGTAAAACATAAATAGTGTCCTGCTGAATAAAACAAACACTAAAGCAGATTCTATCACGTATGCTGATAAGCATACGTGATCTGCAAACGTTCTGGAATATATGATCAATCAAGTCCTATTCTAGAAAGTTGTTTGTTCAAGGTCCTAATTATCGAAGTCTAATCATTTAGAAATGTCTGCAATACTAACAATGCAGGGTTTCCAACTTATTTAAAGTCATGTGTCTGTTTCTAAAGTATTAAAATGGTAATTTAGAATAAATGCTGTCCTGTTTCCTTGCTTCACAAACGTATAGAACCAGGCAACACAGTGATTAAAGAAATGATCCTTATATTTTTTGTTATATACGTTACCAACATAAATAATACTCTTTTTCCAAAGCGGACACGCTGTAGATACTAAAATATTATTACCCCAATGATAGCTTAGGCGGGTGCTAAATCAGAGACAGAAATCATCACGATTTTCACAAACTTCAGTTTTGTTTCATTTGGCACAGATGAAGGTATCTTTAATGTTTCACTTCTTGATTTGGACTTCTGCTTGGAATATCTTACATTTTTTAGAGTTTTAAGGTATATTTTGTGCCTTATTGTTTTAAATATAGCTGCTGTACCAAAAACTGTTTATAAATGTATATATTTGATGGCTTTTACAATGTGTGATGGATCTGATTATGCTACTGCGTGCTTTTTATTTATTCACTGAGCTGTTGACAGTGAAAGAAAATGTCTTGTATATGTCATTAAACGCCATTAAATGCATAAAAGGAAGCAAATACATGGTAGTGGCACAGATTTTAAAGAATATTTTAAGCTTTTTTAAACAATTTAGTTATGAATAATAAATATGTATCAATTATCCTATTTACATGATTCCTAAAACATATACTTAATGGCATTTATGGGCTTTATTTTCAAGTTTTTCCCTTTAAACCAAATATGATTTTGTTGATGTTTTATCTCATTCATATTAAATGTTAAAAATACAATATTTCCAATCTAATTTTGAGCACTTAGATGGTAGTAAATTTCATTTTCACCTACTAGCTGTTTAAACGCATATACACATAACATTGCACAAAAATATTGTTTTAAAAGAAAGTAACGTATAAAACAGAAATTCCAGGCGCCTAAACTAATATTATTAATCTGCTATTAAGCTTCATTTAATTAAAATATCAATCATAACGATATGGAAGAAAACGATGCAAATGATTATAACACTATACTAGGAGTTTCCTTATCATCTAATGGTAACGTATTAGACTTGGCTATTGCATGGTAAATGCACATGTTCTTCAAAAACTAACAGATGTTTTATAATATATAAAGTAGCTAAGAATCTTAGTGTACAAAAAGCTCTCTCCACAAGTCTTTGGCAGCCCATGGCCAAGTAAACAATAGTAATATAAACTGGTCAAAATAAATTAAGCCCCACCTAAAATTTTCCCATTGACTTAATGTAAATACGTTCATGTTTGATTTATCATAACATTTTACTGAATTAAGATTTTCCATAAAATTATCAGTGAAGGAGCAGCAATCTTTCTTCTCAACATGTGCTAGGTTTCATTTCCATTGATAAATTTTCCATGGAGCTCCACACTTTCCAGTAAGTGTCCCGTTTTGTTCCCTATCAATCATATAGTAAATTGCCACAAATTCGGATGCTCTTGGAAAATGTAGCGCATACGCAAAGAAAATTGGTATTTTCAATTGAAACCTTGTTTAATTACACCCAAGATATCGTTGTCTAACTTTAGTTGAGTTAGAATTTTCAACTGAATTCGATATGTTTTAAATAAACAACTAAACTTTGGGATTTTAACATTATGGCTATGGAAAAAAGTGACATGGGGCTTAACTTATTTTGACCAGTTTATTTGAAAGTAATATATTTGAATTTGAATGTAAGTAACGTATATAACAATTACGTAAGCGTAAGTCATTTAAACTTATTGTCAGTTTGGTGATTTTAATTAAATTACTGTAAAGCAATATGCAGATAGTAGGAAATGTGACCTATCTGGTCTAAAAACATTTTCTTTTCAGTAATGTAGCGAATAGCCTACTACATGAAGCCTGCATGAGGGTAGCTATGGTTACCCCATAAATAAACATCTTTTGCAAGACTTAAAATTTGTGCAATATCTGTTTTCACACTTCTGAAACACCATACTAAATGAGGATATAGTCTAAAATTCTGCTACTTTCCGGCCACCTTTTTCAAATTTTTGAATCTCTGGCTCCCCTACTAAATCCTCATTTCGCCTTCTTTTTTCAATTTTTCATTTTTTCCTTCTTTCACTCTTTTTTAATACATATGGACATTTTATTCTGTCAAAGATTTCTCAGCAACTAATTGAGTTAGGATTCTTAAATTTGGTACAAAGCTTGATAGTGATAAGTTGTATTGTGTAACAAAAGACCAGCCACATATTGCTTATCAGTCCCTTTATTTATTCATTTTTCTTTCTCTCCAATGGAAATTTCTGTCGAAGATTTCACGATTCCTATTGGAGCCAGTGTTTTCAAATTTCGTGTACACCTTAATGTAGGCTAAGTGTAGTGTGTAAATGTAAATAAAGATGCTAAAGCTCATTTTGCCTTCTTTTTCATTTTTTTCATTTTTTCCTTCTTTCACTCTTATATAATACATATAGACATTTTTTTGTCAAAGATTTCTCAGCAACTACTTGAGTTAGGATTCTGAAATTTGGTACAAAGCTTGATAGTGATTAGTTGTATTGTGTACAAAACAACAGCCACATATTGCTTATCAGTCCCTTTATTTATTCATTTTTCTTTCTCTCCAATGAAATTTATGTCACAGATTTCTCGGTTCCTATTGGAGCCAGTGTTTTCAAATTTTGTGTACACCTTCAGATAGGCTAAGTGTATTTTGTAAATGAAAATAAAAATGCTAAAGCTCATTTTGCCTCTTTTTCATTTTTTCCTTCTGTCACTCCTATATAACATATATGGACGTTTTTCGTCAGGGTTTTCTCAGCAACTACTTGATTTAGGATTATGAAATTTTGTGTGCACTTTCAGGTAGGCAAAGTGTATTGTGTAAATGAAAATTAAAGTGCTAATCCGCATTTTGCCTTCTTTTTTCAAATTTTCCATTTTTCCTTCTGTCACTCTTATATAACACATATGGACATGTTTCATTAAAGTTTTCTCAGAAACTACTTGATTTAGGATTATGAAATCTTTGACAATTTTGTCTTTTCTCTGAAAGTGTTGCAACCTCTGATGGCTACCGCCGGGGGTATATGAGCTTTGCTCACTTCTTGATATATTTGGTAGAATGTTGTTCTTAATGCAAAGGATTGCTATTTAAAATGTTGTTGTAGCAATTAGCTAAATTAAATGAGCCGTGACATGTGATTTCCAACAATGTGGTATTTTGACAAGTGTAGACTCAGATGAGCCTGTTCAACATACTTTCAAGCTTAGAAACCCCAAATGATGTTCAGTCAGTAGCTAAACAGTCATAAAATAATCAAACGACTAGCAAAGGCTCTGATCAGACTGCGCATATGCGCAGGCTAGTCTGAGCCTTTGCTGGTTGCAAATCTCATGCCTCGGCTCAAATGCAAATGAATTCAGCCATATTTCCGATTTGATTTTATGTTTGTTTGCACAGTAACAGCAGTTCTTTACGTATGCATGTTTAGCGTCACAACAAAACAAATAAAAACAGAGTAGTCCCAGATGAAATGCCTCAGATTTTGCATCTCAGCAGGACCTGAAGTAGAAACAGTTCTATCTAGTGTAAAAAATGAGTGAGTATCAACAGAAAATTTCAAGATCATAGATCACAGACCAGCCTTTGGCACTATTGGAAAGAGATGAAAACAGACAAACACATGCACAATGTGATGCTGTAGATAAGTCCTCAGATCATATTTCTAACAATGTGGTATGTGCAACCAGCAAAGCCTCAGATCAGCCTGCGCATACGCGCAGTCTGATCAGAGCCTTTGCTAGTCGCATGAATATTTCATGAGTGTTAAGTTACTGACCTAAAATCATTTGGAGTTTCTAGGTGTAACAGAAGGCTGCACAGGCTCATCTGAGTCTACACTTATAGAAATGTCACATTGTTGGAAATCACGTGTCGCGGCTCATATCTATTTCAGATTGACAATTCTGACAGATTCCAGCCAAATCTCCAGGCTAAGGTATTACATCAGTCTGTTGGAATTGCTGGCTGCATGTGCAGAGGTAATAATTCTAATCTGTCTTCATATTCGAACTTAAAGTTGATTCTTAAGATGCATGCACTTTAAAAAGTCAATATGCATATCAATATCAATACATTATAAGCTCTTTTATAGGTTACATTGATACATTAAATAAGGCAACTTCATTAATATGCTGTGGATAAATTGACTGTGTATGTTAGAAAAAGATAATTATATAACTACTCGTAACTACCATCTATGAATGAATAATACACTTGTGATTAACATTATATTTCATAAACAGAATCAAATAATCAGAAATATGGCAGGACGTATCATATCTATAGGTCATAGCCTGTCATGTCACAATACATTCGAATAAGATGTGTCATAGATTTTATTTTTATATCAGTTAAATATAGTTTTACTGTGGCTAGAAGGAGATATTTCTTTATTTTCAATTCACAAATATCACCACCATTATATTGACCACATTGCTAGAAAACTTGTCTTTGGGGTGTGTTACCATGTTCAACAATAAAGTCTAGATTGAAATTAGCATTTCTACCTTCCAGTGAGTGAATAATAAAGACGTTGATCAGACTATGGGGTTATGCAGACTTGACTGTGCCTTTGTTGTCCATAAGAAACTAATTCATGTTTTCTCAAAATAAAACTGATGTACTGCCCATGATAATTCTTATGATAGCTTAAATCCTGCCTAATTATTTAATTTAACAACCTGCTTGGCGTCTAATATACCTTTTGAAAATGATATATGGATATTTATTTACAAGGAGCAGCCTAAACATCACAAGGTAGTTATTTACTTTAAACAATCTTCATCTTTAACAAATAAGTAAAAAAAAACACAAGTCACCTCTTGGTTGGTATTACAATGGTATTTTTTATATAAACGTGTCTCGAATAGCAGTTAGCACAACATCCATTAAATTTTATCAGTATCTGCTAACGATTGAATGTCAAATTATTTAATCTTTTAAATATATTCTTGTGGCAGTTAGACATTTGTCAACACTAAGTGACAGTATAATCACAAAAGATTTTTTTTTCATTTTGATTATTTGGAATCATATACATATATAAGCAAAGGCTAGCAGTAGACTATTTTGTATTTGCATCCCTTAATTTAACCAACAGGGAGAAAACATGTTCATTGAGTCCTTGTGTCAGACGATTCTACCTATAGATGACCTTCTTTGGGTGTTAAACAATGACAGAATAGACAACGTCTACAAGAAACCGTTTTTAAAGTGTTTGCACCACGTGTACATGAAAAGTGGGGATGCAGTTGTAGAAGCAGGTGCTAGTGAGCTTTCTCATTTTGGGTAGGTGTACAAAAGCTTTCAGCCAAATTACGAGATAATGTCCCTTCTGAAATCTTGATTATTATGTCAAAACAACTTGCAGCCATGCGAGCTGAACATTTTTTATACTTCAACAACAGCAGAATCTAGGGCGAAGATTTGGTACCAGTAAAATGCATTTAAGCCCCCTGGTGGCTAAGGCTGCTGTCAGTTCTAAGGCGGTGGTTCTGTTGTTGTTGACTTTCTGTTTATTGTTACACCCATTGTGGGAGTCTGTAATTGGTCTATATTTTGTTGTACGCTACTTTATGTCCATTTTGTTATTTCAATCATCTTGATGGGGAAGAGAGAGCTGATTGCTTTGCTTAATTTGTCTTCCTGGTGTCTCATGATGGTTGAGCGGCTCTTCCTCACGGTGCCACGGGGTTGTCTGCAGTTTGTGATTGTGGTATTTCCTGATCATACTCATTTACTATTTTTTACCTTATCTGGTCGACTAAATAATATGTATTATTTCCTCAACTTAAGTATTTTAGTTCAGAATGACAAGCGTGTTTACAAGTTTCTTTGAAATATGTAATAAGCCAGGGACAATTTTGGTATGTTATGGCATCCATATTAATATTGCCTAGAATATATGATCATTGTGATATGCCTTTATGGGCCAAACACAAGATAATGGTACCTATAGCATACTACTAAAGTAAGAAAGACAACAAGGATCAGGAATCAATACAATCAAGTACCACACCTGTCCCAGGATACCAAATGAGAAAGTAGCAATATTACAATAAACATCACAAACAAGAGCCAAGAGGTCAGCCCTTTCCCTTCAGATGAACATAAGGCAGCAATGACAGACGCACAAGCATGACAAACACAAGGCTTGAATAACGCAAATGATCCACAAAAGAAGTACCTCCTTAGAACGATCAGTAAGATATTTTACTGGAAGGCTTAAATTGGTTTAAGTTACTCTTCAAATACTCACCAAAGTCAACTTAATAGGGCTGGAGGTCTCATTGTTAGTCTGAATCTTCATATTCTTCTTGTGAGCAGCAAATGATCTGATTGTGTATTTGCTCAGGATTGTCTAAACCTTCACTGTTTGCTAATGCGATAAGTATCATAATATCATGTGCTGGACTTTCAATTATGGACTGTTCATAATTACTGAAAAATGTCATAGTTTTTTGTATGCAGTTGCAACATGCATTTAATACTTACATTAAACTAGATATATTTATGGCTTGTTTTTACACATGCAACGGTCAAGTTAAAGACATTTACTAATGTACTTATTGCAATGTAAAATGTGTGCACTAATGTGTAAAATAGCATACAAATGTGTCCCATATAAATTCCAGTTTGCCAACTTATCCCTGAATTTAATACAGTCATCTTAGAAATCAGTGCTTAATAAATGGATATAATAGTAACCCCAGAAAACGTCATACCTTCTAATCCTGCATTAACCTTTCTTATGCTGAATATGAATATTTATGCACAAAACTGCTCCCTGTCTTAATCCTGTTTACCTGCAGCATTCTAGTTATAAGTATGTATTTTCAATCAGAATAGAAAACAGTATGGATCCTGATCAGATGGCTTCGTCAGAAGCCAGTTGATGTAAAACTACAGTGTTTTCAAAAAGACTGAATCTGGGACCAGCAGGACATCACTTAAACAGGAATAAACAAGAAACCACCACTCATGACAAGAGTAATACAAAATTTAAAGAAATAAAAAGACTAGCATCGACAGAAATACCACCTTAGTTAGACAGCCTTATCTTTTATCTAAGTTAAATGGTTTTGTGGCTAAATTATTCGCACAATGTCATCAATAAAACCATTGTGTTTACAAGCAAGATCATTTGCATAAACATATGCTATTTATATTTTTAAAAACCTATATATCAAAAAGGTGTTCCATCTAAAAAGAAATTGTAGTTGATACTCACCTGTTGCTAATAATAATTGTATTAGATTTTGGTGCAGTGAAAACAGATGTAGCGTGAATAAATTTGTTTGAATAATTGATAATACATTTATGCATACCCAATTGGCTTCTTTTATGTTTAAAACCAGCACATTACTTACTGCAAAATAATGCATTTTGTCTACATGTTGAAGCTTCTGACATTCATAAAATATTTGCTTGATGGTTTCATAAACCAGCTTGTATACGTGTACACATTATAGTACATCATGTGTACATAAGTATGTGTTAAAGTAAGCCATTCAATAAGTTCTCTTATGAAATCACGTTTGATATACAAAAATGTAACAACAACAAAAAGGAAGTAAAGATGTGCTTAATATGAAACTGTATATTAACACAAGCGCAATACTCTAGATCTAATGTGATAAAAGATTAGATTATATGAAAACGCAATTCATTGATATTACATTTAGCTTTAGTTTGATAATTGTTGATTTTATGTATGTTTTTGCATGTACCAATTATATTATTGTATATATTCAGTGAAATTTCAAGAAGTCATTACCAGTTGATAACAGGGTAAAACTGCTTGATATATTCAGATGTTGTTAATCTTTAGTAAAACATTAGTAAATAGTTAGAGTTGTATGACAAAAATTGAAGGTGTTTCATAGATGCATAGTTATACGTATATAATGCTAACATATTTGCTGCTTAACTAACTTAAGGCTTGTTTATATGATGTAAATTTGGCTGAACTTGCTTCCAAAAGGTATAAACTACCACCTACCGCGTGTATAGTTCATTTTGAGAGTATGTGTGCATTCATTCAGCATGCTTAAACTGTACCTCTATTGTCATTTAATTATATATGTCTTACATATTGAAATGATGCCAGTATATAAATATCAAATGCATGATGTAATGATCAGAGCATTTCAAGCTAATCTTAATACACCAATATCTGATGTAACAAGCATCATAGAAATCAGCAAAATAGGTGAATATTTGCAAATACATTATCAGTAGTTAAATATGTTAAATCTAGCGTCTGTAGTTTGAAATAATACATCTAGCTGCAATTATTATTATAGGTAAAATAGATCAATACTTTTAAAATATATATGCATGTGGGCTTATTTGCATAAATGTAATGTGCTAATCATTAAACTTAATTTTTATTTCAAAGGGACCTTTGGGATTATATGTCAAAAGTATCTGTAGAAATGAACAGACTTACAGATAGCATAAAAGAAGACCCAGATAAAATTGCCATCTATATCAAAACAGCTCCAGAGAAAAGGTATGGACTATCAAAGATAAGTTAGAAAAACAATATATTCTTAAGTTTTAATAATGTTGTTTTATACATTATATTTAATGTTAATCTGGGTTGTCCATATTTATACATGTCCATTGATCTTTTAAACAATCTTATGCCAAGAAATTCCATAGGATTACTTGGTTAGGAAGAGGGTGGATCTGTTGATTTAATCTTTTGATGAAAGTTTCTGTACTTAAATGATTCCATTGCTTGTTAATGAGAAGAGGGGACTAATAAAAGGGAGCTGGTTGCTTTGATTAGCGTATGTGCGTGTGTGTGTGCATGTGTTCTTCTTGTTGCCAAAGTGTGGTCAGTGATATGCTTGGTCATATCACTGGTTATCTAAAGATGTATAATTTATGCTAGATCAGACATTTTGAGAGAAAAAAAAACTAGCTATCAAACCCATTATATTAGCAACAATTCAGAAAAAAGCAGATATTTATTTTGTGACATGCTTGTTAGCGTCTTTTGCAAGAGATACTTAATAGCATCATGCTTTTCTTATATAGATTTAATACAATGATAATTAAAATGAGATTGGTTTATAAAACAATAGTTAACAATTATATACATGCATTTTTCAGTGGTATGGCAGCTGCTCCAGATTTTGAATCATCAGCATATGGTTCAGTGCTATATTTCTTAGAAGGGGTTCTACCATTCCTGGAGGCATTCTACAGAGATTTCTACTTTCCTGACGCAGCAACACATCCAAATGAATTAGACGAGACTGACCATATTGCTAAGGCAATTGTTGTACGTAACAGAAAGATATTTTTCTTTATTAGAATGTTGAAAACAATAACTTCAATACAATTAACCCATTTTGAATTAAAATATTGGATGATGCTGTCAATATAATTTAAAAATGTTGACCCTTTGGAAAAAGAGGATACTGAAAAATGGTAGATTTATCGCCAAGATTATAAAACGTTTTGTGCTCAAAAAACTAAGCATACAATTTCAACTGCTCATAAAATAAATATTCTGAAAATTACAAACTGTTCATGCTTTCAAACTGTCAGGTGTTGTATGTATCATGAAATTATTGGTTTTCAGTTTTAAGATATATGTGCTCTCTAGCTTCTCTATAGGTATTTAATTGCATAGCCAAGGTGATCTTTTGATAATAAATAAACAAACAGCATTAGTTATTGTAAGGTTCAGAAAAGTTCATTTTATGCTATATGTTGTAGGTATAATATCTAAATACTAAAATATGACCATGTCTGTTTCCTTACAGATGTTTGGGGAGATTGTTGGACCACTACTGTTTAAGCCACAACACATGAAAAACCTGGTGAATGCTCTGACATTTATTGTACCAATATCCAACATGCCAAATTCAGTAAGTGTAACCAAATTTGATAGGTTTTGCCATGCATAAAATATCAAGAAAACAACATGTCAAATTCACCTTTGTGTCACCGCTACACCCCTTGCTCGCTGGGATAAACCAAATACATCCAACTGCTATGTATGTGTGGGCGTGGGTTCTTTAACTACGAAGAACAAGCCTGGAACAAACATATTGAAATAATATATTTAAATGACTAATATCCAATATGTCAATGACAATGAATGAACAATGATATTTATTGTGCAATACAATAATAAGAATGTCAGTCGTAACGGTTACATAGATAAGCAGTCGTGTTTGTAATCAACAGGTGCATATGTAAAAACAACCTGAGAACTTCATCCCATCGCCATTACATACTTTGCACACAACGAAACAGGAAATATTCAAAAAAGACAGTTTCTTATACAACATGATTGATGAGATTATGATAAAATAATGATTAAACATTAAACTTCACATACCTGGAACAAATAAATTTAAATAATATATTTTAATGACTATCATTATATAATCTATAAATAAACACCTTCTGATTGGCCCAGATGCATATCTCCTCGAGTCAATAAAACTACATATTGCATGGTTTGCAGGACGTGATGTTGCAAAGCACACAGCAGGAGGTAATATAACATGGCTTGCCGGAAGTGACGTCAGAACGTCAAGTAATTTCGCATGATCCTTCCGTAACGTCAATGGTTTTAACGGTATAAAATGCATAACGTACATTTATTTTATAATAAAACAATTGTTGACTTATGTTTCGGTAGACATGGAGTATTATTGAATGGTAAACGTAATCATATTGACCTCTGCTCCGCGTCAGTCAATATGACGTTTACTGTTCACTAACACTCCATGTCCACCTCAACATAAGTCAATAATTGTATAATATCCAATATGTAAATGACAATGAATGTACAATGATATTTATTGTGCAATACAATAATAAGAATGTGAGTTGTGGTGCTTCAGTACCAGCATAAATGTAAAGCTATAGTTACCTGCTAGATTGGACAACTCACAACTAACATTGCAAATAAGGGTCAATATTGGATATAGGTATGGGACGTTATATGGGATATATAGGAATGTACATGGGTTGCCTATGACATATGCACCCTTGTAGATCAGTGCTGTATTAATGAAACTATTAAGTTTTTGATAGTAAAATGTATGTCCCAAGTACTTACAGATGAGCTTCCATAAACTGATTCATAAAATGACTTTGTATGTTGCTTTTATCTTGCAAATACTTGTTATAATGCTGGAATTAATGCATACTGAAGGGCTGTAATCATTGTTCTGCAATTGTAGTGACTAGTGAAAAAAGGCTGCATTTTGAAAGTATGTGACACCACTTATCCGCTTTACATGTAAAATACCCCTAAAAGTTTTGCATCATAGGATCTTTTAAAAATTCTCTTTTATATTATTTTTGCAATATCAGTTACTTTGTACTTACTAAGCAATCTAACAAGACCAGATTGACCTTTTCTACTTTCTATAGAGGTATCATCAACCATATACATTTGTAAATAGCAAGGTGTTAAAATTCTAGTAAAATCTCATGCAAATAATTTAGCTTAGTGTCAGATTTAGTACTCGGATATTAATACATTGGTGCAAAGATGCATATTTCCTTTGAGCAATTTTTTTGAGGTAAGCAATAAAAATACCAAGGTTAAAATTTATAGAAAAGTCTTAGGTCTTTAGAAGCTAAATATATTTTGGTTAACTTAATTTAATTTCAAACAGAATTGATTTGCTTTACCTGAAACTATCACCATGTTTTATATATAGATAGAAGCTGAATGCAGAAATTATATTATTTGGTAATACAACCTAGCATAGTTTCATCTAAAATTAATGATAAATAGGACATTTTTAATTTTGAATTAGTTAATTTACCATTTACCCCTTCCTATGAGGTATAAATTTTGCAACTTACTCGTTTAGTATGAGTATGTTTCAACGTTGACGACTTCAACAACAGAAGCAAAGTTTCGACTTATAAGTTATTGAAACAAGGTGATCTATACCATAAACTTCATAAAGTTTTTTTTCTAAATTTCATAGCAGACACTCAGAATTGATTGTTAAATACAATATTTGTTTAAAACTCTTCTGCACCAAGACATATCAGTATCTGTATTTTATGATGATTAAGTTTATAAATTTAAAAGAATTGTTGGAAAGCCTTATTTTAGTGATCAATTTTATCACATATTTTTATTATCTAACATTCATAAATCTTGTTAGGTAAGAAATACAAATTATTTTTGTAAACAGTTTCTTTGAAAAGCAAGAATACATAACATGTACCTAAAACATGGCAACAGATGTGCAACGTACATCTACATCTCTTGAATGTACGAGGGGCGTTCAATATGTAATGAAAACAGCCCAGTATATACCAAAGTTTTATATTTACACACTTCGTAATAACTTTAATTTAAAGGTCTGTTTCTTGGCTAAATACATGTAAAATTGCAGTTGTCCAGCTCATTATAGAATTTACACAAGAAACTTTCAAGATAGGGTGCTGAAGTACACTGCGATATGAAATAAAAAAATATTTTCAAAGGCAGATAACTACATGAACCAGGGATGTTTTCAGTCTGCTTCATCGTGTGGTTAATATCCATAAATTGAAGATTCATACCTGCAAAAAGATTTGATGTTGCTTCATAATCTATGAAATACTGAGGCTTTCATTTTGGTTAAAATTCTCCTTGATGCTACATTTTCTGACATTCCAATGACAGAGTCTTTTTTGCTTGAACGAATACATAGCGAAAATTCATACGCAAATCATTTGTGACATTTTTTTCTGGCCACTTCAATGTTCATTTGCAAGTAATAAAGCTGATTTTGAAATTTCCATATTTAATCTCACTCATAAAGTACCCACAAGTACGTCATTTGAAATAAGAAAATCACATAAAAGAATGCCATCATTGGCTAACACTGAAATTGGTCAGACAAAATACGGCGTTTCATCGATGTTTGCATCCAGATGCATTATTTGGACATTATTACACGTATTTACATGTACATAATCTGGCTGGCTAATTTCAGACAATAAAATTATAGGAAACTAAAATGGTATACCAATCAGATGAGATACCCCTAGATATTGGTTTCAGTTTAGCTGGTCTGCTGCCTATGCACTGTATTTACTGAAACTTCGATACAATCAAAATTATCCTTTCCTTGTACAAAGCCACATTTCTGATTTTCAAGAAACGTGCGTATTTAAGTGTTACGTCCATTGCTTTAAACGACGTCAACGTAAGAGGGGGTAACGTACTAAAGCCGTTTGCACGAGACATCGCTACCGGGCAAAAGTTTGTATCGTTATAGCAGATAAAGGGAAAATGAGTCAGAAAACTATAGATAAGCGATTCATGCATGTTAAATGTTTGTTTTAGAAAATACAGCATGCCTTTCTACCTTTGTTAAATGAGTCTTTACAATTCGGAGGAAAATATATGCAGTGTATATTTTTGTGTTTTTTAAAAAGTCTGTAACATATTGAAATTGGAAAGATGAATAATGTTTCATGCACCATTATAACGGCGACGCTTTGATCTTTCGTTTGGCATATGGCATTAAATTCTAACGCCTTTGTGGATGGAGTTATGAATGGGTTTTCATTACATATTGAACCCCCCTCGTATATTGTTTGCTGATGTTTACTTGACCATTTCCAGAAGTATGACATAAAGCAAATAGAAAAATATATGCTTATAGAATGACTGTTTTGTATAAGGCGACTGCAATCAACTTATTTTACTTGTTTCTTACTTATTTTTGGTAGAATTTGGAGCATGTCCTGGACAGGTTTGCCTCAGGGATAACAGTAGAAGATACATCAAGTGCCATCAGACGGGTAATATTTTGATTCATTAGCCCTTTTCCTGCCAGTCACAGTAATGTTTGTCTGCTCTTTTATCTGCTTATGTTCTTAGGTAGCCTATTTCACAAACAATCTGGACCATGACCAGACTGCTCTCATTGGAATAGTCTGATCAGGGTTCATAATGTTTGCTCCGATGATATAATCAAGTCTTACATGCACTTGAATTTATGCAGCAGATGTATAATTCAGATGACATTTACGGGACAAAAATAATGGTGGGATAAGGGTTAAACTGTAGTGTATGGATACATAGAGAAGATTTTCCTTTATATGACACCATGTTATTACTGTAATAACTGTAATAAAAGACTCCTTTACAGCAAATGACTTTTAATTGTAGCTTCATTTGGCATTATAAGCTTTCTACTTGTCATTCCTGATCTTTGCCAACTTTCTTACTTTCAAGACCAATTATCGCTTAATATAAGTCAAAAGTATTGCAGAATGCTCCAAGGCATCCAGCAATACTTTTGACCTTCATTAAACTATCATTTGGCATTAAGATCTTTGTTTTGTCTATTTTTGAGTGGCCAGTTTACACAGGTTTTATTGTATTGAGGCAGACAAGCGTCATGTTGTTTACTGATAATGACAGCTACAGAAGTAATAAGTATAGTTTTCTTTTGTTTTAGGGCAACATAGAATATTATTCAGATGAAGTTGAGATCAATGCAAAGTTCAGGACATTCACTAAAAACTGTTCCTTGGTATTTTCTGGACATAATACAGTAACTGCCCAACTCAAGGTCAATTCAAAACGAGGTTTGTAAATTTTCAACTAAAATAGTCCACCCTTTCATTGATTTCTCATCAACCTATGATTTAAACATATATTACAAATTAGGCAACTTCAAGCAGAAGAAGAAACATATAGTGGTGTTAAGTAACTTCCAGTTGCACTTTTGTAAAGACTGCAATATTTTCAACACAGCATTTTACAAGACAGGAGTATATAGGAAACTACACTAGGCAAGCTATTGGAATTTTACAAAATGATTTTGAAAATAAGAAATGAAGGAAAACACGTTAGAAACTGTAGCACCAATAGGAAATTATAACAAATTATTAAAAGTCACCGACCTGCACATTTGGTTAATTCCTGAAAGAGATCCCATCATAATTCTTCAAAATACTGATCCTGTAATTATAAAATGGTAGATCTATGTTTTGCTATGACAAAATCACATTTATATGCTTATTGATGTCATCAGCAGTTTCAGGGTGTATTCTCTCTTTTTACAAGCTTTATCTAAGGGCTGAGATATGTTTCTAAGACTGGATCTAGATCTGTATACAAAATAAATCCTTAAGTTTTTATTTCTTAGAATCTATGCTATGCTGTTTCTATAGGAACATGTCTTAACTCTCACATAAATAATATCCATAGTTAATAACAAGTTACATAAATGCTCCCTCTGTCTCTATCAACAATGTAAATTCATATAATTTACAGAGGTTCATATCTACTAGATCATTCGTGGAACTTCGGTTTGGGCGTTGAGGAACACCATGATATGATCTGTTTTATCTCAAAGTATAAATATATCATACTAGGTGGATTTATTCTGAATCTTTTGCCAAGCCCAATTTACAATGTTATTACTTATAAAGTTGGTGTATCTATGGCAAACATTAGGGCAGTAAGATAAATTAAAGCCTTGTCCTACCCATAGCTTCATAGATTAATGTTGCTAGCCGATTGGTGGAGTAAGACAAGATTTCTTTATTAGTTGATGTAAGGGAATTTTTTTTTCAGATTTAGGGTTGGAGGACGAAATAAAAAGCTCTAAAACAGATAAGTTGACTGGTCATTTTTAGAGTTATTTTTAAAAAACAAAATCTCCAGAACAAGCAGTTAAACTAGTAAAATAAACTAACAGTCTTTATTAAATCTTTCATAATTTTCCTAAATATATGCATAGGACATTCACTTTTGACAGTGTCACTCTCAAAAATACACAGCCAGAACCTCAAAAATATTTTTTTTAATGAAACAAATGGCGGATAAAACGAAAAAACTTTTATTTTTCTACTTTCCTGACAATTACACTAGGGGGGTTTGTAAATCAACCAATAAAAAATTCTGGCCTTAGTGTTTGGTCCTTGTTATGTAATTGAGCGTTTAGTTTTCATCAAAGTCTTCCAATCATCTTGCTGATGACGTTTGAGGTGGTTGCATTACATTATTTTAAGTTATTGATGTCTGTGTGTCTACATTGTATTGTCATAGGTTGGTTTGTAGTCTGTAAATGTGGCATTTCCTAGACATACACAATTGTTTTGGGTGAACATGTAACAATCGTCCAGTGATCTCTTTACCGTTTTCATAAATCAAAACATACAATTGATTTTTACACTATATTTCATGACTACATTTATTTGTTTTATGATTTTCACCAGAATACACAGAACTGGGAGGAGATGAAGAACTTCCTTTAGGAGAAGAGTTTCAAAGCTTGATTAAATGTTTTATACAAAACAACGAAAAGAAGCCAGAGAAAAAGTATGAGTGGACTGCTAAATTGATAGAACAACTACAGTAAGTCTCCTAAATAGTTTGAAAGGCCATCCATTTTATGTCTGTTGCAATCAGTTAAGAATTAGAATATAGTATAGCTTCTTGTATGCTTTATCAAAGATACAGAGCTTCAAACCAAAATTAGTTTTGAAGATATTGATGTTTGTGCAGAGTTAAATCTATCAAATGGACATTTATTATACCCCCGCAAACTTTGTTTGTGGTGGGTATACTGTTTTCACGTTGTCCGTCCGTCCGTGCGTGCGTCCGTCTGTCCGTAACGTTTTGTTTTTTTAATATCTTGAAGAGTCATTGCTGGAATTTCATCAAACCGTGCAAACATGTTTATATATGCAAGACAAATACTTTAGACAAAAAAGTAAGGGCTAGGGGCCAATTCTATTGGAGTTATTTCCCTTTGTAGTTCCAAATGGCTTTTAATATAGGGTTTTATGCTTATGCTATTATAGGCCATACACGGGCCAATCAACTCCTACCACAGCTTTTGATGGATCAATTTGATACTTTGCCTATACAATGAAGACACATTGAACATATGCATGAAGGAGTTTGGTTCAGAAAAAAATAATTTTTGACAAAATGACAGCTGTGAGAACTTAGACAATTTTTCCCTAATAGGGCTTTTGTATATGCATAGATAGTGCCTTCATGGGCCGGTGCAAACATTTTCATATATGCAAGACAAATACTTTAGACAAAAAAGTAAGGGCTAGGGGCCAATTCTATTGGAGTTATTTCCCTTTGTAGTTCCAAATGGCTTTTAATATAGGGTTTTATGCTTATGCTATTATAGGCCATACACGGGCCAATCAACTCCTACCACAGCTTTTGATGGATCAATTTGATACTTTGCCTATACAATGTAGACACATTGAACATATGCATGAAGGAGTTTGGTTCAGAAAAAAATAATTTTTGACAAAATGACAGCTGTGAGAACTTAGACAATTTTTCCCTAATAGGGCTTTTGTATATGCATAGATAGTGCCTTCATGGGCCGATCAACTCCTACCACAGCTTTTAATGGAACGATTTGATACTTTCTTATACAATGTAGACACATTGAACATATGCATGAAGGAGTTTGGTTTAGAAAAAATAATTTTTGACAAAATGACAGCTATGAGAACTTAGACAATTTTTCCCTAGTAAGGCTTTTGTATATGCATAGATGGTGCCTTCATGGGCCGATCAACTTCTACTACAGCTTTTAATCGAGCAATTTGATACTTTTCCTTTACAATATAGACACATTGAACATATACATGAAGGAGTCTGGTTGAAAATTATTTTTTTTTACAAAAGGACAGCTATGAGAACTTAGACAATTATTCCCTTATATAGCTTTTGTATATGCATGGATAGTGCCTTTATGGGCGGCTCAACTCCTACCACAACTTTTGATGGAGCAATTTGATACTTTGCAGATACAATGTAGACACAGTGAACATATGCATGAAGGAGTTTATAATTTTTGTTTGCATAGATTCTACTGAAATCTTCTTTTCAAAACTTAGGTCTGCTGGTTTGAACTATAACTTGCCAAGTTTTTTTTACTGAATCTTACTGTGCGGGGGTATCTAATAAGCATTGCTTATTGACTTTTTTCATTTAAATCATATTAATTCTCACTATTAATTATTTCGAATATATAAAGTATGACTTTGGTCTAAAGCATTGATTACGTTAAATAAGCAGCATAGCATTATTTATCATATGACGTTGTGTCTGGAAATGATATAATAACATGCATTAAAATCGATAATTCAATTCACTAGAGATTTTGGCAATGTAATGAAATGATGCACATAACAACGTCGCATATTGCATCTTAAATCTCAATTCTTTAGTACCTATAGTATTTTGTTTTACCTATTACTATTTTAAAAAAAAACTAAAGTAAATATACACCTTATTAGCATCAAATAGGAGGAATCCATATGCCCCATGCAATATAAGTATGAGCTTACACAAGATGCATACTTAATTAATTTCATTTTTCAGTATCTCTATTGACAAAAAACGGTTAACAGAACATGCTAGAATGGAGATGGATGAATTGAACATAAAATGTCTGCAAATACTCAGAGCCATAATTCACAACGAAGAAAGAAAACTTCCAGAGGATTGGCAGATAAGAACTTCAGAGTACAAAATAAAGAAGTTAGTTAACTTTGTTGTCGTTTTATATTACATTTGAAATATTCAGTATCAACAGAGAGAGAGAGAGAGAGAGAGAGAGAGTGAGAGAGAGAGAGAGAGAGAGAGAGAGAGAGAGAGAGAGATTAAAGAGCAGGTAACAGTACCTGAGAGATAACCTCTGAGAATTTAAATCATGTGAAGCAATAAGTCCCAAAACATCATCAAACATGATAAATAAACAAAAGGAAAGTGCAGTCTCTCATCAAAATCTTTCATTGGGGTATCAACTGGCTGAATAGGTGGGACCTCATTTCAATATTGCCAATGGTAGCTGATATTTACAAAGTTGACATTTTCAAAGTAAGGAAAGGTGCAAAGATCAGGAATTGATACAATCAAGTACCACACCTGACCCAGGATACCAATGGGAAAGTGACAAACTCACAGAAGACACCCCAAACAGAGCCAAGAGGTCAGCCCTTTCCCAGCAGGTGACCACAAAGCACATATAAACAGACGCGCACAAAGACATAACAAACACAAGACAGAACAAAAACATAAAAGATCCACAAAAGAAGTACCGCCTTGGAACGGTCAGTAAAATATTTTACTGGAGGGCTTAAACCGGTTTAACGGCGCCAACCTCACCCTTAATTCAGATGTGGATCAAGACACATAGATATTTGGTTTGCATGAAAGACCCCTAACTTATCAATGCATCATCTCCTAAAACATATACAAGTCAAGATTAGATACACAATCATATTCAGAAGGAAAACAAATGTTAAGTGAAATTTGAAGAATGCTATTTTTACAGTTTTATATTATGTGTTAGCCAATGAAAGCATAGTTAATAACCTCACTGTCTTATCCCTAGTGCTACTCGGGGCCTGGGTGATTCGTAATATGTTTTGAGAACGTTATGTGGTCTTCGGGATGAAACTCAATTGTCAATGTGTTTAAGATATATAAAGTTAACTTTTCAGATAATGAATTTCGGCTCTTGTTTGAGATGTTTAATTGCGTTTTTATCACTTTCCCATTTGATATCCTGGGTCACGTGTGGTACTTGATTGCATTGATTCCTGATCTTTGCTGCCTTTTTTACTTTGTGGCCCAAATAACGTATTTATGTTGGCTGTGTATGGAATAGGGCAATTTGTTGTTCAAATATGCAGCTGATCTTAATAATACTAGATCACATTTCTCTATAGCAGATGTTGCTGTATAATTTCTGAGGGATTATCAGGGTTGATAATTACCAGAAATAATAACTCATATTGTATATTGATGTTTATAACAAACTATTTACAGGTTTCAGACAATATTTGGTGCTTTTTAGCATCTAGTACAACTATTTTGAAATGTTACTTCGGCATGATGTATATGCTAATTTTATATTTTAAGCAACGAGACCTTTCATCGAGTATTTCTACTACAACTGAAGGGGGCCCTAGTATAACACACACAAACCATGTCTCATCCAAATTTGAATGTGGCTTGTAAGATGAATTATGACATTCTTCCAGTACACCACATTATAACCAACACTACTAACCCTGTTTGTTATTCTCTAAAAATAAAGAAGATCTGATTCTGAAGTTAAAAATCAAATCTTAACAAAGTTAAAAATAAAATTATCTTCTTTACACCTATTTAAGCAAGTGAATATGATCAGGAAATACCACAATCACACACCGCCTACCAACCCACAGCACCATGAGGAAGAAGCACAGAGCACTGACTGGCACAAGGCATCAGGAAGACAGTAAATTAAAGCAGCCAGCTCTCTCTTCATCATCAAGATGAGTTTGAGGCCTGACCCACCGTCATCCAATTAAAGAGGAAGCCATAGCTATAAACTATGATTGGGTATTCAAACAGATATACTGACTGCTGCATGATATCAATGATATATCCAATTTTTTTATAACGTTTGATTTTCTTTGTGAATTGGTCGCTACAATTAGGTTTTCCAACAATTTTCTAATTTATAATCTAAAACACCATAAAATACTGGCTCTGATATGCCCTGTTGCAGAAGAGCTGTAAGATGAATCATGAAATTCTTCCTGTACACCATATATAATTAACACTAATAACCCTGTTTGTTATTCTCTTACAATAATGTAGATCTGATTCTGAAGTTGAAAATGAAATCATTAAAAAGCTCTGCCACACAAACCAACAAGATGTGAGGTCATGGCAAAGGTCTTTAGATAACAGTACATAGTAAACAGTTAAATTGTATTTCACAACTAAACAGATGATTTAGGTTTTCAAAAGATATGAGCCACGTCATTTGATTTCCAACAAAGTGGCATTTTGGCATGAATAGACTCAGACAGGCCTGTCCCATTAAGCTTAGAAACTCCAAATGATGTTTTGTCAATAGCTTATCACTCATCGAATATTCAATCGACTTGCAAAGGCTCAGATCAGACTGCGCATGGGCGCAGGCTGATTTGAAGCTTTGCTGGATGCACATACCACATTGTTGTAAATCTCATGTCGAGGCTCAAATGTCATTGCATCGGTTTTTGAGAACCCAAACCAAATATTAGAATGGATGTATAATATTCTCAAGTTACACTAAAATGTGCTTATCTCCAGGTTTGTAAATCCAATTGAATGTACCATTATTTTCAGTGTCATTAAGCAGATTTATAAAATCCAAGTGCTTTACAATAGTAAATACGCTCTGAAGCATGCTCTGCCACATGTAGCGACGAGATGTGAGGTCCTAGCAAAGGAAGTACTTGGCTTTATTTGCATCTTACTGCTTAATGCAAATCAGCAAGTTCAGGTACTTGAGCATTGACTTATGAAATGGCATTGTCATCATTCTTTACTGTATTCACCGTTTAAGCATGTATGTTGTTTTAATATGACTCTTATTTTACAGAAATATATAGATGGGTCAGTT
Source organism: Loripinus fragilis (assembly GCA_964019695.1). Taxonomy (NCBI): domain Eukaryota; kingdom Metazoa; phylum Mollusca; class Bivalvia; order Lucinida; family Lucinidae; genus Loripinus; species Loripinus fragilis. Next base: position 87,201,674 of record OZ026523.1, on the reverse strand, counting down.
TATGAGATTTTGGTACTAATTGTGGATGGAAACACAATTATTTGTACATATATTCGTAGCTATTTAGTGTGCATTTAGGTCAAGAACTTTATCTTTATATCTTCTTCGCGAGTATGAGTAGTAAACTATCCAGTAAGACTTGCATTTGTGCAAGTAATTGGCGCATATGCTACTCATATATGCAATTAAAACCAAACTTTTATAAACTTAATTATATATTGATTGAAAGCTGTAGACTCGATATTATGGTGTATACTTAATTTGTCTGAAATAAAGAAAATCACTGAAATATATTCTATATCATTATGAGCATAATATAGTAATACAAGATAACAAATTACAATACATTCTTTGTGCGATATTTGGATTTTGCTTCAAAATTGTCGCAGATATAGTATAAATCTTTTTATAATCTTAAGAACTGTTGCAAATAATGCCTTAGAAATTTTGTTTATATTTGTTTAGAGTAACATTGTTCGAAAGTTTAAGCATGCAATGTGTTTTTTGATAATTAGCATGTGATTATTAGAGCTCATGCTATTAATATAGATAATTGAAGATTGAAGATTCGAATACAAATTTGCAAACATAATATTTAGACCATAGAAGAGAAAAATAAAGCTGTGTCAGCAGTTTGGATTGAAAATTAATGCTAATGATACAATTCATAGCGTCATGAATATGAAAATCAAAATCCATCAATTATCTATGCTTGGCCTTTAAACTTTGTGAAAATTATAATATTGGGATATTCTTCCATGTTATTGCAGTACCAGACACTATTGCTAATGTAGATTGGAAGTTTTATGCAGCTTCATAATAACATATATCTGTTTTGAATTAGGCTTTGTCACAAGAAAATTTGATTTTGTTGCATGTAAACAACAAAAGCGTGGACCAGCATGTGCTTCTGCGCAGCCTGATTGATGAATGTGTTATAATTTCTGTTGAAAGGATAGTTACCAATTTGTTACATGCAAGTTTGTAATATTAATGCCTTTCATAGTAATTGAACAGGCCATGGGTTTATCTGCAGCTTGTGATTGTGGTTTTTCCTGATCATACTCACTTACCATTTTTTACTTATTTGTAATGGGAATTAAAAGACTACAAACCCTATAGATGGGGGTTTCGCAAACATGCCCAATTTATCCCAAAAGTAAAGAATATACAGCTGTTTCTCAAAAAGTACTTGTAGGTTTTTGCTTTTAGCATACTTGCCACTTTTGCCCAATCCATTATCACTTTTAATAGCCCTGATCGTCAGACTACAGGGTGGTCATACTCTATCCTATGTTGCATTTGTGCAAAAGTAAACTTCAAAACCATTATATATAAACAAAATTTCCTAATAGAAAAAGAAATCAATTACAAGTTAATTGGTGGCCCTTTATTTTGTTTGTATTAAAAATTACCATTTTGTCACATGGTGTGTTATTTGATTTTCATTTGCATGCTTTTCAGAACATTACATTACATTACCAATGTTCAAAATTACTACGACGTAAAAGGGTCAATGCGCAAATGTCTTCCTCATTTGGCGACAAGAAACGAAGATGTTGCAAGAGAAGTGCTTGGATTTCTTTGCATTATGTTGTTTAATGCAAACATGCATGTCCAGGTACAAACAATTACACGCAGACAAGACCCCCTATGCGCATATTAGCAAGAAAGTCAGTGTATATTCTTTATATTAATGTAGCATGATTAAACATAAATTGTCAATCCACGTTTTAACAATTACGAATTCACAATTTTTGGGTTATAGTCGTTGATATTTAGACTGAAGAAGCTGTATGCTCTTATAAGTAAATGCATGAACAAGCATTCTTCAAGTGGATTAAACATCAATTGAAGTGCTTTGGATAAATTTTGATCTAAAGCTTCTTATTATATCATCCTTGATGTATTTGATATAAAGCATACCACCATCAACGCTTAGCTAGTCTGAAAGTGTAATGTATAAGGTGAACAGTATATGTCATATTCAATTTGCATTTTATATGTCATTGTTGTAAAGCATGGTTGATTTGCGCATAGGATATTGGTAGTCTGACCCTGCGCAGCTCAGAAGTATATTAATTGGTTTGCAGTAAATTGTATAATTAAACTTAAGCTTGACGCAGTTATTTGATTGCTGAAGGTATTTGTTTTGAGTGGTTTTCTTCAATTATGTAGAATTAATCATTAATTAAGCGACTTCAATTTTTTGTCAAAATAGCATCACATTATTTATGTATTTTCTAAGAATTATTTCATAACATAACCACATGCAGTGTAGCATCAGGAAGCATGCAATATTTCCAGTTAAAGAATTTTGTTTTTCTTTAAAATCAAATTTTACGCATGCGAGTGCTAGACGATGTTTATTTCTATAAAGATGGTTTATAAAATGGTATCTTTAATTGGGGGTTTTCTATGCATGCTTGGTGTTATTTTTCAAAATTTAAGATCATTTTTGTCAGTTAATATGACACCTCATTTTGAGATGGGTAAGTTATTTTTCTCTTCTTGTGATAAACTACTAATTTCATGCATAAGATAACAATGGCAAATATATATTTATGTTAATCTCAGTATTGCTGGCAACTTCTACTGACCATTCCTGGTAACGTTGTTGCATAATACAAATATAAGAAGATGTTTTTATCATTTTGATTGTCTAGTAAAGTACAACACTCTAACATTATGTTGGATTAGAAATTTACATAAAAAATATATAGCAAGGCCTGTATTTCTATTTATTTGTTATGTTAATATAAAGGATGTGTTTAATATATGCACTACAAGAACAGAATATGTTACCAAAGACAGATATAAGGTAGCAAATATGTTTGTCTGGTTAAAACGCAATGGCACTTGGCAAATATGCTTTCTGATTTCATTTCATTGCTGATTATTGGGTATCCAACTAAATGACGAACCTAAAAAGATGGGTGTCTGACTGGCCCAACCATTGGTCAACAGGTCGTCTTCAATAGATTTTGCTATTATTGTAAACACTAATTGGTATTGACCTTTTCTTTGATTTACTATATAAAAATTATGCTAGGATGAGTTGGTTAGGCGTGTTTTATATATTAAAATTATTTTTTTATTGCTTAACAATCACAGAATATATTATTGTGTTAATAGTTCACTGTCTATAATTGATGCTACTTACAGTTTCATATACCATCTGAATTCATTATATTGTGCTATTTTCCTGAAGCAATCCATGCTTGACTACTTTTTGTCTACGAGGGAAGAAGTGTTTTTCATGGCTGTAAGAGATAGAATGGCGTTGTCAACGAATACCATCAAGGAAAAGTAAGTATATGCACACATACATAAATCCAATATTCATGTGACCTAATTTATCATTTAATATTAGCAGGCTATTATCTGAAAAAAAGTTAAAATTATTCCCCTTACTACCTTAAAAAATGTTGGTTCTTCAAATGAACCATGTCACTAGATAATTCTCTTAAATACCCTCAACATACCTTTTGATATGATAAAAAGAAACTTGTTCATAAATATGTCATCTGATTTATTTTCTCAGATTTTCTTTTGCTTAAGCAGCTACTTAATTGCAATATGATTATAATCATCAAATGTGTGGGGTACATGTCTATACATATAAGCTACGACATGAGATTTCCAACAATGTGGTATGCGTGACCAGCAAAGCCTCAGAGCAGCATGCGCATATGTGCAGTCTAATCAGAGCCTTTGCTACTTGCTTGAATATTCTATGACTGTTAACCTAATGACTGAACACACACCATTTGGTGTTTCTAAACTTGAAAGGGGTCTGCATGGCTCCTCTATGGCTATTCATGTCGAAATACCACATTGTTGGAAATATCATGCCCGACTCATATATTGATAAAAAAACACTGTCACTGTCCAAATTATATAATTTTCATTACTGCAACACACATTGATTCACTGCTTCAAAGCAAATTCCTCTTCTTGTTGGTCACAACTATTATCCTCTGCTCTCTTGTCTACTTGTGTTGTGGGGTACCCTATATTGGAAACAATGTAGACCTAGATTAAACTGAAAGGGGGCAATCTAGCCAGGGTTCATAGTGTTTGATTTCATTGTAAAATCAAGTCTGAATTACACTTAAATACATGCTGCATATGTAAATAGCAGACAACATTAGCAGGACAAAACTGTTAGCAGGATAAGGGTCGAACTGACCAAGGAAGCCAGTTCAATGAGTGTTTGTGATACTTGAAAGCTAATATTGGAAGACCCTAAATTGTAAGCTGAGGGTAAAATCTTTAGGATTGAAGGAAGTTGGTTTTGGGGGGATCTTTCATGCAAACCAAACATCAAGTGCCTTGATACATATCTGAACTAAGGGTGAGGTTAGTACTGTGAACGTAGATTAAGCCCTCCAGTAAAATATTTTTTACTGACCGATCCAAGGCAGTGCTTCTTTTATGGATCATTTTTATTATTTACGTTTCGTGTTGTCATGCTTTCTTGTCTGTTCATTGCAGCCTTGTGGTCACCTTCTGGGAAAGGGCTGACCTATTGGCTCTCTTGTGTGTGATGTTTTAAAGTGTTTTTGTCACTTTCTTGTGTGGTGTCCTGGGTCAGGTGTGGTACTTGATTGTATCAATTTCTGATCTTTGCCTTATTACTTACTTTTAATGTCATATCCTTCTTCCACGATGTTTTCATATAACATTAAATATAGAGGATCTTACATGAGTGCTCATGTTTTATTGAATTTATTAAATGAGTTGAGGAAAAGTGATAAAATGCGAGGCTTGCCGAGTGCTTTATCTCTTTTTCGCAACGAGTTTAATAAACTCAATAACACAAGAGCACGAATGTTAGATTCTATTTATCATATGACAAATACTTTGAAATCTCATTTCTGGCGTAAAAACGTTATGATTTTGTCATCATGTACGCAACGTTGTTATGGACGTCATAACGTTTCCCGTAAATCGTTAAACCACTAGTGGTTTACAGATTTTATTGCATGGCGTTATTTCACTCCCAGACGCGACGTCATATGATAAAAGGATTTATCAAACAAAATTTTGTTTTAGCTGACATGATTAAATGTTTTATTTTAGACTTTTTAAAACAAAATGTGTAATAGTTGGCTTGAATACTTGTTCAGATGTATGCATTAGTCAAATATGTTTGACAGTTGTGATATAGCTGGTAAAACTATGCTACATGATTCAAAACCAATATGTCAAGGACACAAAATATTTGTACTGATCATACATGCTCAAGAACCTATGAATGCCTGTACTGACATATACAGCTGGGCTTGAGGTCAGCATATTAGTCTGAGTCTTTGACTACATATCAGTGCTTTCACAAATCTGCATTACTGATATATACCATTTCAAGAAAGAATATCAGATAGCATATTATGCACCTCAAGGGATCAATATTTAGGGAATAAATGTATTAATTACACCTCACGTGAATTTCCCATACAAAACTTCCATAGACGAACGACTGATATTTAATAATTTCACTCGCTGCTACAGCGACAGTGAATACTGCCATGTGTTTGCCATAGCAGCGGGTGATATTATAAAATATCACAGCGGTCAAATGATGCCGATGCGCGTATGGTTCCTTCACGTCAGAAGACGTTCAACAGCAATGGTGGAAATGACGCATGATTTGGCGACTTTAAACTCAAAATAACTTCGTTGTTTATGGTCAGAAACATAAAGTGTGGGTACTCGTTTTCTAAGTCAGGACAAGAGGAACACGTTGAGATCAAATTTGAGCAGATTAGACGAAATTTTCTATTTTGCATCAACACAGCCTCATGTCCTTTAAAATGACGCTGCTTGGTATTAAGTTTGACGTCATCAGCTTTTATGACGTAATTTGTTAAACCGAACGCAATTGATCAGGTCAAGCATTCAGATTGTTAAAGAAGGACCATTTTTGTGAAAGATTTAATTTCATTCAAGCATAAACACTGACCCAAAATGAAAACGTTACACTTTATTTCTTTGAATAACTGTTTTGTTAGTATACATGTCGTTGTAAGATTTACGCATGTAATGGAGACTTCGTCACAGATAACGATTATGCAATTTTTATTCAAATCCAAGGTCTATTCAAGTGTCAACACCTGAAAAACGTGTTCCTTACGTTGCACGTGCTGAGGATTAGGTGGTTTACTAACAGCTTTAAAACTGACAAGAAAACTTTTGCAGCTGAGTCCTGGTAATAAAAAATAATTTATTGTTACCAAACGCTTCCATTTAGTGACGGCAGGTCTTTCAAAAGATCAAAGAAACCACGTTATTGGCGTGCTCAAGGCGGGTTCTACGGTAAATGATATCGCGCATCAAATTGGGTGCTCTAGACAAACTATTCATTATCTTATAAACAGAACTGGGTATGTCAGTGTTCGTGCAAGACCTGGTCGCGCAAGTGTAACGACGTTACGTCATTATCGCGTTAGTAGGTTAACTCACCCAGGTAATCATTTTAAATGGCAACCATTATAGCTAGTCTTTACAGGGTTCATGCACAAAAGATAATTAGTCATTTTGTGCAAGATAATGGTACTGGCATTTTCCAGCATGACAATGCAAGGCCTCATACAACACGTAAATAACCACACAATTCCATGCTAAAAATAACGTCAACCTCTTGCCTTGGCCTGCTTCATCCCAGTCATGAACCCCATCGAACACGTATAGGATATTGGGTCAGAGGGTCAGGTCCAACCATCAAAAGGATGCGTTAAATGACTCCAATATGCACCTCTGTTAGCATTACGTAAGTATCCCTAACGTGCTCAGACAATGTTACGTAAATTCAATGAGGCGACGTATTCTGCTAAGCATTCGTAAAAATGAAGGTCACACTGGTTACTGAAGATCTTTTTAACATCACTTAAAGCACGCAGTCAGTAATTTCTTGTTTCCAAAATCTGTGTGACTGGTTTAATTGTTTTTAGAAATTTTCATTTTGACCCCTCTGAACTGAATTATTCATAAAAATTATGAAATTCATAATTTTCATGCACTATTTGTTTTAGAGACATTGATAAGGCATTGAAGATTCGATGAACGAAACAATTAACCCGGAAACTTAATTTATCATCAAAATATATACTTTTGAATACTTTGTAAAGTTTTCATTTTGGGTCAGTGTAGATAAGAGGCTGTTCATTATTTTCCCTTTGGTTCTCCCCTCACCATGATAGGTCAATTGAGTAAGAGTAGGACTTCAGAAAAAAAGAGATCTAATGTTCTGTTCGGTATAATAAAATAAATATTACGTTTCCTGCTAGGGTGATAGGCGAAAATATCATCCCTCGGAATATGATTATCAACCTCGGCTATGCCTAGGTTGATAATCACATTCCTCAGGATGGTATTTTCGACTATCACGCGGGCAGGGAATGTAATGTTTATATATTATCGTTGGATATATGGTCAGAAATTTAGTTTAACTGCTACGTGTTTAACCAACCAATTTTTCTTCACAATACAAGTTTATAATGTAGTATATTGCGCCTTCAGCCAATGGTTGCAACCTATGTAAAACACTTGCAAGATAATGAAAAGCGACGTTCAGTAGTGATGTCAAGTTTGCGACAGTATGTTGCAGAATATACTGTCGCAAATTTATCACATTATCCAATCATATGTCACGTTACATTTGCAAGTGAATTAAAATTATATTTTCTTTGCATTGAAGATTGACTTTTAAGAAAAACTGAAACAAAAATAAAGACAATGAAATGTGACTTATAAAGATAAATCTAGTTTTAAAAATACATCTTCCAGGATTACAGTGAATCTACAATATTAAAAGTACATAAAAATCAGACTTGACCATACTCACTCACTATTTTTGGTTTCATTGAGACTAGAATATTAATAGAAATCACAGTAATCTTCACGCACTACCATCTAATACATGTAAGCTATGTTTCACAATTTCTCTCTATTACTAGACGTTCCTTGGAGACACAAATGGAAGCTCAGAGAAAGAAAGACACATCAAAAAGTGCCAGTAAACGACAGCAACATAGCTTTCTTGTCACTGTGAATGCTCTGAAGGTAATATTGGCTACATCAAAAATGCGAGCAGTAGATATTTTTAGACATTTTAAAATTTTGTACATAAGGGTGTCCTCTTTTAGATGTTATATTATTTATACTACTAATAAATGTTGAAATGCCAACGTTTTAGGGGGATTTATACATTATCAATAGAAGTTGAGCATGTAAAAATATTTTTAATACGAGGGATGATCCTAAAGTTCTGATCCTGGCGTGATATCTCTGTAACCGGCAATGCAACATGCCTGAAAATTGTACCAAATACAAATACATTCTTTGTCTATACACCGTTTTGACCAGTTTTGTGTAACTTAAAGGAGCGACCGGAAATCTACCTCGAAACAGCCATACCCTCAATGCACTGACATATCAAGCAGACTGTGCATATTAGATACCTCATAATTCAGACAAGCACAATATCAGCAATTTGTTTTCATGGCTGCTCAATGTTCATCCGTTAGCCAATATGCTCTGTAAATATGGCGAACTTTCTATAAGATCTGGGTTTCCTAGGCCCTTGAATGTATGGCTATGCAACTGTCAGCTACAAGCAAATATTAGGCCACTTGAAGTTTTGAGCAGCCCATTCTGGTGTAACAACAGCTATATTAAAGGTAAAAATATTTTTAGGCAAACTTAGATAAACTAACTTTTTTCTGAAGCAATCATAAATAGTCGGTATCATCGGAGACTGATAGTAACTCACATAAGAAAATTAAAACGAGTCCACAAATTAGGTCAATATTCGGTGGTACACAAATTTGCATGTGTGTAACTAAAGATAATACCCAATCAATCGTCCAGAGTTGCACTTTATCGTAAATGATGCAATATGGGTTTAAATTGAGCACAAAGCATCAGCCTGAGACCAATAACCATTTTAAAAATTCTTATTTAAATCAATCAGTATTTTGGTAAAAAAATAAAACTTTTTTTCATTATTCCAATTAAGATTAAGATATTTTGTAATAAAAATAATATTGGTCTTAAATATTTTGCCGAAATTAGGTTCGGCATGCTTTTAGTCAAATTTGATAGACAAAAATAGAAATTCTCCGAAATGAAAATTCTGCAATGTATTCAAAATGACGTAGTTTTCAATTTCAATGACGTCATAATAATTGCGCGTTGTGCTTTAAATATTGAATCGACACAATATGTCGCCATTCTTAAACTTGAATGGATATTATAGGTAACAAAAAGTAAAAACACAATGCAATTTTATTTTGTGGTTTTAAAGATGTCGGGCTTGAAAGATCCAGATTAAAATATTATCATAATTCTATAACATGAAAAGAGGCCAGTGGTATGGACTGAGCCACATATAATGTGCTGTAATTATTAAACTAAACAGTACAGCAAGAGAATATTAGCATCATTAAAAAGGTAAAAACTCGTTCTTTAGAATGGTGCATAGTATGCCCCTCAAAAATGTCTCTGTACAAAGCTACAAGGTAAAGATCAGAACTTTTGGATCATCCCTCGTATATAGGCCAGACTGTTTTGTTCTGCTGTCTTAGGCTCTATTTGTAATGTGTTATTCTGATTAATGAAAACATGCTCGTCGATCAAAGACTATGATTAGCCAGGGTATAACCGAGTTTTATCACATTTTGCTGTTGATATGAATAAAGCTACATAATAGCATACCCTTTGAGCGCACATCAGAGACGTTAGTTTAAACAATATTTTATTGAAATATTCTACATTCATGCAATAAATACATTGTCAATGGATACAGGATTTGACAGTAAGCTAAAAGCTTATATGAAAGTCATTTCCTGTTTCAGGTATAATTTGTACAATATGTGTGAATAGCTTATAAAGCTTCAAAGAAACTCGCGCTAAGAAAGTTATAAAGTAATACATGCATGTTTCATTATAATGAAAAAAAAACAGAGAGAGAGAGAGAGAGAGAGAGAGAGATAGAGAGAAAGATAGAGAGAGAGAGCTGTTGACCGAGAACCTATCATGTGTATTTATCTACTTCTAGCAAGATCTATCTTTGGATTGTTTTACCTTGAATAGAGGATATCTTATCATGTTATATATAAGTGAAGTGGATAGCAATACAGTATGTCAATATATATCAACTCAATGAACAAATCTTTTAGACTTTAATATGTAGTCCTGTACTTTAAGGAATAGAGCTTCATTTTCTTCATCAGTTGCTGTATCCTTTCCAAAAAGTAAGTCATGAGTTGTATGATTTCTAAGAAGGGCTTCTAAGTATCTTTCTCGTGTTGCATTGTACTTTGGGCATATGAAGAAAAAGTGGTAAGCACTTTCAAACCCCCCACAGGCACAGGAAGGACTGGGAACTATATTTTTTCGATAAAGATCTGAATTGAGCGAGCTACATGCCATTCGTATTCTTGCATGAAGTATTTGACCTAGCCTTGACCCAGCAGAAAAGAAATTTGGTGGTGCTCGCCTCTGTGTGGCTTTGTTGAGTTGGTATTTAAATGATGCAACTGAGGTGGACTGTTTAATTTCTTGGGGTAGGTTATTCCAGTCTCGTATTGTGGAGGGATAAAAAGAGTTATAATACAAGTTGGTGTTAGCGTGAATTGTGCGGATATCGTTAGAATTTCTCAGTCTGTAGGGATTAGCCTCTTGAACAAGTGGTGGAACAAAATCCTGCAGGTAAGGAGGAGTTAGATTATTGAGGATTTTGTAGAATATTACCAGTTTATGCTTTGTGCGACGTTCTTGCAGAGTGTCCCACCCCAGATCAGAAAGAAGTTTATCGTGGCTACAGAGTTTCGTGCCTCCTGTTATAATTCTGGCAGCTTCGTAATGGATATCATCAAGCTGTTTTTTAACATAAGCAGGACTGTTATCCCATACCGAGTCACTATACTCAAGTAGTGGACGAATAAATGCAAAGTACATTTTTTCGAGTGCCTTTCGATTGATTTTAAACTTGAGTAATCTCACTAGGTTTAATCTTGACCAAGCTGTTTCTGCAATATTATTTATGTGTTCTATCCAGGAACATGTATTGGATATGGTAAGCCCTAAATGTTTATGGCTAGTAGTTTCGTTAAGGACAACGTTATTCATTTCCAAAGAGGGGTGGAAGACTGGATGCTGTCTTCGAGATATTAGAAGAGTAGAAGTTTTTGTTGGATTGAAATCTACGAGCCAATCATGTGACCACCCATTAATTGTTTCTAGGTCTGTATTTAAAATGAAGGCTGCAGTTTGGGGATTATCAATAATTATATAGATAGTAGTGTCATCAGCAAATAGACGTATAGATGAGCGAATATTATTAACAATATCATTGATATAGATTAGGAAGAGTAAGGGACCAAGTATAGAGCCTTGTGGAACTCCTGCAAGAACGTCTGCCCAATTGGATTCTACCCCATTTAGTACGACACGCTGTCGTCGGTGTGGAAGATAGCTTTTAAACCAGCGAAGAAGCCCATCAGATAAACCCATACCAGCTAGTTTATGTAACAGCCCCATGTGCCAGACTCTGTCAAAAGCCTTGCTGATGTCGCAAAATACAACTCGTACTTCTTTACCACTATCTACTGCTTCTAGGAATGAATGGTATGTGTGTAAAAGTTGGAAGGTTGTAGAGTCACCTTGAATAAAGCCAGACTGAAAAGGTGTAAGAAGGTTGTTTTCTGATATGTAATTGTAAAGGTGCTTGTGAACACACCTTTCCATAGCTTTACCGATTTGACTTAGGAGAGATATTGGTCTGTAATTTGATGGCATAGACTTGTCTGCCTTTTTGTAAATGGCAGTGACATTAGCATCCTTCCAGTTAGAAGGAAAGTAACCTTGAAGTAATGATCGATTGTATATAATAGATAGAGGTTTTGACAATATAGTGGCACCTTCCTTCAACAGACATGGACTAATAAGATCAGGACCACTAGCCTTTGTCACATTAAGGTTGTTTAGGACATCTCTAACATCTTGTTCAGATATTGTAATTGAGTTAAGTCTGCTGTTGCATGTGAATGTATGTTGCGGTAATGGTTTGTTATTATCATTTACAACTGCCTGTGAACAAAAGTAGTCATTCAGCATGTTAGCTTTGTCTATGTCTTTCTCTGCAAACTTGTCATTTAGCTTGAGCGTTGGTATAGTGTGGTTTGATTTCTGTAGACCCATTACTTGCTTTGAGGTTTTCCAAAATATTTTTGATTTTAATTTTCTTTTGAGAGTATATCTTCGAGCTTGTCAAAATAATTCTTTTTTGATGATCTTATATTGCTAACAATTTGGTTACGAAGTATTTTAAATTTTTCCCAAAATAATAAGTTTTGTGTTTTCTTATATTTTCTAAAAGTGCGTTTCCGTTTACGTATGAGGTTTCGAATTTGGCAAGTTATCCATGGGTGCTCATTAGGCCTAATTGTGACTACTTTACTTGGGATTGAATTTTGGCTAGCTTTATTTAAAGTGTCCATGACGTATGTAACATTTTCGTTGATGTTATTATTATTGGCTATATTTTCTTCTAGTTCATAAGATGTTAATTGTGCTCTGAATATATCAAAATTAGCACGTTCGTAATTGAATACTCGTCTTTTAAAGGCCTTAGTTGATGGGTGTAAAAATTTTAGTATGACAAGTATAGGACAATGAAATCGTATTTGATCAGGAATGAAAGAGTCCACTACACCAGTAGTCAGAATATTAGAACTGTTACGTACCAATATCAAGTCAAGTAATGAAGAGGAGTTTTCAGTAAAGTGTGTGTCTTCTTGTATAAGCTGTTTAAGATTGTAGTTTTGAATTAGATCTTTCATTTTGTTATTATTGTTAGAATGCATATTAAAATTGAAATCGCCAGTAACAACTATATCAGGTATATTAGTGTTGTGTGCTCTGTCGATGCTTTCATCTAACAGAGTGAAATAATCAGCATTACTATTAGGTGCTCGATAAAAACCACCAATGAGAATTTTTTTTGTCTTAACTACTATCTCTATCCAGACGGCTTTTAGGTTTTGCAATTCTAGATCAGTGCGGCGCTTGCACGTTAGCGTGTCTCTGACATAAATGATAACTCCACCTCCAGGGCGGTTGCACCTATCAAATCTGAAGGGTGGCAGAAAATTATCGATTAACAAGTCGTCGTTTTTAATTTCGGGTTTCAGCCAACTTTCAGTGAAGACAAGAACGTCATACGCAAGTGATTCGCACTTGATTAAGTCAAGTTTTGGAAGTATGCTCTGGATGTTCATATGCATGATACTCAGGTGATTAGATAGGGCCCCTAAAGTGCTGATGCTGCTAGATGTACTTGTATCAGGCAGGCTACTGACAGAGTCTGGTCCGGGATTAGGGTGAACATCTCCACTCAATAGAATAAGATCGATGACCCAGGAAAGAAGGACGCTTACTAATAATAGAGAAAGGCATACAATAGAGAAACTTAAGTTGGTGTTGTGCTTTGCTTGCATCCGTCGATAGGGATGTTTAATGCTTCTGTGGACTTCGTTACTTACCTGTAGTGCTATGATAAGACTAAAACACGTGACGTCGTAAAGGGGGAGAGGATTGAAGCTCGATAGAGCTAGGAGTAGGAAAACATAAAAGTAGTTGTGTCCGAGCTTCTTTGTAGCACCCATATGCATCGACCGTGTAACTGAAGACCTGCTGCCGAGACTATATGTAGTACAATATCTTCGCATTAGATACTGCACAACAGGAACTGCAGAAAAATCAAGAAATGCCTCGCCAGAGGGTCCACTGTCACACGGTGAATGGATAGTGGGTACATGTGAGTGATTTCATATAACGAGAATTTGCAATTTGCCACATGATAGGACTGGTAAGAAGATCTGGTCAACATTAAGAAAAGAGACGTTGATCAGACTGGGCCAATTTTTGGTTGATTCCCTGAATTGGGCAAATGGTTTGATGATAGTAGGGCCATCAGTAGACAAACTGTATGTTTTAAATTTTCTTATGTCTCATATAACACACTAAATAGAGTCTGTATTTCTGCAAGCTTTAATTATTCAAGCTGATAAATTTACTCAGACTTTATTGCAATATTTATATCACTAAATTACCCCTTCAGATATGATAACATGTATGAGTGACAGGATGACAGAGTCAACAAAAGGACAGACATGTATTCTATTTTTATAATCTTTTATCAGACATGAATGATGTATGTCCAGATAGAACCATCTTATACAGTGGGTTGCAAAGAGTTATGGGTTAGCAAAGAGCTTATATGCCTAGTGGGGGTGTTACTCTGATATGTTTATATATACATAGACTTGGCTGTATTTTTGGGTTCAAATTGTTTCGTCTGCTGTTTAAGGGTGTTTTGTATGGTCAAGTTACAGAATGGGAATATTTATTTTTATAAGTATTTTGGGTATGCCTGATTTGCCTGTTATTTGTTTGGGGTAAACGGTAGATACTGGGACCAAGCCTATGTAGAAAGGCAAATTGAAAGTACCCCCATTCCCCTGGGCCATAATGATGATACCATACTATATTAATTTTTACTTCAAAGTGCAGTTAAATACTACTTTGGCAGCCTATTGGTGAAGATGCATCGTAAGGAGGTATTATCATGCGACGTCGCGTATGGGAGTAATATAATGCCAAGTATTAAAATCGATATACCACAAGAGGTTTTACATCTTGAATAACATTTTCTAACGTTTTATGCAAAAAATGTGATTCCAAAGTAATTTTAATGTCATATGACAAATAGAATCTAACATTCGTACTCAAGTATCATTGGATTTTTAAACTCATTGAGTAAAAGCTGTAAAACTCTTGGCAAGCCTTGCAGTTTATCTCTTTTCCACATAACGTTTATTGATAAATTCAATAATTCATAAGCACTCATGTAAAATCCACCATTTAATTTGCGAAATCCATGCATCAAATAGTTCTTTTCTTATTATTTTAGTGTATATTGCTAGAAGTATTTATGCCATATTTAAGAAATGGATCAGCTCTAGCAGTGAATTGTTGAATAAGAATTAACTGTTTGGAGGTCAGCTGTAAAGAAGATCAAAGCAACCAAGTGATTTTTCTTCTTACAACTGATTTGCAAACAGTGAATTTTCACTCAACAATTCACGCTCTAGAGCAGATCTATTTTGATTTAAACACACATTAAACGAGGAAAACACATTTGAAGTCTTTAGCTTTTTTCCAATTTTCCTCCACTGTACTGGAGAAATTCTGCCAGAGTTGGACTGTTTCGCATACGTTTACATGTTTTTGTAACGTCTTTCAAGCGTCACAACAATGTGACACTGTCTAACGCATTGACTGACGTCATTTTGCAGTGGCAATTGACGTCAGCTAGTGGGTATTTTCCTCGCGTTTTAAAACTGTGAGTTTGTTGTTTCATATAACTACTTTTTTAAGCGAGGTGCGTTAGAGTTTGATTTATAGATTGATTAATAACGAACATACTTGAGCAGATCTATTTCGAATCAAACACACATTAACTGACGAAAACGCATTTGAAGTCTTCAGTTTTTTTCCAATGTTCTGCCATTGTACTGAAGACATCCTGCAATAGTTGGACTGTTTTGCATACGTTTACATGTATTTGTAACGTCTTTCAAGCGTCGAAACGATGTTACACCGTTTAACGCCATGACTGACGTCATATTGCAGTGGCAATTGACGTCAGCTAGCGCAATCTTTCCCCGCATTTATAAAACTGTGACCTTTTGCTTCATATAAATACATCTTTAGGTGAGGTGGGTTCGAATCTAATTTATAAATTGATTAATGTTGAACATAATTGTTTTGATAGTTGCTTAAACGTAAATTAGCACATGGTTTGATATTTTACACACAAGCCTGCGAGTGTAACTGTAACTTTAAAATGTGTTTAAGGCTGTTTAATATTTGAAAAATATTGTCAGCTTTGTCTTGGAATTATTTGTAATATGCAATTGGTTTTCCATTGTGCTTGGGCTAGAAGTGTAAAGAGCCGCATAATGGATACCTGTAATATGTCAAATTTTAACATTGTATTTTTGCTATAATTTTTTTTTACAAATGTTTTTACCATTTCCTTAAGTAGTAATATATTGATAATGAAAATCTATAAATAATTATTTCTAATTGACAGCAAGTACAGGCATATGAAGATGCTCTAAGACAACAAAGACTTAGTGGATGGGTAAGTACTGTAAAACTCAAAACAAAATTGCAAGAATTTTTATTTTGCAAAAAGCGTTAAAAGACATTTTTGCGATGTTAATTATTTATGACTGGCCCTTGCTTTATTACATCTATGAAATGAAGAGTGAGATCATTATTTTGCAAGGGTTTTATTTTTAAAGTTTTGCAAAAATAAAACTCTTTCAAAAATTTCTGAATGAACAATATTATTTTGAGCCAGCTCATGAGGTTTTGGTATTAATCTCATATGTGCAAAAGCCTCCTTTAAATGCCCATGCTAAGTTCTAAATTATGTTCTGGATCCTTATCTACATTTGACCTTGACCTTTGACTCTAGGGTCATATTGCCTATATGAAATATTTGTTGTTACCTACATGCAATAAGCAATTACTGTGCCAAATATGATCACCCTCCATTAAAGATGTGTAAAAGGAGTTTGTGCTACAAGCCATAAGACAGATTTTGAGTTTGTTGGACATTGACCTTTGTAAGAAGAGTTAGCGTTACAAGTCATAATATGGTTTTTAGTAAATTAGACCTTGATATTTTACTCCAAGGTCATATTGGCGATCAAAACCTTGATTGTCATCTAAACTCCATATCTAATCGTTATGCCTATTATGAACAACCACCATCAAAATGTTAGAGGAGTGTGCGATACATGTCATACAGACAGAATTTTAGTACTCTTGAATGGGACCAATAAATCCAAGGTCACAATAAGCTAAAAAAAAGGATCCTTCAGAACTTAAGAGAACCTACAATTGTAGAAAATAGCAGACTCGGTTTTATTGAGTTGGATTTGAAGCGTTTTTACATCTACACATCATAAGCAATGGTTGTGCTAAATATTATCATGGAATTTAACCCTTAAAGCGCCAATTGCAACAAAAGTCGTCTGCTTTTCTCGTCTGCTGAAGTGTTTAAGAAGCCTCTATGACAAACAGTGTCGACCCAGATCAGACTGCTCCTATAGGAGCAGTCTGTTCTGGGTCCACACTGTTTGCTTCTATATTTAATTAGTCAGTAATGTTAGGAAATTATTTGCAGCAGACGACTTAAGCAGACGACATTTTTGGATGCATTTTTTTCTTGGCGCTTTAAGGGTTAAGAGTAGTTTGCGTTATACGCATTACATACAGACTTGAAGTATATTTGACATGGACATTTGACTCCAAGGTCAAATTGGCAATCTGAAGCCTTCGTTGTCATCTACACACAATAAGACTTTATTATGCCAAATATGAAAACCCTCCACCAAAAATGTTAGAGGAGTTATATAAGACACATTTTAAGTGTATTTGACATGGTCATATGTCTCCATGGTCATGTTGCCAATCCAAAACCTTCGTTTCAATCTACATTTAATAAACAAACATCATGCCAAATAAAAAAAACCTCCTCCAAAAAAGTATGAGGAGCTCGTGTTACAAGCCATTAAACAGATTTGCAGTAAAGCTGACCTTTACCTTTGACCCCACAGTCATATTGGCAATCAAAACCCTTCGTAGTAATCTACACACCGTAGGCAGTATTTGTGTCAAATATGAACACCCTCCATAAAAATATCAGAGGGGTTTACGTCTCAGTGAAACTGACTGCCAGAAGCACATACAGACAGACAGATGGATGGATGACCAAGACTAATTATAGAATATCTGACTTTCTGTTCATATCTCAAGTGGGTATAACCAAAAGATACCTCAACCAGACCAACCTATGGCACCATGAAAAAGATACATCAATAAAACTGAAACACAAAGTTACACACAAAAGCAAGAACACGCTTAACCCTTTACTCCATATAAACAACTTTTGACGCCTTTGAAAAATCATGTATTTAAAATTATTATGGAAACTGGAATATTTGCTCTTTTGGAGCAAATTTTCCATTTTTCATAATATTTTTAAAAGTATTCAAAACTTAGCTTAATTTTTTCTAGATTTGTTTTTCAATATTGTCCAAAAATAGAAAATGAAGTCATGATCTAAAAATAGTCTATAGTAAAGGATTAAAGTAAAACACATATTCTCCAGTGAGATGATAACACCAAAAAGGTTTTTCGGGCATGTGGACTATGTTTACTTGATACATGCCATGAAGATTATGAGGAACTTACTTATGTGATATGACGTCTAAAATTTTGGTTTCTCATTCTGTCATATACTCTCAGTCATTTAACATGATCAGTTGCCTCACTTATCTCTGGGTGACATGTGGTTTAAGGCTCATTGCAACGTTTTTATTTCAAATCAAAGTAATTTATGGAAAACAAGAAAGAGCATTACAATAGTAATAATCTAAGTGAAGTATAACCATGTTCTTATTTTGTAGAAACCAAAACGGCAAAAGAAGGCAGTTGTGCACAAAAAGAAGAAGAAAGTTGTGAATAAAACAAAAAAGGACAAGAAGCATAAAGTAACTATGATAAAACTTGCAAATGGAAACATGAAGGAAGATGAAGCGTTGATGGACAATGCAGGTTATGAAGACACAGAAATGACAGAAATAAAAGTTGAGGTACCTCAAATTCTCGAGGTTTCGGAGGACATAGAGGTGGGATCACTCTTTAAAATTATAATCGCTGGTGCACATAGTATTCTAGCATTACACAGATAAACCTCCATCTCAAATTGACTTCATATTGATAATCAGCTTCAAGACTATGGTTGTAAAATGCAGATTGATATATCTATTAATAATTTAAAAGCATTCAATTTCCATTGAGTAAGTTAGTATCTATTATGTATCATGCGTTCTATGTCTTTTATCCTTACAGCAAAGGCAATCCGCAATTAAATGATTATTCTGTAAACTAAAATAGTTCAATATACTTAAAATGGCATTCGTCATCAGTGATGATACCAAAAATCTATAAATTATGCTATTTAGCCCCTTTGTCCACCATTGTAGAACAACATATCAGGTCTATATCAGCTATTTTAATGCAAACTACTGTAGTATTCATATTTCATTACAGTATAATATGTATAATCATAAAGGTATAACACTTCTAACAAATCTGTGATTGTGGCATCTCCTGGTCATATTCTCTTGGTATTGTTAAGTGTTGACATTTAATATTTAAAAGCAGGATAAATACCCCATGCGAGTGTATAAAGCAAAGAAAAAATCTTTATTTTTTCAGTGTTTAGTTTTTATTGACACTGGAAATTCCATGCTCAGCTGAGTTGAGTATGAAAAAATGTTTCATAACCTTGGGGCCTGGTTGATTTGCTTATTTTATTCTTGTTTTATTTGTCTTTCTTTTCTTGGACTTTGTTCTAGTATGTCTTCCACTTGTTACCATGAGTTGTCCTGTGGTCTCTGATTATTTCATTTCCAGGTTAAATGAACTATTTTCTGGATTTTATATCAGTGGGCTGTTTGTGCTTTTACCATAAGTCAGTGATTACCTATCCATATATGGTCTGTGTTATAAACCAAATACACAACCCTCTTACTGTACATTGGCTGAACGTATAAACAAGGATAAATACAGTATATAGTTATATAAATGGCATTGGAATAGTTCCATGATAAAATTACTTATCTATAAGTAGATGTTAAATTTTCATTGCCATTCATTTTGAGGAAATAGATAGAAATCATGACAGTTTCCAAGTTTGTCTACTATAAGTGTGGAATGCTCGTTGGAAGAATCACCAAGTCTTAATGGAGGCTTACAATGACATAATATATATTCCATAGCGACTCTAGCAAAATTGCAATCTGATTTCTTGTGAATGATAATGATATGGTATTCAAAGTTTATCTCAGCAATTGTGTTTTTTATTTCTTGTTGTATAGGATCGCTGGGGAAATAATTAAAGGATTTTTTCTCTATTGAATGTTGTCCTATAGACAAAAGTGGGTTTGTAGATTCAGACCCAAACGTGTTTTATGAATTAAAGCTTGTATTCAACCATGGTTATAAAAGGGAGCATATTCGAACATTTCCTAACTAGAACAGATTAAACTGAAATATTTTACCTTAACATAAATTGTTATTAGTACTGTTACCATGCAATATGCTAATATCAATTCCATCAGATTTTCTCTCATTAATTTATATTTCCCACTATTCACTATGAGTTTGTAAAGATATTTCATGACCAAGCAAATACTATTCCTAAGTATCATGTATTAAAGCATTTTACTTTTCCTTGCAGCTAATTTTCCTGCAATAAATAAATTAAGATATCAGAAAGAAACATCCATTGTCTTGAAGCTCAGTTTGAAAATAGTCTATTCTTATCAAGTTCTCACTTGAAATTTCTAACCAACACAAACCTTTCAAAAGCACTGATTTGCACATCTCTGAAAATGATGTGGTGGCATGATGTCATGTTTTCAGAAACAACTTTAATCTAAGGCACATGCTATATGAGCCAGTGCATGAGATTTCCAGCAATGTGGTATGTGCGACCAGCAAAGCCTCAGATCAGCCTGCGCATATGCGCAGTCTGATCAGAGCCTTTGCTTTTCGCATGAATATTCTATCACTGTTAAACTACTGACTGAACACCATTTGGAGTTTCTAAGCTTAAAAGGAGGCTGCACAGGTACATCTGAGTCTACACTTGTCAAAATGTCAAATTGTTGGAAATCTCATGCCATGGCTCATATGATACAACTAATTCAATTAAATATCAATTGCACCTATAATGATCTCAACTCTTGTCTTGCATATATTCTATCTGCACTGCCATCTTTTCTATGTGCAATACAAACCATTTAAACAAAACAATTTACAGCACATATAGATAGCGAATAGCAAGACCATTATAGTCATGAAGTTCTAGCAAAACTAAAATGGTATTTTGCATAAATATTGAGCTTCTTTGATCTTGGCTTATCAAAACATTCGTTTTCATATGTGATGTAAACTCATTATTTGGACGAGCACATGAGATTTTTGTACTAATCACATTTTTTGCAAAAGCCTCCATAAAGAGCATATCGTGTGTAGCTGGATTCTACATTTTGGTATGACGCTTCAATTACATCCATATATAGTACATGTGAGCATCGTAGGCGTTGGTGAGTCTGTGCATATACACAGACCTGCCTGAGCATTTATTGCTCAACAATGCAATACATACTAAAATATCATGTGGTGGCCCATTTGTTGATGTGAGACATTGTATTTCAACACTTCCTCTTCTTCACCTTTCTTGTAAGTATCGTTATGTGTCATCATGTTCAGCTTCATTGTAGTAGGCTTCAGCCTAGTGAGCCATTTTATATTGGTATTATAATTTCTGTTTCCTTTATTTAAACTTTGTTGTTAAGAGTTTTTTTGATTGCAAACAATAGTTTAGTATATTGCTTTAGTAATGCTAACTTATGCCATTGTGAGTATGAGTATGACAAGGTAAGGCAACAATAATAGACTGCAGACCAACCCATGGCACGATGAGGAACAGACAAAGAACATAGAGAGGCAAAACACAATTAAAGTAATGCAACCAGCTGATTGATAAACTAGAAGGGACACCCAGAACCATGCTACAAAACATGGACCCAACACAAAAACACACACCCAATAGGAACAGCAAGCAATGAATAAACAACAACAGAAACACCGCCTTAGAATGATGGACTGCAGCCAGTGCCACTTAGGGGTTAGGGAGTTTCAATAAATTTTACTAGCCAAATCTTCGCCCTAGATTCTATTGTAGTTAAACATAAATAGTGTTTATAAGTATGTCCTCGACAATAGAAACACATTTTGACTGCTTAACGTTGTAAAAGAGTAGGATATAACTAGGATATTATGTGACAGTCTGCATGCCTTGTTGTAAACCTAATCATAAACAGACTCATTTAAATATGAGTCTGTTGTTTTCATATTATTTGTGGAGGATCTGTTTTTCCAGATAATGTAAAACTATAGTTTCCTCTTTAATTGCAATTTTTGTTTTCTAACAACAACATAGTCAAGGTAAGGGTTTGGCCGGTGAGATGTGTTTAATCCCAAGTTTGCCTTGGCTGCTATATTTTGTGGGGCAAGTGGTTCTATGATATCCAATCATTGTTCATTATTGCTCCAATTGTGTGTGTTTGTTTTCTTGGGTCTTTTTTGTATTTTAGTTCTTGGTGTCATTTCTAGTATTGCAACCATCTTGCTGTGTGTGTGTGTGTGTGTGTGTGTGTGTGTGTGTGTGTGTGTGTGTGTGTGTGTGTGTGTGTGTGTGTGTGTGTGTGTGTGTGTGTGTGTGTGTGTGTGTGTGTGTGTGTGTGAGACAGAGAGAGAGAGAGCTTGTTATTTTACCTTAACTGTGTTCTTGCTATCACGTGGCTGTTTGTTTTCTGTGCATATTCCTCAGTTTTCTGTGAGTTGACCTGTAGTCTGTGATTGTAGCATTTCTTCGGCATACTTACTGGGTTTTTTAACTGGCTCAATGAATCTATGGTTATCGCTTTTCCTTTTCAGGTGCTCATTCTGTAACCTAATGATCTTTTTTTCACACTGTTAAAACTGACTATATTGTTCAAAATATATGTCATGCGTTGGCTGTAATCACTTTATTTGGCTGTCAGTCATTGTAAGTGTGAGCCAGTTCATATAATTATGGTACAGAGCCATAACTTCCTGCACTTTCAACCTAGGACATGAATGGAGGTTCAGGCAACTTCTACTCTTCCAGCTCCACTAGATAGCCGAGTATGCTTTTATCAAAAATTCCTTTACATGTATGCAATAAGTACAAAAGATAGCTTATTTGAAAAAAAAACACACACTTTCTTGATACACTGCTTGTCATGGTTGTTTTGAAGCTTTTACAATTAATGTTTCTTCGATTGTGTTGCTTTGTTTTTAGTAAAATTCTACAAGTATAACATAGTTGTGTCAATCTATAATTTCAGCTGTATAATATAAACTTGTTGTTATTAACGTGCTTACATACTTATTTGCCCAGGATAGTTCATCCAAAGGGCTGGAAATTTTGCAATAATATTCAACTGCTATAATGCGCTTATAAAAGTAAGAAAATTTAAGTAAGTAAGGGTGCAAAGATCAGAAACCAATACAATCAAGCACCACACCTGACCCAGGTGCCAATGGGAAAGTGACAACGTCACAATTAGACATCACAAACGAGAGCCAAGAGGTCAGTCCCTCCCCAGCAGGTGACCTAAAGGCAACAACAAACTAGTACAAGAAACAGTAGATAAATATTTCATCAAGTAGAAATCGCTTTAATGTCAATTTGTTTGGAAATATTTGCAGTCATTATCTTTGATATCAATATGTATGTCAATGTAAAAAATAGTAAGTGAGTATGATCAGGAAGTGTTACAATCACAAACCGTAGACAACCCCATGGCACAGCGAGGAAGAGACGCTCAACCATCACGGGACACCAGGAAGACAAATTAAGCAAAGCAACCAGCTCTCTATTCCCCATCAAGATGTTTGCAATACTAGAATGGACATAAAGTAACGTACAACAAAACATAGAACAGATACTGACTCCCACAATGGGAGTAACAATAAACAAAAAGTCAACAACAAAAGAACTACCGTCTTAGAACGGACAGCAGCCTAAGCCACCGGGGGGCTTAAATGCATTTTACTGGTACGAAATCTTCGCCCTAGATTCTGCTGTTGTTAAAGTACAAGAAATGTTCAGCTCGCATGGAGGCAATAGTCTGCTACTAAGTATTACTGACTACAAATGCCACCAAATGAACACATTGAAACTTGAAGAAGCTGTACAGGATAGAAAACATAGTACCCCGATTGACCAGGTCTTGCATAAAAACAAGAAATATGATTGCTTACATTTGTATTATAAATTAAAACAATAAGTTATTAAAAGCAATTTAAGTAAGTAAGGGTGCAAAGATCAGGAATTGATACAATCAAGTACCACACCTGACCCAGGACACCAATGGGAAAGTGACAAAACTTACAGTAAGACACCACAAACCAGAGCCAAGAGGTCAGGCTTTTCCCAGCAGGTGACCACAAGGCACATATAAACAGACGCATACAAAATGCATGGCAAACACTAGACAGAAAAAAAGCATAAAATATCAACAAAAAGAAGTACCGCTTTGGAATGGTCAGTAAATATTTTACTGGAGGGCTTAAACTAGTTTTACAGCGTCAACCTCACCCTTAATTCAGATGTGAATCAAGACACATAGATATTTGGCTGCATGAAAGATGATGTCTTTATATTATTGCAACATGTATTTCAAATTGGACTATGCAACCAAATGTATATGACCAGGTATGGCACAATTATTATAGACACCAGCCAATCTATGGCACCAAGAGAAAAAGACAAAAATACAAGCCAAGTCAACAAGCCACAATCACCAGCCAGAACAAAACATACACTTCTGCCAATTTATACTCCATTGAGCTGACTGCCAAACCAGGAAGCACACAAAACATGACACCATTCACAAACTCATGATATCAGCACAAAATTCACATTACCTGGTCAAAAGTAAAATAATACGTTTCCTATATAAATGATTTAATCAATCTTAAAGTTTATACAAACAATAAGGCACCAAATTATAGTATTGATATATAAATTGATCTGTTTAAAAGTGTTAGCTGCATAATGTATTTGATAAAATTAGTACCTTTGCTAAGATACATGTTTTGGTTAAAGCATCAGCAAACCCAATACATGCATATAACACTATGTATCCTTTCTTATATTCTTATATGCACTGCTATATACAAAACAAAGTATGAGAATCCTTCACTAATCTAACATGCTTATTCCTGCAAGTTTGAAAGAAAACAGTAGTATCCATTATGTATATTTTCTCCTTTTAAAAGTTTGCATATATATTTTAAATATTTATTTGTTGTTATCACATGACATCGCGTCTGGGAGTGATATAAAACCATGCAATAAAATTGAATGGTTTACAGATTTATTAATGTAACGTTATGACGTTCATTATATAGTTGCATATAATGGCAAAATCTTGACGTTTTACGACGAAAATCTGTTTTTTAATTAATTTTAATGTCATGTGATAACAGAATCTAACATTCTTACTCCTGTATTATTGAATTTATTAAACTCGTTGCGAAAAAGAGATAGAATGCTTGGCAAGCCAAGCATTTTATCTCTTTTTACCAGCTCGTTCATCAATTCAATAAAACATTAGCATCCATGTACAATCCTCTATTTCTGTCCTATTAAGCCTATGGAAGAGGAAGAAGTAGAAGAAGAGGAAGCTGATTCAGCACAGGAATACAGGAATGATGGTTACATTGAACTTGTACTCAAAGTAATGGCCAGAATGTGTGACGGGCAAAATCATCATCTCCAGGTAAACGTTTAATAAAGGACCACATTGTATATTATATGGGCCATGACATGTGATTTTCAACAATGGGGCATTTTGACAAATGTAGACTCAGACGAGCCTGTGCAGCCTACTTTTAAGCTTAGAAACTCCAAATGATGTTCAGTCAGTAGCTTAACAGTCAAAGAATATTCAAGCGACAAGCAAAGGCTCTGATCAGACTGCACGTATGCACAGGCTGATCTGAGGCTTTGCTCAGCTCACATACCACATTGTTGGAAATCTCATATCGCGGCTCATATCCACAAACTTGCCAGGTGACTACATAGAACAAATGAACAGTTTATATGCAAATCTATAGGTCCCAATTCAACTGCACATTCTTACTGTTGCGTTCTGATAATTTGTACAACTTTCTATCAAACGTAGTAGAAATTACAACAGTGTAGTTGAAACTTCTTGATTTTCGTTGAAGCTTTAGGACCACTACTTTACATCACTTGCTTAGACATTTCTCACATGTAAAAGCACAATGTCATACTGAAAGCCAACCGAAATTATTTTAAAAAATGATGTAATACTTACATCATTTTTTAAGAAATTCCTAATTCCCATGCTACAGACCAGCCCATGGCACAGTGAAGAAAAATGCCACCAATTACTAACAGTAACAAAACACCAGGTAGACAATCAAAGTCAGCAACCAGCTTTGTCTTTCTCAGCAAGATGACCGCAAAACTAGAAAGGACACAGAGTACTACATAACGGAAATGACAAACTTGAAACCCCCAAAACAATGGGAGCAACAATAAGCAATGAATCAACAGTAACTGATCTACAGCCTTAAAGTGAATAGTAACCAGAGCCATTGGGTGGAAGCTTAAATGCAAGTATATGCTGTTTGCAACTCTCCAATCTAGATTCTGCTGTTGTTCAAACGCAAAAAATGTTAAGTTTAGATGGCGGTTTTCTATCCCATCACAGGGAAACAATTTAATTACATTAACACACTATGAAACAAAATATATGAAAACATAACCATGACACTTAAGCTACTCTCTTGGTGCTTTGATTGTATTGCCATAACACTACAGCTACAGTCTTCACAAATGAACTACACCATTCTTATTAGGCTATTGGCTGTCAAAGGATAAAATGCCATGCTTTCACCAATGTCATCATTACTTTCACATGCACACAAAATCACATCTAGCTTTAAGCAGTTCAAAATACAATACAACTGATAGGGAAGACCAAAATCAAGGTTTGGACAGGTGACTTCTGTCACTGAGCCTAAATGGAAGGTGTGAGAAAGCCAGACAGCATTAGTGTGCCTCCTTCACTTAGGTCATAGCAAGGTTGAAAGTGCATCCCGACAACTTATCATGCTACCAATCGTGTACAAAGATAGATAATCAAGATAAAATGGATTTTCTAAAATAACAAGTGAGTATGAACATAAAACTCTACATTTACAGACCACAGACAACCAAAACAAAAATAATGAATATGATCAGGAAATACCACAATCACAAATTGTTGACAAACCCATGGCATCATGAAGAAGAGCAACCCAACAATCATGAGACACCAGGAAGACAAAAAAAAGCAAAGCATTCAGCTCTCTCTTCCCCATCAAGATGGTTGCAAAATTGAATGGACACAAAGTTCAGCAGCCAAAGTTACTGGGGGGGGGGGCTTAAATGCATTTTACTGGTACCAAATATTTGCCCTATATTCTGCTGTTGTTGAAGAACAAAAATATTAAGCTAGCATGTAAGATTCATATTTATTGCAATGTATCATTATAGAGAAACAATATAATCAAGTTAACACACTATGATGAAACAGAGAAAAGGGCTCACGACTCACAGAGAGTCAGAGCAATAGAAAACCTCAAGCTGAGCCACTGTGGGCCCAGCAACAGACACAGACAGACACACAACAGCAAAAAACACAATTAAAGTAAAATAAATGGCCCTCTCATTGACAGCAAGATGATTGCAAAACAAAAATGGACACAACGATCTATATCATTAACAAGGGACAACAACAAGCAATTAATTAACAACACCAAACTACCGCCTTTCAACTGGTGACAGCTGAAGCCACGTTATGTTGGAAAGGGTAAAGGGAAGGATAAATTGAACTTCACTGGCAAAATCTTTGCTGGTAGGAATATACCTGTATTTAAACCCAAAGGAGTTTCCAACAGTTCCACCAGGATCTATCAGGATCACTTAATTTTATTGAGCCACAAAATGAGATTTCCAACAACAATGTGGTATGTGCGACCAGCAAAGCCTCAGATCAGCCTGCGCATGCACACAGTTTGATCAGAGCCTTTGTCAGTGGCTTGAATATTTTATGACTGTTAGGCTACTGAGAGAACACCACTTGGAGTTTCTAAGCTTAAAAGGGTGCTTCACAGGCTCAAGTGAGTCCACACTTGTCAAACTACCTCACTGTTGGAAATCACATGTCGTTGCTCATATTTGAATTGGTAATACATAGTAAAATTGCAATAATAAAAATTCTAAAAGTAATGTTAAATTAACCAGAATAGGCTATTATCTCAGATCAAAGACGAATCTATTGCGCAGTTAGCGAGAAACACTAGAACTCAGGTAAAATAACAATGTAAACATGGTGAGATTTTTGACAACGAATAAGACACAAAGCACAACATTACAAAGCAAACACCACACGCATAGCCTTACAAACTATTGGAACAACAAATGAATAGTTTAAACCAGGTATACATGTGTTAATGGTATGTAAGGGCGCCCAGATCAGGAATCGATACAATCAAGTACCACACCTGACCCAGGATACCAATGGGAAAGTGACAAACTCACAGCAGACACCACAAACGAGAGCCAAGAGGTCAGCCCTTTCCCAGCAGGTGACCACAAAGCACATATAAACAGACGCCCACAAATACCGATAGCCTTGTTTAAGAAGTTTCTGAGTTAACAATTTATTGTGAGTGTTGAAGTCAGCAACATAGCTAGATGCTCTAGCAAAACGAATGAGTTGAGAGATATAGACTCACTAGGATGTAGAACGAGGAACATCACAATTTAAAAATGGGAAATTGACAATTTCAAAATCATAGTCGTCACGGTTATCATAAATTTTGGTAGAAACAATATCATTAGAAATTGACAAATGCAAGTCTAAAAATGCAGCTTCGGTATCAGAGGCATTGGCTTTATTTAGATGGAGCTCTGAAGGGTACATTTGACTTACCATATTGTCAAAATAAACATTATTAATATTTAAAATATCGTCCAAATATCTGGAAGTAGTGTTAAACGCATCAATAACATCAGCCTGCTTATCATCAGTAAGATACATCATAAAGTCCCTCTCATAACAAAACAGGAATAAATCTGCAACCAGGGGAGCACAATAAGTGCCCATATGTCTCAATTTCTGATATCTTTTTATATAACCGTTATGAAAAGATGGTCATATTGTGGATTGGCCCTGTCCTTCAGCTTCAAACATGGTCAACTGATAAAAGATGATAAGAAGATTACCTGGTGAAAATTAACATTATTTTTTAGTTAATGCCGTTTATATATTTGAGTGTTGAAAATTTGCAAAAAATATATCACCAAAACCTTATAGCTTACAGCTTCAAACTTGGTCAGCTGATAGAGGATGATTAGTAGATTACCAGGTAAAATCTTTCAAAAATGTTATTATCTTTTTTTAGGGATTGTCCTTTGCAAATTTGGGCATTGAAAACATGTAATCGGGTTTTCTTAAACATTATTATAGCCAGGAGCTTCAAATTTTGGTTGATGAGTAGTATAGCTTCAAACTTAAAATGATGCTTGTCTTAAAATAGTGTACCATCCTTATGGACAAGCATATGGTTGATGGCCCAGTGTTTCATAAACATCATTCTAGTTTTTATACTAATGTTGTTTACATTAGGGCGATTCAATAAGTAACCAGCCTGACCTATTTCTAACTGCCTGACACCGTCACTATTTTCACAGTATATTTGGTAATTATATTATGACATGTGTACAAAATTATTCATTATTGGTTCATTAGCTTATAATTTATCACGTCTTTAAGCATGACCAGTAAGTCAAATGATTTTTCCTTCGAATTCGGTTGTTATATAAATTGTACCATTTGATAAATATCTTTTTAGTATGAAAAAAGAAGTGTGCATGTGTAAGATATCAATGGAATGGAAACTTTGTCGCCAACATGATGGTATAAAAACGATAAGATTGCATAATTTGATAAATCATAATACTAACTTAAGTTTCCCATGGTTAAGGACAATGGAACATAACTCTTTTCAGACATGTTGGAAGATCTTGGAAATTAAACTTTTAACAACTGTTCATGTCATATATAAATTAATATACGAATATAATTATAAATACATTTTGTCAAAATAGAAAAGAGTACAATGTCTGAATTTTCAAAATTTCAAAAATGTTTTTTTTTTCTAAGGAAAAATGTTACTCTTAATTTTTAACACAGTAAATTATTTCATGAGCAGTAAAACTTATTCTCATTTTTAAAAAAAAAAAAATATTGTATTAGCTTCAATTATAGCTAGTCTTAAGTATAAAACTTAAAATTTTCACTTTGAAAATAACTCTTAAACATAGTAGTATTGCTTATTTCCAAGTCATTTTAGCGAACTTTCAATGGTAGCTATAGTTTTGTTAAATTATTAGATACTATTTTTTCAAACATTAGGACAGAGTGTATCTTGCTAGAGATTTATTTCATAAAAGAAAGGGTGATCAAACTTGATCAGAGGCAGAGTAGACTGGTTACTTATTGAATGACCCTCTTACACTGTTTTACACGCCTTCAGGCTATCTCAATGAAATGTTATAGGAATACGTATTAGGTCAGGATAATGTGTCTCACTTAAGAATGATTCTTCCCCTTTCTTAGTTTCCGAGGAATGCCCCTTTGATCATTTATTATCAAAGTAAGTCAAGGTTGCAAAGATCAGTAATCAATCAAAATTTCTTTTACACACCATTACTCGGTAACCATTAGGGATATCTTCATGCAAGTTTTACAACGTGATGGGTACAATAACAGTTGCTTCAAAGTGCATTGTTTCAAAGATGTGTCCCATTGAATTGTTATGCTTATTTTGGTACTGAAGACTACCCAGGGAAAGCCAAAAACAGTTGTTATTTTCTTAGTTCCAAATTATGACCCAATGATTATTTGTTCCAAAAATTAGACACCATACCTCAATAACCATCAGGGATCTGTTCCTACAACTTAATAGCAATTTGTATTAGGTCAGGACGAGCTGTCATGTACAATAACGTTTGCTTTCAGTTATGTCCCTCCTTGTTTTCTTTCTTGTACGCTCCATTACTTAGTTAATGTTCAAGATATCTTTATACAATTTTCCAGGAATATATTATGTCTGTATGACATATCCACAATGTCGCGCAAAAGAATAAGTTTTCCTCCTTTCTTAGTTCTATGGCGAATATGTTTTCCAGATCTAATGTTATCCAATGGTAAATCTCAGATATCCTTATATGGTGTGAAAGAAACTCATTCTCTGCAAGTTTGCAAGGAACAGAAATGCAAAAATCAATGATTTTTTTGATTTTTTTTTATTACATTTTTTATTATTATTTTGAAATCATAATTCTATCATTGACGACTAC
The DNA here is from genome assembly GCA_964019695.1 of Loripinus fragilis. Classification (NCBI taxonomy): domain Eukaryota; kingdom Metazoa; phylum Mollusca; class Bivalvia; order Lucinida; family Lucinidae; genus Loripinus; species Loripinus fragilis. The sequence goes on along the minus strand of OZ026523.1, from coordinate 87,170,482 downwards.
AGATGGCTGAAAAGCAATTTATATAGTTGTTTTATGAAGCTATAATTATTTATTTAAACAGGATTATCTGCGAGAACAACCTGACAACTTGAAATCTTTCAACATCATAGGAGAGGTTACGCAATTTCTCAACTGCATTTACTCAAATATAACTGGGAAAAACATTGATTTGACAATTCAACTCTTTGAATCAATCAATGAATTTACAGCAGTGAGTATAAAATGCATGGAGGTTTTGCATGGTTTGGGTTTAATTGCATGGTTTTCTTATCAAAGATATGGTCACCTGGTATAGATGGGTATTCTGCTGGAATATTATTTTATAAGTATTCCATGTACAGACAAATCTGTAGTGAATATCGTTAACTTTTAAGTCATGACATTTACCTTGTAAAATCGTAGATTGTTTTATCATAATACATGTATCATTGAAGATATTTTCTTCTGGACATGAATATTCATTTTTAAGTAGGCCATCATACCAGTTAACCATATTCCAAGTGTGTTTTTATATATTTAAACTGAAATATCTTTTTTCAGGATTACCTTCGCGCTCAGCCAGACAATGTCAAGACTTTTGATATAATTGCAGAAGTTGCAAAGTTTATTGATTACTTATATGCTAACATTTCTAACGAGAATATTCTGCTGGTCATACAAACTTTTCAAACAATGGTAGAATTTACAGCTGTAAGTTTATATGTAACACATACACTATTCAGGGGCGTAGCTAACTGGAATATAGTTATTTGTTTCAATTGAAAGCTTTTTGTGCACAACCTTCTGCTTTGATTTATGTATTGCAAGAGTTGTTTATTATTTGTAAATCATATATGTATGTGCATTAGTTTTCATCAACTATATAAGTTGGAACCTGTATTCGTTTCCATTAAGATCAAAAGCCTGTTTTCGTTTCCATTAAGATCAAACTCATTAAATGGCTTATGAATTTGTATGTCAAGATGTATAGTGCTCCAAAGAGCACATTACAACACCATGTGATACATAATACGTAATATACTGCAAGAAGCTTAAAAACTAAATATAAGCACTAGATGTTTTAGGGTGTCCTATTTAAGGTATATGTATCTTTTGCGTTTGCTTCCTTCTGCCATTATTTCTTATTAATTTTCGCAGCTGTAGTCTATGCTTCTTTTCCAGTACTTTTCTACGCCCCTGACATGCATATGTCTTCATATCTGTCTCACTTTTATTATGTACTAAATAATGCTTAAAATTTAGATTAGATGTTATTTACTTCTCACATTTAGATGTTGTAGAAAAGATATAACTGATCATATTTTTAGATACTAGTATTAAAGTAGTATATGTTATATATAAGAAAGCTACTGGAACTGCTTTAAATGCAATATATACGAGTACGTAAGTTTTAATACGCTCAGTTTTATAAAAGGTGTTATATTATAGAAAAGTTGGCATATACAGTTTTCCTTCCAATACGATTTGCTCAATATATATACAGTAAGTGCCCATGAAAACGCCAATAAACTATTTTCCACATTGACATTATCTATTTTGAGCTATTTTGTAAACAGGTCCTGTTTGAGTTTCAACTTCTCCTTCAGCTATCACATCATAAGTAGTATGTTTTGGAATGAGATTGGTACATGCAACGTATAGCTTGTATAGTTTTATGCCTTTTTCAAAAAACAGTATTGTTGTGTACTTCTAAATGACATATGGTAAATAATCATACTCACTTACTTTTTATGAATTGATTTAAGTAGAACCATCACTACAACATATAACATTATATGCTCTGTATACAAAGTCAAGACATTTATTTATAGTACATTTAACTTTCATCTGATTTAGAAATGAGTTTTATGGAAATGCCTAAAGTTGGGAAAATATGGTCAATATCAAAAAGTTTTGACATCTATGGAGAACTGATTTAATATGATAATTTATGACACTTAATGTACTATACTTGCATTTTGCACACTTGGCAGTTGCATGCAATATAACTTTTTGCAAACTGCTTTTTCAGATCTGCCATCACTTAAGAAATAGATCAGCTCTAGCAGTGAATTGTTGAGTAATAATTCACTGTTTGGAGGTCTGTTATAAAGAAGATCAAATCACGATCGCGCAGCTTGAATGATTTATCTTCATACATATTACCGACAAACAGTGAATTATTACTCAACAATTCACGCCCTTGGGCTGATCTATTTCGATTCTAACACAAAATGAACGACAAAAACACATTTGAAATATTCAGTTTCTTCCAACTTTCTGCCATTGCACTGAAGAACTCCTGCCAATACTTAGACTACGTCGCATACATTTACATGCATTTGTAACGTCTTTCAATCGTAAAAACGATGTTACTTCCTTTAACGTCATGATGACGTCATTTTTCAGTAACGAATGACGTTAGCTTGCACGTTCTTTCTTCGCAATTTCAAAACTGTGAATTATTGTTTGATATATCACACTTTTTAGCATTGGCTCTATTGGCAAGATGTGTTAGAATCTACATTTAAGCTTTCAGCTCTGTGACCTTGTATATAACCACTTGCAGCTTATGTTTATTTTTGCTTGAGTTGTGTCTCCCTATTCTTAAAGTTATTAAGCTAGCTATAACTGTTTCAATGGGGCCTCAACGCGAGAAAACCTGACTTCCATGTTTGCAAACAACAAATGCACAGACCAACTGATCAGCGCCTTTGTTATTCACTTTTTGGAAAGTACAATATCTAGACGTGCAACAAGCAAACTTTCAAGTTTCTAGCTAGTCTCTGTAGCTGAGGAGACTGGTTTGAGTCTTTTTTGTCTGAAACCAGGAAGACAGGTTTTGTCGCGTTTCAGCCCATATTAATTATAAACTTTAATGAAGCCTGATCATTTAATATACTTGTTAAATAGCAGTTTACTCCATAAAATTTGTTAAAATATTAGCATAAACTGCCTTTTCAGTTTTAATTACTTTAAAAATAATAATGATAATAGTAATGGTTAAACCAGGTCATGACTTCTAACTTCAAGCTAAGTAAAAGTTGATTTATTCTAATTATGAGATGTTGCCTGACAATCAGCCTATTTGTTTAATTATAAAAATAATTATATATTAAATCTTTTTCTCCAAAGTATTTGTATTTGTTATCTGTAAAACAAATATGCAACTGACAATCAGCCTACTTGTTTAATTAAAAAATAATAATTAAATATTAAATCTTTTTCTTCAAAGTAATTTGTATTTGTTATCTGTAAAAATATGCAAATGTAAGACGCTAAATGACAGTACATGCAAATATTTCAGTTTATGTCTTTCTTTAAGGGAAATCAAGAGAACCGCCTAGTGATATATGACAATAAGATAATTGATTACATCAATTTTATACTAAGAGCCGGTGACTTTGAAGATTGTTCCACTGACAAGGTGAGCTTTTTGTCAAGTTTTACAGGAAAGTATGGCTTATAATTTGGTGTATAGCCTTTTAAGCCTCTCAATAGTTAACTAAGTCATACTTCAGAATACTGTTTAAGCTGGTGCTAAGGGGTTAGAATGGTTGTACTTTACAGTAGACTAACGAACAGATTCAATGAAACTGCGTCCGATGTTTTCTAATATTGTATGTTGTCTCAATTTCTGAAAGATCCATTTTTCCAAATTATTTAAAAGTCACAACAACTGTCGTTGTGTCTGTGTAAAATTGGTAAAACTTCTCCCTGTGCATCGAAATAGTGTTGATATTTGTTCATGTTCTAGTCCTCCAGGAATAACGGGTTCTGACAGAAAGCAGAATACCGCTTAAGCTGGTGCCTAAGGGGCGTGAGAGTTGTTGCACTTTCCATTAGTTCTCATGAACAGACTCAATAAAACCAAAAACAGTAAGTGAGTATGATCAGGAAATGCCACAATCACAAACTGCAGACAAACCCATGGCATCGTGAGGAAGAGATTCTAATGTTGTTGAAGCACAAAAATGTGAAGCTCACATGGAGAATTCCTAACAATTGCAAAGTCAGAAAGAGGGCAAAGATCAGAAATCAAAGTAAGTAAGGGTGCAAAGATCAGGAATCGATACAATCAAAAACCACACCTGACCCAGGATACCAATGGGAAAGTGACAAACTCACAGTTAGACACCACGAACGAGAGCCAAGAGGTCAGCCCTTTACCAGCAGTGACCACAAAGCACGTATAAACAGACACGCACAAAGACATAGCAAACACAAGACAGAGAAAAACATAAAAGATCCACAAGTCTGCTGTTTTCTTATATTGTAGGTTCCCTCTATTTCTAAAAGATCAATTTTCCAGATTATTTCAATTAAAAGTATTTTATAACACAATGACTTTAACGTGTACAAATGTTTTCTTTCTGTCTTGCTCCCACTCTCACTCTCTCTATCACACAGAAGCATGACTTCGTCTCCACATACTATATTGAATTGACAAAATCTGACAATCATGATAGTTTAAGGTAATATAAGTAAGATTTAAAATCTAAAACTTACATCCATGGGTTGGTACTGGATGCTTGTCTTTGGCAGGACCCACCATGACCCAACTTAAGATTTTCTTTAGCTCTGACTGTCCATTTTTCCAGCCAAAATTATCTTATTACATCAGATTTTTTTAACTTCATTTTTATAACCGTTTTCAATATAAAGGAAATGACACTTTGCAAATTTTATTTTGCACAACTCTATATTTATCAGGTTCCTCTCTAGAGAACTACTAGCCCTTAAAGCGCCCAGAAAATAATGCATCTGAAAATGTCGTCTGCTAGAGTCGTCTATCGCAAATAATTGCCTAGCATTACTGACGAATTAAGCATAGAAGCAAACAGCGTGGAACCAGAAAAGACTGCTCCTATAGGAGCAGTCTGATCTGGGTCCACACTGTTTGCCATAGAGGCTTCTTAAACATTACAGCAGACGAGAAAAACAGACGACTATTGTTGCGATTGGCGCGTTAAGGGCTAAATTCATACATTTCAGATCCTTTGTTTGCGTGAAAGTATATCTAACCTTGTGATTTCGTTGGTAGAGGAGAATGGACCTGGGAAGTCACAGGTGGCATTGGTAAGTTTTTATCATATTGGCCTTGTTGCGACAAAACCTGTCTTTGGGGTTTCTGACAAAGTGAGATTCAAACCAGTCTTCTTAGCTGCAGAGACCAGCTAGACAATTGTAGCAAGTTTAGATAAATTACTTTCCAATAAGTGAAAACAAAGGCACTGATCAGACTGTGACTGGATAAACAATATTTAAGCTTTATATTCTGAGAGTATATTACACCTGCATGTTTATCTATAAAACCTGTCTAATATTATGGAAATTAAAAAAAAAATATGATGATTTAAACCTTGTGTCAGCACACACTAAGTATGGAATATTAGACATGTTGCCTTATTGAATAGTTTCCTTTGAATTTTTAAGCAATGCTGCCACACATAAATGATATAAACAAATACCATATGATGTGGTTCACTAAAGTTTATTTATCAGATACCTCTCATATTAACTGCATTGTAGCATATTGACCTGATAAACATTGCCTATCTCACAGCATGTGCTTTTATCAAGTCATCATGACGTCGCATTTTTAATGACATCGTCCATGACGTTGAATGGACACTAAAATCGATAACTTAATCATAATCGCTAGTTTGAAGAGTGAACCAACTTTTAAATTGACAAATAGAATACCAGGCTCGCATCTTTTTGTATCAAGTTTACCAGGCTCAGCTTGAGAATGCATCTTAAATCACTCTGCAAGCCTTGCGATTCAACAAGTGTTATCGAAGCTTTGCCTGGTAAATGTGACACCAAAAGTCACTCACTTAGTATTCTCTATATCGAGGGCAAATATTTGGCCTGTAAACTATATTTAAGGTGGCCTTAGCTGTTATTTGTTCTTGATTCATTGTTTGTTTTTGCTCCAATAGTGTTGGGGCTTTAGCTCACCTGTCACATAGTAACAAGGTGAGCTTTTGTGATCAGTCTTAGTCAGTTGCTGTCGTAGTCCGTCCGTCCATTAATAATTGACTTAAATGACATCTCTTCTTAAGCTACTGGTTGGATTTTGTCAAAACTTAGAAGAAACGATCCTTATATGGCCCTCTTAAATAATTGTTCAAACGGTTTAGTCTCTTGCATATCTACGTCACACAGGCTAAAAATAGATTTTAGAGATGAAAACTTAGAAATCTTCTTGTCTGAAACAACAAGGCCAAAGGCCTTGATATTCGGTATGTAGCATCACCTAGTAGACCTCTACCAAGATTTTTAAAAGTATGCTCCTGGAGCCAAAAAATGATCCGCCGCGGGGATCTCATGTTTAACATAAGCTTATATAAGGGAAAACACAATAAAACCTTCTTGTCTAAAACCACAGTGACTAAAGCCTTGATATTTGGTGTGTAGCATCACCAAGTGGACCACTACCAAGTTTGTTCAAATTATACCATTAGGCCCACCCTGGGGGTCACATGTTTTACATAGGCTTATATAGGGAAGACATGATAAAATTTTCTTGTCTGAAACCACAAGGACTAAAGCCTAGATATTTGGTTTGTAGCATCACCTGGTGGACCACTACCAGGTTTGTTCAACTTATGCCCCTGGGACCCAAATGGGAGCTGCCCTGGGGTTCACATAGGCTTATATAAAATTAACTTTTTCAGAATATGGTCATGATGCATATCAAATTAAAGGATTAAGCATACAATTACATGCTAGCAAACGGTTTGCTCTTACAAACATTCTTGACTCCTGGCTGATAAAAAGTTTTTTTTCTGTAAGTAGCCATGTTGCATATGGAATTAAACCAAAATGCAGCAGAGAAAACAATGCAAGCAAATATTCTGCCCTTTTATACACCCACAGCCCCCAGATGGGGTCAAAAGGTCAAAGCATTTTTTCTGAAGTAGGTCATATTGCATATCAAATCAATGGGAAAGACTTGTAGAACAGTATGCAAGTTTGACCTTATGCACACCTTGACCTTTTGGGCTGGATAAAAAGGCCAGACATTAAAATTGTGGAGATACGTATAGTTTGAATTAACTAAGTAAATTGATTGTCTTTAGTTATGATCAGAAAGATACCCAAGATGGACTTAGGTGTTGGAGAAATGGGATTAAATTTTCTGGTTACCATCATCTCCTTGTGACAAGAACTCAGGTGAAAGATCCAAGGCCATGCGTTCTCTTGTTTTGTTTGTGCTAGTTTTGAAACATCATACTTTTTGACCTTCTTAGTTTTGCAGTTATCTTGTTGATGATAACAGAGCTGGGGGGTTTCTGTGTCTCTTTCTGACGATTGTGTGGGCTTGTCTGTGTAAGTGGCATTGCCTGATCATTCTAATGTTTAAACGCCCAACGCCATCCATATCGTATACGGTTGTGGCAAATCTTAACAACAAGGCAAATGAGCCAGTCGATGAGACAATTGTTCTCATCATATATGAATTGTAGTTTGTCTTCTTTTAATACGAATGAATATCTATGCAAAAGGGCTACATATACAATGTGTGGTCTTTAATTCTCGGTACATGCGAGCTGTGAAAGTTCTAGCAAATATGTGTATTTTGCAGGCTTGTCTGAGTTTGGAGCGCTTATTATCTATGCAGTGTGTACCACATTGCCATGTGGCAGAAAGAAAAAGTCGTATTCTTACTTGTTATTTTATTTTTTACCAGGAAGTTAAAGATACAATTGACAAGAAAGCTATTCTTGCATTAATGACGGAATGCTATGAGAACCATGCAATTGACAAGAAAAAACTAGAAGAATTGAAGTATATACAGCTAGAGGGAATAGCACCATCAAACAAGAACAGTGGTCTATCAAAGGCTGGAGAAAGCATCTTAAAGGGATTCAAGGTTATACATAATGTTTTATTGATAATAACATTTGTAATGATACTGTTTTTATTAAGGCGGGCAGTTTGGTGCATATGTTTTTTCTGCTACATTTATAACTCATATGCGATGGCTTGGCTTAAATTTAGATACATCTTACCTCATTGTCAATTATTTGTTTTGCCATCTATTTTATTTTAAACAAACGTTATACTGTGAATCAAAACATACACATTAGATAATTTTTGATGTAAATCATAGGTTATCAAAATGAAGATGTATTGCATGCTTATCTTTTAGCTAGGGCGAAGAATATCACGTGTTGCGAGGAGAACAATGGCATATATAAGGCACCAAAATTCCTTATCGTGTATAGGAGAACATTTTGGTTGTACCATCAATATAATTGAGCAGTGAGATTAGAAACCCCACAATGTGGCTGTGCATCATGAGAAGACTCAGATCTGCCTAGACAAGGCCTTAAGGTTATAAAACTTGAGTTCAGTCTCAAACTCAGAATAAAGTGCAATGATTGGCTGTTTGCAGACATGCGGAGATGGTTCTTTTGAGCGCCCAAAATACATGTTTAAATTGATGGGTAAGAAAATAATTACAACTTTACGCCCATAAAATTTCTTTATCTGGACCTATGCTAGACATCATCTCATGATCAGTCTAATCTGAGTCTTTGCTGTCCACAAACGTAATTTCATATGCTTTAAATTTCAGAAGAAAGAAAGAAATGAGTTTGCAGATGACTACATGAATGTTGGCTTCCGGTTATATTTGATCCTTGCTCGAATGGTTGACATAGATCCAAAAGTTATGGACACAAGTAAGTTAAAGAGATCCAATAATCAAAATAGAATATGAAGATGGTATCTGTTTTTATCCCACAGAGACTGATAGTATGAATGAGTAAAGATCATGTGCAGTCATCCGTGGGACTGAGAGCATATGGAACATTGGTCATGAACTGGGCCAAAACAATGTCAATGGCCATAAACAGTTAATACCATTGTTTTCATTACTGTCTGAATCGTTTTAAACCAAGTTGATAATTACAATGAACTTAGAGACATGCATCAAACAAGAGAATGTGTACATATACAATATTACAAGTTTGCTCAAGGAATGATGTCATATTAAGACTTTAGAACTACTAGCAGACTCTATATACTGTATAAGATGGAAGGCATTTCATGGGGCAAAGGTGTGTAAATTTAAGTTGTGACATTCTTAAACCTGTATGATCAACTATCATTGCATTTTATCTTTACTTTCATTTAGGTTTGCTTTCTGTATATTATATAGTGAAGGCGTCCGTGAGGTAGTATCTGAGCTTATAATGGTTAAGTTAGGGGTCTTTCATGCAAAACAAATATTTTTGTATCTTGATCCACATCTGAATTAAGGGTGAGCTTAGCGCTGTGAAACCCGTTTAAGCCCTCCAGTAAAATATTTTACTGACTGTTCAAAGGCCGTCCTTCTTTTGTGGATCTTTTGTGTTTTTTCTGTCTTATGTTTTCTAATATTTTTGCGCGTCTGTTTATATGTGCCTTTGTGGTCACCTGCTGGGAAAGGGCTGCCCTCTTGGCTCTCATTTTTGGTGTCTAACTGTGAGTTTGTCACTTTCCCATTGGTATCCTGGGTCAGGTGTGATACTTGATTGTAACGATTCCTGATCTTTGCACCTTTACTTACCTTGTCTTTTTCATCAGTACCATTTTCATATTTTTACACCAGCTTCCTTAATTTCAGATTTTGTATCATGTAAAACTCTTTAGAACTTAAATCCTGAGTAGTTAGAACATAACTCTGTGTAGCTATCATGGGTCACTTAATGTTGTTGTGTCTAATATGCCTATGCAGCATCTCAACATTTACATTCGATCTTGGACTTGAGAGACTTTGTAATGTTCTTACAGTTGGTCCATGCATTTATCAACAGAAACACTGATGTGGCTTTTTAAGTATTGGACTTCCAACTAACTTTTGATACACTCATGATTTGCATTACATAATGCTGTTGAAAAACATCCATAGTTAAACAGTCAGTCCATGGCTAGTATACAGTAATCTGAAAAGCCTGTCTTAAAAAGTAGACTGAACTTATATCATAAAAGAAAGTGAGGGTGCAAAGATCACGAATCGATACAATCAAGTACCAAACCTGACCCAGGATACCAAGTTTGAAAACAGCAGATTCAGTTTCATTAATAATTGCACACATTTTTTATTTTAAGAGATACAGATATGTTATTTCATCTAGAATTGATCATTTACTACAGGTTTATAACACCAGAAATATATATCTAAGAGTTCAGTATACTGTTTCTGATTTGATGAATCTTTGTCATTGAGTGTATTTACTTTATTGCTTTGAGTCAAACCATTTGGTTTCATTAAGGATGTAACTGAAATCATGTATCCAATTGTTTTACCATTATCTCATTTTACTAAAAATGTAGAATTACTGTTTATAGTTTTGTATCAGATTCTTAGAAGTCATTCAATGCTTTGAAAAAACAATGTAGTTAGCAGTTTAACATTTTAAATGTGCGTCAATTTTGTTTTATTAGATAGTTAAAGATATCATTTTTGAAACTTTTAATACCTTTTCCCCTTATTAATTTGTACATTTTTATTTTGCAACAGAGAAGTTGGTTATCCAAAGGATAATATGTCTGGGGAATTGCACACGCATAGATTTCATACCAACATTTAGCAATTTCATGAAACAAAGCATGAAACACAGCTTGACAAAACAAAACGCACACATAAGAAATAACAAAATTAGCAAAATTACCAGCTCTGTTTTCATCATCAAGATGGATCCCAAACTAGAAAGGAAACAATAGTTCAAAACCACACACCAAGAACTATTCATGTAATTCCCACAAAATGGCAGCAACAAAACTCAAGAGTATCAGAAATACCAGAACCACCACCTTAGAATGGGCCGCAACGTGACAAAACCTGTCTTCAGTGTTTCCAGAAAAGTGATATTCAAACCAGCCTGCTCAGCTACGGAGACAAGATAGAACATTGAAATTTTGCTTGAAGCAAGTCTAGATATGATAATTTCCGCTTAGCGAATAACAAAGGGAAAGTAACAAACTCACAATTAGACATAAACGAGAACCAAGAGGTCAGCCCTTTTCCAGCAGGTGACCACAAGGCATCAATAAACATACGTGCATGAAAGCATAACAAACACAAGACAGAAATAACAAATGATCCACAAAGGAGTAGGGCCTTGGAACGGTCAGAAAAAATATTTTACTAGAGGGCATAACCCAGTTAAACTGCGCCAACCTGGCCCTTAATTTAATTGTGGACCAGGACACATTTGGGAAAGTGACAGAACACAAGAAAACACAACATACACGACAGCCAAGAGGTCAGCCATTTTCCAGCAGGTGACTACAAGGCTGCAAGGAACAGAAATGACAGCACAGCATACACCAACATGAAGCATACATAACTAACTAAAACGATCCACAAAAAAGCATCGCCTTGGAACTAACAGTGAAATATTCACTGGAGGGCTTAAACCGGTGTCACGGCGCCAACCACATCCTTAGTACAGATGTAGATCAAGACACATAGATGTTTGGTTTGCGTAAAATACCCCTAACTTATCAATGCATCATGTCCTAGAATCAATATATAAAAAGGAGATAAAACAAAGATAAGGACTCAACAGCAAATAAAACTGAATACCTCAGCAAAAGAAATCCAACAGGTAAACCCCGATTGGGCCCGACAACCAGCCAAAGCATCATGCCCCTACCATCTCATCAATAGATAAGTCTTTAAGTCGGAACCATCATAGAGTCTGAAGTCCCACCTACCGGCGTGCAATCAAAGAGGAAAGCAAAGTTGTCAACTGTGATTGGGTTGACCACAGGGTTTCCAGAAAAGTGATATTCAAACCAGCCTGCTCAGCTACAAAGACTAGCTAGCAAATTGAAATTTTGCTGGAAGTAAGTCTAGATATGATACTTTCCACTTAGCGAATAACATAGGCGCTGATGAGACTGCGCAGATGCGCAGACTGGTCTGCACCTTTGTTGTTCGAAAACCAATGAAGAAAGGTTTACTCGCATCGAGGCCGAGAATTGACATGAATCACAACCAATTAGGTCTGAAATAGGATATTTACCTTTTTCTTTGTACTCAATGAATCCACTTAAAATATTTTTTCATCATCATCGTCAATAAAAGTACAAAATTGGGTATGTATTCAAAGTAAGAAAGAGGGCAACGATCAGGAATCGATACAATTAAGTACCACACCTGACCCAGGATACCAATGGGAAAGTAAAAAACTCACAATTAGACATCATAAACAAGAGCCAAGAGGTCAGCCCTTTCCCAGCAGGTGACCACGAGGCACAAATAAACAGATGCGCACAAAAGCATAAAGAAGACAAGACAGAAATAACATAAATGATCCACAAAAGAGGTACCACCTTGGAACGGTCAGTACAAATATTTTACCGGAGAGCATAAGCCAGTTTCACCCTTAACTTCGCCCTTAATTCAGAAGTTGACCAGGACACACTTAGGAAAGTGACAAAACACAAGAAAACATAACAAAGATGGCAGCCAAGAGGTCAGCCCTTTCCCAGCAGGTGACTGCAAGGCTGCAAGGAACAGAAACGACAGCACAGCATACACCAACATGAAGCATAACTAACAAAAACGATCCACAAAAGAAGCACTGCCTTGGAACGGTCAGTGAAATATTCACTGGGGGGTTGGCTAAAACCGGTTTCACAGCACCTCCCTCACCCTTAGTTCAGATGTGGATCAAGACACATAGGTGTTTGGTTTGCATGAAATACCCCTTACTTATCAATACATCATCTCCCAGAACATATTAGTCAAGATATAAAAAGGAGGTAAAGCAAAGATAAGGACTCAACAGTAAATAAAACTGACTACCGGACCAAAAGAAATCCAATAGGTAAACCTTGATCTGCCTGGCAACATCCAAAGCATTAGGCCTGTACCATCTCATCAATAGATAAGTCTTCAAGTCAGAACCATCATAGAGTCTGAAGTCTGACCCACCAGCATGCAATCAAAGAGGAAAGCAAAGTTGCCAACCGTCATTGGGTTGACCACCAAGCATGCAGTCTGTTGAAATACAATAATCTTAAAGCCAATCTTTTTATAATGGAAAATTATTTTAATGAACTGCGCTGAAAAATTATTCCTGATATATTTGTAATTAGCGCAAGTGCAAATAGTAAGCCACCAGCACTACATAGTGTATTGTATACACTATAATTTGACTTGTTTCCTCTTTCTTGCAGTGAAGCTTAATTTCTTGCAATTGAAGGCATTTAACTACTACAAGAAGAATTGTATGTCAATTGAGGTTGTAAAGGAGGATGAACTACAGAAAGTCAATTTCAGGGTTAAAAGCAAGGTATGTCAAAAGAAAAGTAAGAAAGACAGCAAGGATCAGGAATCACTCAATTGAGTACCACACCTGTTTAAGAATACCAAAAATGAAGGCATTAGTATATTTTTGATGTAGTGCAGTAATTTCTTTACACTTGTTAATCAGTACCTATTAAAATACACCTGTACCAAGGGTGCAGGCAAACCTGCGCAAATGGACGGGTGCTTCAGAGCCATGGCGCTCACATACACTATGTATGCATGTTAATGAAGACTCAGACCAAAATGCAAACCTCTAGCTCAGCTTGATACATCAGCATAAACAGTTAACATAGGCTTTTGAACATTAGTAGGTACCATAATCCAATATTCTGATCTGAGTCCTCACTGGGCCAACATGCCAAGATTGTACGTTTTGATTCCTATTTGATGTCTGGTTTTTAAATGAAGGAAGCTACCCATTTGGTAAACAATTAAGACACTGTTTTGTGATGCAAGCTGTTGATATTCTGGGTTTACCATCATCTAGCTGAGCAATATTGAGATGATTGTCCATGTTTTGCTCAGGCCAAATACAAAAAATACCTTTATTTAAGGTAACCTGCCCCTACCTAACTTAACTGGTGAAACATGTATCTTTCGCAGGTTTTCTAGAAAATTATAATTTTATGCATGAATAAAATATAAAATACAAAAATATAATAAAATCATATTTTTTTTTCCAGACAAAACAAATAATTAAAAAAAATATGTGTGCCTACCTTACCTAAAATTTTCAGACCCGTTACCCGAAACACACTTATCATTTTATATGGCCTTGTTTGCATTTTACTTGTATTTGTGTGCCATGGTTTTTTTTCTTATACCTCTTATTCTTGATGCCTTATGTTGGTCTGCGATTGTGGAATATCTTGGTCATACATGTACAGTAAAACCTGTGTAAAACAGACATTCAAAATTAGACAAAATAAAGATCTAAATGGCAAATGGTAGCTTAATTAAGGTCATAAGTATTGCAGAATGCTCCCCTTGGAGCATTCTGCAATACTTGTGACCTGCATTGAGCGATAATTTGTCTTGAAAACAATTTTTTGTCTTTCTGAGGGTGGCTGTTTTTAGAAAGGGTTTACTGTATTTACTTTTTCATGGTTTTCATGTTTATTAAGCATGTCATTTATTGTTGATGAAGCCACTAAAGGTTCGTGTTTGCGCCCCTTTGATACATTGGGCAGGATGTAGACTTGATAATGTCAGTTTCTGGTAATTGGCTTTTTAATTACAAATGCAGGCTAACAGATTGGTTATTAGGTCTCTCTTGTACGAATATTGTTCTAGAAAACGTTTAGAAGTAAAGTATATTTCAAAGCATGCTCAGTTGAACTGAGTCTTTTTATGAGATTCAGTGAACTTTGTAGCAAGACACGGCCCCTTTCGCCCAAGTAAGCTGTATTCTGGTTTCAAATGCCTGAATCTAATAGCCCAGGTATATATAAGATATAAACATTATATCGTTCAATAGCAGACATGAAGATTATTTTTTTTTAAAAGCTGTTCTGCTCTTGTATCAAATGTTATGTTGTCAAATTCCTTTCTTGCATTTACAATTAATACAACAAAGCAACTAAGTATACCAGTAGTTTCTCTGTGCTTGTTACAGCGTGTCTTGAGAGAAGAAGTTAAAGAAATGTTGAAATGGAATGTTGATAGATCATCACCAAGCAACAAAATCCGTGATCTCATGGAGTGGTCCAAGGACATCATGAAAGATATTGCCTATCAACGGAAAATCCTCAGCAACCCAATTGCAATTGTACTAACAAAAGGCTGGTATGTAAAACAAAACCTAAGACGTTTTTCACATAATTTTAAAGAGAACAAACAGTTAGAACAAACATTGGTTATATTTAGATGAATTAGGCTAAAATATGCCAAATTCTAAAGATAATCACTGGCATGTTGATGGATAAATATGACTTAATGACCAATACAAATATGAAGTTCTGCCTGACTTGGTACTTATCTTATGTCATTTTAAACTTATCAATCATTAATTGCTTTATTCATCTGAGGCAAGTGACCAGGTAGTACCACAATCATAGACTGCAGATCAACCCAGAGCACAGTGAGGATGAGACACAACATGTTAGCAGTAACTTGAATAATCTAATCAAGCTCACTGGTAACTTCTGATCCCATTAATCTATTTTTCAGAAACCAATTGAAGTACTAAAATATAGTCATCTAAGGAGATAATATATCATCAAACTCATTTTATTTCTGAAAGAGCTGTCATAAAAATATTTTCAGCTTAATATGTCTGCTGAATATATTAAATGCACTCTGGACTAATTTTATTATGAATCCAAATGAGACTGCATCTTAAGGAGAGTCTGATATAGATTTTTTTATAAACCTATAAATGATAATCTTATGAACTGTCTGTCTTCTGGCTATCTGATACAGAAAGCAGGGTTTTCTGATTCGATATCACTATCCTTTAAAAGGAGGCCAATGTCTGTTATCTGTTTTTGCGGTGACTTTACGAAAAATAAATTTCAAGCATTGAACCAGAGAGGGAGAACATGATGATGTAACATCAAAAAACGTAATGGGGAGACAAACGTTCCCACAAATTTTGGGATAAAGACCAAAACAAGTTATAAAATCAGATAATGTCAGAAAAAGGTATATAATAAACATATTATTATACTAGTAAATTGATCTGACATACAGTATCACGTCTAATGGATGAGGTCATACCATCAGATCATCCTTGGCGCTTCACGTCTCGGGTGATCTGATGGTATGACCTCATCCACTTGAAGTGATTCAGTATGCCAGATTAAGTTACTGTTACAATAATGTGTATATATTGTTTTCATTATAGGTTACCAAAAATAAATCATAAGGGGAGCAAACAGGTGAAAATTGTTGTGAATGGCTCAAAAGGGGTTAATGAAAAGTATTATGTAAAATACAGAGACAATGCTAGTATGACAACTGCAATTATAACAAAGGGGCATGTGCTCTCATACCAACCTGTGTATCATTACCAAATGTTCTCTAATGGCTGGAGAAACTTTGTGTTCAGATCTGTTGATAGAGCATTCGTCGATTACTGAGCAAACTGAGATAATAGCCAACTGATGCGAGTCTTCCCAATGCAAAAATGCAATTTTGTTGCAATGGTGTGGATCTGTTAGATAGTAAACTCCCCCCTCCCCTACCCCACTAGCAAACAGATTATATATCCCCATCTTGCAAACAAGTTCCTTCCTTTTCATCCAAAATTAATTTGATAGATAAACAGCTATATACTACTTTTGTGTGTGTGTTTTTTTTTTTCTAATTTTACTCAAAAAATTCTAAGGGAAACAGATGGTGTGTGAAATAATTATATAGCCAGTTTTTCTAAAAGCGTGTTCCAGGAGTGGGAAATGATGGATTGGAGAAATCCTCTGGTATGGTTTGACATATGAAGTTAGTTATGATGAGCTTGGTGGGATGTTGTCTAATTTCAACTGATGTATGTGCTTTTACAGGCTTATTTGGAACCACTTGGTGACAATACTAAGCTTTGCCATCAACATTCTCATGTTACTGACCTGGACTGCCAAGGCATCTCTTGCCACCCCTGGTATTATGGACAATACGACTGACATACCAGAATCGGTGAAAGAGTAAGTAAGCTTGTGTTACATTGATTGTGTATCACTTTTAAAATCTGTCTGTGAAAATGTGGCTGATTCTTAACACATTTAAGCTGAATAGAATTGTCCACTCTTATCAATTGGACCAGTCCACTTCCGTTTAAACAGTTGTGTGATATTTTGCGTTTTATTAAATTTTAATCAAACATTCCATTCTGTAAGAAAACAGTGGAGATCCTGACTAGACAACGCATTATGCTGCGTCTGGTCTGAGTCTACATTGTTTGCCTATGTCCCACAACAAGAGTGCTAGGCTTATATGGTTTAAAATGCAAGTGGCCATCAATCAGTTGATTCTTACATATAACAGTAAACGTTCATTCAACTCTTGCCTTATAGTAACAAAACCACCTGATTTGGAGCAAGTCTAGTTGAACTATTCCAGCCGGCATCCGATTTCGGGCCACTATCAGCCTGCCAGTGAAACGCCATTTAGATGGCGTTTCACTGGTGGGCAAATAATGGCCCTATTTTGCGCGCACAGAGGGTATTCCAGTCATCACCATGGATTTTGATTTCTTGCTCCCATTGTTTGTAGATGTTCTGTGTTTGTTCCTTGTTTTGTAATGCAGTACTTAGTGTCCCTTCTAGTTTTGCAACTATCTTGATAAGACAAGGAAGAGAGAGCTGTAAATACTTTAATTATCTTCTAATGTCTTGTCATTTTCAGTGTCTCTCTTCTGATGGACTATGGTGTGTGTTGTGGTATTTCCTGACATTACACACTTAAGTTTATTTAACTGGTGTAGATTTACACTGGTTCCAGAAGATGATATATCTGTACTAAGAATGACATGGGTTCAACAGAGCCCAATCAATAAATAGATGAATTGTGCCTTCTATTTACTAAATATGCTATTTATCCTTCTGGAGACATTTTATATAATTGTTTTGTTCAAACATAATGTAATGGAAAATTATAATATACATGAATAAAGAGAACCAACAAAAACAAGTGAGTATGATCAGGAAGTACTGCAATCACAGTCCAACCCACAGCCCCTTGAGGAAGGGCCAAATAACACTTACATTCACGAGACATCAGGAAGACAATTAAAGTAAAGCAATCAACTCTCTCTCTTCTCCATCAAGATGATTGCAAAACTAGAAAGAACACTAAGTACAGCATAACAAAACAGTTGTTGACAGTTGTGACAAATTACATCAAATAGGCATATTGAGATTCACAATAAAAAGAAATATCTATCATTTTCTGGGTGTTTCTTCTCGCTTAAAATGTCCATTATAATCAAAACCACAGATATATCAGTAAGCACAGAATTGTTTTCAAAGGTAAGCGTCAGTTTAATACTAAGATAACCTATTTGTTTTAGCGTTAACTTGTAAATATTTTCTTACCAATCAGTTTTAACATATACTTTGGGTGCTCAAAAGTACCCACAACATATGTTTTGGTTGAGAAATAGAACAATATTTTTTGGTACGTACTTTTAATTAAAGGCCTGCTGTAGAGATTGTATTATTTTGCAAGAGTTAATCAAGTAATATAGGTTGATCATTCCGCAGGAGCCTGTAGTTTGGTTCTTGTATCACTTTGATAGCCTCAAAACTCAAAGCTCACAATGTCATTACATAATTGTCTAATGACATTGTGAGCATTCGGTTTTGAGGCTATCAAATGTATTTAAGGAACAAAGTTCAAACTCCTATGATCATTTACACAATTGTCCACTTTTAGAAGGGATTTGACTCAACTGTTTGCTTCTTGTTTTCAGTCCAATACCAGTGATCACCACCCTGACCCAACAACAGTACACAATGGCCATTTATATAATGGGAGGAACCCATAACTTTTTCTGTCTGCTTGTATTTGTCAGCTACTTTCTTGGGAACCATCCAAGTTTACCAAACCCAAGAGCAATGTGGCAGTCACTAAAGTAAGTAGAGTAAACATTGCTATATTTCTAACATATGCTTCTATGTGAGACATATGTAAATGCCTTACCTCAGTAGCAAGCTAACACAGTATTCTAAACCTCAAAAATAATTACATTATATATGTGAATGTAATATTAACACACAGTATACTAAGCAACAAAGGAAATAATATATTATATTTTGACCCAGGTGTTAACACATTAGAGATGTGACAGCCCTGGTGTCACAGGAAATATGGGTCAATTGAAATTTTGATATTTATCAAATATGCAAAGTCATTCTTAATACAAGCATGCGCAGCTATCTATTGAGGCTAGATACCTAAATGTCAGCATTAGCCTTTATCAACAGTCCTATAATGTGGTTGCAAGCAGTAAAAGATCTGGCAAGACTGCCCAGATGCACCGGTTTGTACATGCCTTTGCTAATCACTTTTGCAAAAAGTACCAATATCACATGAATTGCTCATATAGGAATTATCAAATTATTGTCATAACCTGCCTTATTTCACTACCTACATCAACCAACAAGGTGGCTGCGAGTGATTCTCTCCACTTTATTCTGTCAACATAAGTATGTTCTTCTTTTTATTCTGTCAACAGAATTATGTGTTCAAGAAAGAAGAAGGACGATGATACAGAGGAAGACAAGGAAAAGAAACATCAATCTAAAATGGATGCCAAATTTTTCAGCTTTACCACATTTTTCTATGCGGTGAGTAAAATTATGCAGTCTACAAAGGAATTTTTAAAGGGGGCTTTCTTTGATCTTTAATTGCGGTATATCTGGGTCATACTCACTGTTCCCTTTAAGATTAAATGATTCAAAGAGAATGATTCTTACAATTAAAGGAATTGTCCATACAGTTTCTATTATACATACTAAAAGTACTAAAACTAAAGTACTTAAACAGGAAAAGCATGTGCAAACAAAATAGTCCCAGATCAGTCTGCTCATTGAACAGCAGACTGATCAGAGACCATTTGTTTGCTTTCCTTGGCAAGACATAAATTGCTAATTATGTATAAGCTAGTCCGGATTAATAAATGGAAGGTTCAATTTTATAAACGAACAGTACCATTTCACACCCCATTCTTCACACCAATGTTAACCAGGAGTCAACTACATGTAAAATAGGTGTTAACTACTATTCAACTGCCTAATTAACTATTGTTTATTAAAACATTTGATTATAGTTACCTCCATGTTTACCTGTAGCTAATTTTGATGTATATCCTTAGTCTATTCCCAGTCGACTTCTGGCTAACTAGGTGTAAAAAATATCTTGAATGGTACTATAGCAGGTAAAACTAATTAGTAAAAGAGTTCCTATGATCATCCACAGCCTAGCAAAGAAATCTGTAACCCCATACTATAATCATGAAATTATTGTAAGTATCTACGCATAAGTATTATTGTTGGCTAAGCTTGTTGTTTGGTTTGCTTATTATATAAGTTATCGTTGTATGTTTTTACATTTTTACAATAGGCTTTCCTGGCATTGTCACTTGGTGGAACTGTGTTTCATGGATATTTTTTTGCCTTCCATCTATTGAATATTGTCAACAACAACCAACTACTAGGAGGAGTGATTAAGGCTGTGACTCAGAATGGTAAGCCATGACAATTCTTATCAACTAACTGCTATAGGAAATCACTGTGTTTTAAATTAGGAAAAGTAAGTAAGGGTGCAAAGATCAGGAATCGATACAATCAAGTACCACACCTGACCCAGGATACCAATGGGAAAGTGTCAAACTCACAGTTAGACACCACAAACGAGAGCCAAGAGGTCAGCCCTTTCCCAGCAGGTGACCACAAAGCACATATAAACAGACGCGCACAATGACATAGCAAACACAAGACAGAACAAAAACATAAAAGATCCAATAAGAAGCACCGCATTGGAACGGTCAGTAAAAATATTTTACTGGAGGGCTTAAACCGGTTTAACGGAGCGCCAACCTCACCCGTAATCTAAATTATGATACTATATGAAATAGCAGATACCTCATATAAAATTGTGAGGCTAACATGGTAGCATAGTTTCATGGTTTAAAACCAAAATGAGTGTTTGTTTACTTTTGGTTAACAGCACTCTTAATGATCGCATCCCTTGGGGTAGACCAAACTACCTGTTTTCCTACTTAAATCAACTGGAAATAGTAATATCTATACCCTTGAATTAGTAACTATAGAATACAAATTGAATCGGTAAAAATGTGTTGGGTTTTTTTCAATATAACAAGCACTTGCTGTTTAAGATAAGAGACTTCAAATTGAGTATTTTCAAGACAAGTAAAAGAACATGTTATTGCAGTGACGGATCTAGAGGGGGTTTCGCGGGGTTCACACCCCACCCCCCTTTTTAAATATCCTATGAAAATGAAATAATTTGCCTCAGCTAGACCAAATTATTTCGTTTTCATGGGATATTTAATCAAAACGGGATAAAATCAGCAAAGTGAAGCCAACACCTTTATACATGTATACCCACTTTCCTGAAATCCTGGAACCGCCCCTGACATATCTTAATTTCAGGTCGTTCCTTGCTGTGGGTTGGTGTTCTGGGTCTAGTTGTGTTCTATCTCTATGCTATCATTGGATTCGCTCTAATGAGAAGTATGTTCAGTCCCAGTGATTATCTGTACTGTGATTCTCTTTGGCAGTGCACAATTACTGTCATTAGATATGGACTCATAGGAGACTTGTTTGAGGTAAGAATGACAAGGGTTTTAAACTTCATTTTCCATGAAACAAGTAACAATAACATTATCAGATCCCTTTCACATGTGCCAAATTGTCCAGGTATGACTCATTTTGTGTTATCTTGGCGAGATTACAATCAAGAGGGCAGCTCAATTTAAAGATTATCAATATACTTTATTATGGAATTTGGTAAAAAATATAAAACAAACTTCAAATAAAGATGGAAAAAATGTAAAAAGCAAAATGGAGGCAGGGTTCCCTTTTATAAAGATTGATTTATTCACCTAATACTATTGGCCTCACCAGGCACTGCGTCGAGTCCTTGAGCAAGACCTTGACACTTTCTTCTCTGCTTAGTACTGGTTCAACCCAGGAAGACCCATGCCAACATGACTAAAAAACTGTTGATTGGGACATAAAGGAAACAGCAAATAAAACCATAACATTGAAATGAAAGAATATTTGAACATCAAAATTGCATTGCAAGCATCACACTGACAATCATTTTCACGTGTACCATTTCATTCAAGTTCTGTCTTTTCTTCAAATGCTTCGAGTTCATGTGATTACCTTCACTGGTAAAATAAATAAAAATCAATAACAAAATTAGTTTAGTTTTATTACTCTTTCTGAATCTGTCAAAATGATCTTCTTTGGTCTTTTTAATAACCAAAAAAGCATTACTGTAAACCAACAAATTATTTCACGTGATTTAAGTTAGCGGATTTCGCGGTCTGTATGATCCGCGAAAGATTATAGCCGCGAAAATGTCTGATGTAATGAAAACGCGAAAGTTTCTCGCTCCTGAATAAGCAGCAATGAAAGAAAGATTACTTACATGTGCGCCGTGCCAACATCCGTGGTATTTGTTGGTATAACGTCAAATTTAATACCTTCAAATTGGTATGTTTTGAACACATGTTAAATGTATTGAATAAATCGGCTTGCAGATTTGATTGACAGGTGATTTTTCGTGTGACGTCACGGTGATATCGTCAAAGTGCTGAACAGGGGTACAAGAAGCATAAAAGATACACTGAACAACTTTTAATGTGCTTAATATGAGCAAAAGAATAAGATATTTATTCATGGTATAATCTTGCAAATGTATTTTTCCTGTCATTATCAAAACAAGCGAGACCTAAATCATAGATAATAGATGCTAATTGTTGCATGCATACATGTAAATCCCTCACAAAGGATTATTGTTTAAGAAATATGACAGCTTATCTAACTGTGATTTATTGACAATGGGTGTCAATAACAAAGTAAGTAAGGGTGCAAAGATCAGGAATCGATACAATCAAGTACCACACCTCACCCAGGATTCCAATGGGAAAGTGACAAACTCACAGTAGACACCACAAACGAAAGCCAAGAGGTCAGCCCTTTCCCAGCAGGTGACCACAAAGCACATATAAACAGACGCGCAAAAAGACATAGCAAACACAAGGCAGAACAAAAACATAAAAGATCCACAAAAGAAGTACCGCCTTGGAACGGTCAGTAAAATATTTTACTGGAGGGCTTAAACCAGTTTAAAGGCGCCAACCTCACCCTTAATTCAGATTTGGATCAAGACACATAGATAATTGGTTAGCATGAAAGACCCCTAACTTATCAATCATGTATTTCGGAGACATAATTAAATGGTCAACAATGCTAAACAATGTATAGGAGACAATTTGTGATCGATGGCTTCTTTAAAATATTTATTTATATTTGAGCTGCGTTGTGCGAAAAAGGACCTTCGGACATTTAGTTAAACTTGCATTGATCAATGCGCAGACCGGTCTTGATCTACACTACACGTTTAATTCCTTTTTTGATTTCGTCCTTCACATTTTCGTTTGCTACATATGTAGCTTCATCACTACACGACGGCAATAAATTTTCCAAAGCATCAAAGGATCTTTCATCAGATGTTTTAGATTTTTCCAGAGTAAAAAAATTTACGTATCGACATTTTGCACTACTATACCAACTTTTGGTTTACTTATGAATACCCGTACATACAAAGCACATTTTGCTTCGATGGATATGATTATACATTAACGTGACAACTGTTCAACAGATTGTTCACACACCATTTTGAGAACATCGTCTACAAGAGAAAGATTAGCTATGTATTACCGGAGGCCAGTAGATTAAATTCTTGCCAGAGCGACTAAGTTTTCGAGGATTTCGCGACGGATACGATGGCGCGAAAGTTTATAGCCGCGAATATTTCCAAGTTAAGAAAAACGCGAAATATAGTAGCCGCGAAAGTTTGTTGGTTTACAGTATAATTTTACAAATTCTGTTAATTGGCATTTAATTGTTCCAGAACATGAAGGCCCATGCCACACAGGCTGACTTTGCCTTGTTTGGATTTGTTGTTATCTACCACGTGTCCTTCTTCATATTCATCACCACCATTGGACTGAACATTATCTTTGGTATCATTGTGGACACATTCTCAGAGCTCAGAGATCTTAAGGTAAAACGAATCAGTACAAATACCAGGGCCTAAAATTACAATGACTCCTTAAAGTTAAGTATTACCTTAGTTACGTATTGATATTTCAACATGGTATTTTAAATATTTAATAAATTGTTAGGATTGGTGCAGCACGTACCTATGGTGAAAAATGTCATTGTGTCTGCAAAATTGTCAAAACAGATTTGATTTTAATAAGTTGGAAATGTTATTCTTTATATCCTAAAAACTTTACTAAGGTTGTCATCAACTCTCAGAAGTCATCATAATTTTGGGCCCCTGTCATTACACTGATTTAACTCTTAGCATCCTGGTAATTTTAATTGCGATATAGTCAATAGCTGATTGTTTTCAAAATGAATTCTTTAAAAACTATTCTTTCAGGAATACCACCAGAGTGTCAAAAGTTTTGATCCAGATCAGGCCAAACATTTCGTTGCACCTGATCTGGGTCAAACCGGTTTGCAAAGGTTATTAGAAGATGATACTAGTAGTCCAAAAGTTAAGTAAGAAGCTAGTGATGAAGATTAACTGTGTGAACATGTAGCCAAGAAAGAACATATAAAAACCAATATATGTATGATTGAGTCGAATTTATTTACAAATGTTGTACCTTATTTCGAAAAGTTCATCCCACATACATTTACTATAAGTGCATGTAAGATTTTTCTAAGAAGATTCGGGTATCATATGGGGATAGATATCAATAAAATTTCAATTTTATTAGAGTTACCAGGAAGAGTTATCATTAATGAACATGCATGTGGATTGTTTGAAGGAATGAATAAAAGAAGCAAAATAAAGTGTTTGTTTTACGAGCATACATATTTTCTTCCCTTTTGTAGTGGACAGCTGAATCTGATATGCGTGATACCTGCTTTATATGTAGCAGAAACAGCTATGACTTTGAACATCATGGAAAGGTAAGTGTTGCTAAACTACAATCATATTTGAGCCACGACATGTGATTTCCAACAATGTGGCATTTTGACAAGTGTTGAGTCAGATGAGCTTTTGCAGCTTCCTTTTAAATTGAAATTCGGTCAGTAGCTTAACAGTCATAGAATAATCAAAAGTCTAGCAAAGGCTCTGATCAGACTGCGTGGACGCACATACCACATTGTTGGAGATCTCATGCGGCGGCTCATTTGAATTCAGTCATTGAAACAGTGGTGCTTATTGCACATGCGTTTAGTCACTCTTTTATCATGCATGGGTAGCTAGTTATTGGGGGGTAGGTGGCACACTTTTGTCTAATTCTTCATCCGCAAGCATAATATGTGTATGTGAGTAGCATATTTCTTGATGTAGCATTATATTTGTGCATGTTTGTAACAGAAGATAGAGCAATCGGAACTGCCTCGGCTAATTCCATGGAATCTAACCTCGATTGCACGACAAGGGTCTACTTTGATAAAGTGATGATAACGTCATATAACGTGACGCTGACCTCACAGAAACCATGTTAATACAATAACAAGTTCGACTGCAGCAAAACAAACGGTTACAACATTCCACAAGATGCCATAAATGAAGTTTAGGTTTTGCAATAAGATATTAATCTCAGATTGGTGTTTGGACACTGACCTTATAATATGTCCATCCTGATAGACCCAAATTTATCTACATGAACAAAATCTTAACTAGACAGTTTGGGGTCGGTAGAGCACAGACATATGATGTCCTAAGCTAGTTTTTATCCAATGCACCAAAAGCTGCTTGCAGCAATATAAAAACGCTGATCTTTATGCACATCCATCACTTGTCATGCATATTAGTTCTGCATGGACAAAATATTTAAAGGCGGTCAGTTGTTTGTATTTCAAAAAACGATATTGGTAAAATTTAGCTTACTTTTTGGTGTGACTCTGTATATATGTTTTACTTTAATATATTATATTTCTTTTCAGGGTTTTGATCACCACGTTCGCCATGAACACAACATGTGGTCTTACATTTTCTTCTTCATTCACCTAAATGGGACCAAGGTTAATGACTACACTGCGCTAGAGATGTTTGTCCACAAACTGGTTAGTTTATATTCGCAAAATGGCCAATGTCATGAAATAAGTGAATATGACCAGAATATGTGAAAATCACAAACCACAGACCAGCCACCAATCAGAACTGCCTCAGCCAATTCCGTGGAATGACACCTTGGATGTACATAGACCATCTACTTTGATAACGTGACGCTGATGTTAATTAACGTGACATTGGCGTCACAGAAACCATGCTAACACTATATAACAAGTGTAATTGCAACAAAACGAACTTTAATAAATGAAGTTTATGTTTTTTTAATAAAATATCCATATTTTATTGAAAATCATAAACTTTATTTATTTGGTTGATAAAACGTGTTGGGTATCAAAATAACGGATTTTAATAGGACTGGACCCAGATACTACAGTACTATTTTTCATTACGCCAGTTCTGGCTAATAAAATGGAGCTTTTTCATACTAGTACTATGATTTAATACATCCGAGGGTTAATTCTCAAATTGAGCCGAAGTTTTCCAATTGACCAGCCACAAGACTTAGAAGAAGAGACACTCAAACATAGACAAAAAAGACAAATCCTTAGAAACAAGAAGACAATAGACAAAACAACTGCAGTTTTTTTCATATCTCTGCATGATTGGCAAACTAGAAAACACACAAACAACCACATTGCAAAACACAGAGCAAACACAATAACCACACACATAATGGGAGTACCAACAAACAAACTTGCAACAAAATCACCACCTCTGAGAATTGCCGGCTTTGAGAATCGCATCCTTTGAGAATCGCCACCTTTGAGAATCACTACCTTTGATAATCGCCACCTTTGAGAATACCACCCTAAAATTGAGAATCACCACCTTTGAATGGACTCTTCATTTATATCCATCACAATCGAAGCTGTTTATTTCATTATCATAATTGAGCCTCGACGCGGCAAATCTGTCTTTGGGGTTTCCAACAAAGCGACACACAGACCAGTTTCCCTAGCTACAGAGACAAGATAGAAAATTGAAATTTCACCTGAAGCAAGTTGAGATATAATAGTTTTCCATAACTTGAATAACAGATGTGCAGATTAGTCTGCGTGGATGCGCAGGCTGGTCTGCACCTTTGTTATACACAAGCTCCAAAGACAGGTTTACTTGCGTGGAGGCCCATATTGTCTATCCTTTAGCTTGAACACTTGACCCTTCAGATTTTGACTGAATGACGCGATTTTCACATAACTTGACCTGAATTTCACAGACTTGGTTTATTGAGTATGCTCAATGATCGGTGCAAAAACTATCACGCCCTCAAGCACCAGCTATGTCACCTTTAACCATACATGCATAGCTATCCAGCAAGTTTGTAAACATGAATTGTGTGTGTGTAATTCAAACTAGATCATTATTTAAATACATTAGTCCTTAATAAATGAAAATTGTAACTGTGCACTTATTACAAATTCTTTCAACTTTCAGTTACAGAAGGAGAATTATGACTTCTATCCCCTGGACAGAGCGTTGTCGTTGGCATCTATGGGACAAGACTCAACTGAAACAAAGATTGATGATCTTCTCTTCCAAGTCACTACAATAGTAGAGAAACAGAAAAGGGAGGTAAGTAACACTTGTTATATGGATAAGCTCATAAGTTTTTGATACTTATCCCATATGCACAAAAGCTTATTTTATACACCCATACTCACATATCCAGTGGGACTAGGGGTCTAAATATTTTTCAGGGTATTTATTTATTTCCAAATTTTGAGTATATGTCATAGGGTATATGTAAATAATACACTTACTTCTACAGCCTTGCGGTAGAAGCCACCTTTTACAGCGACGTGGTAGAGTGTTTGCCTGCAGATCAGGATACCCAAAGTTTGATTGCAAACTAGGACAGGTTTTTCGCCCTACCACATATGCGAGCAGTGAAGCTTTTAGCTAATTAATGCATTTGCACAGGCTCGCATGAGCCTTTGTTGCTCAATAATGTGAGAAGTACCAAAATATCATGCGATTGACGATATAGTGCTTCCTCGGATGTCTGTACAAACATAGCCTTGTCAGTCTTCTGTGCTTGCATACAAAACGTGTGGGATTAGAGGTCTAGGTAAAATAGTAAGCTTCTAGTTGGACTATTTTGCTGTATATGCTGTGGATAATCTTTCGAGGTTGTACCTAGTTTCATCTTCCCATTGTATATGCACGTGCTGTCTTGCGACACCATACATCCTTTCTTCTTCGGTAATCATCTATCTGAAGGGAATAGAGCGTGACTGCTTTGCTTGACTTATCCTTCCATGTTTATGTAATACATTAGTTGTGATATGTTTGTGTGAGTATCTGGTGAGACTGTCTGAATGCGCAGTCAGACCAGAACATTCGCTGGTCCCCTATATGATAAGTACCAATGGCTCACAAAATTAGTTTCAATATTAAAACAGCAGCCAAATGATCAGTGTCCTAAGGAATGCTTCAAATCAGCCTAAGCATCCATCAAATCTGATGTATATATGAGTCTCATTATAACATTATTTATCACATGACGTTGGGTCTTTGAGTGATATACCATCATATATTAAACTGATAAACCACTGGAGGTTTACTAATTTGGCAAGGTTATGTAATGATGTCCATAACAATGTATATATGAAAAATATTAGCATTTACAGGCTAAAACCGCGATTTCAAATAATGTTCGTCTCAAACTTTAAATAGAATACTCCTTTATAATTTAATATATTAATCGCATTTTATCTCTCTTCCCCAACTTGTTTAATAAATTAAAGCTGCATAGTCTGTAACTTTTGATCTTCTAATTTTAAAAATAATGTTTTTATTTTTCAAGAACACAGTAAAAATACTCAAATTCAGGTAAACATTTTACCATTTTCGTAAATCTTAACCTAAAGGTATCACTATCAAAACAACTGCATTTATGTTAAGATTCAACGGTCTAGAATTATTGGAGGGACGCAAATAATTACCAACAAAAGAAAAACACACCTATTTGATAATTCACTTTTCCATGCAGTTTTCAGCTGTACTGAACATTTTTATTGTGAAAACATAGCTTAATTCTACTTTTACAAATGATTTAAAAAGAAAATATTTTTTTTCGAAAATTGTTCATAGTTACAGAGTATGCAGCTTTAAATAATTCATGAACACTCACGTAAGATCCTCGTTTCAGGAACTAGAGAAGAAACGAAGAGAAGAGCGTATGAGACAGAAACAATGGGAACAGAAACATCGCATGGGTTCTTTCCGTAGAAAAGCGAAATTACCTGCACGATCCTTGGAAAGTGATCCTTTATCAGTGGCTGGGGCAGATGAAGAGACTCCACTTCAGGGTTTAAACCAGCAACTCGGTCTTGATTCACCTCCTCAGTTCTCTCCAAGCTATTCCCGCCGACCTAGCGAAACTGGTGGAACTATGTTACGCCGGTCTAGTCTTGTTGCACCAGGTCAACCAGGTCCTGTGGGATATCAGTCTTCCAGTCGACACGACAAATATCGTCGAAGGAGAAGTGTGAGTCCGCTTGATCCACGTGATTCACTGTTCCGCAGGTCAATAAGTCCGTCACGGTACGATGACGATGAGGAGCCCTTGCTTTACGGAGCTACCAGCCCACGTTACGACGATAGGGCGCTGAGCCCAGCTCTTTATGGTGTTGACAACGAGTTGCTCGATATAAGCCCAGTACCAATGAGCCGACGAGCATCCTATGACATGAGTCGAAGTCCTCGCCTCAGTCTGGCTGCAAGTCCAAGAGAACACAGATCATTTTTCTCTGAAACTGACCCTATACCATACCTAAGGCAGATATCAGCTGAACGGAGAGCCTCTGCTTCGTACACAGATGGCCGACCACTCACTCTGCCGACAGACAGACCTTATGATGACAGAGACACTGAGAGTCAGTATGACTCTGATGATCCCAACAGAGAATCAAGATTTTAGGTTTAAATTATGGAATCAAGTTATTCGAAAATTTGGCTATCATAAGAATTTTATACATATTTGATGATTCAGACGAGATGCACATAAACGAAATCTCGCCAGAGCCCTTCCTGCTTGCATCTACAAAGTATGGAAGCAGATAAATGTACTGAACGAATATGTTGCGCATGTCAGATGTTAGGTATGAATGCAATTTTGTGCAGGCTCGTCTGAGCATGCGTTGCTCGTCATTGAGAAAGAACAAATTTTCATGATATACCTGATATTCAATGTATGACAATAGAAAAGTAATATTTCTCATCTAAGCTATCCAATGTTTTCAATGCCAGTACTGTTTGTATTGCTTGTGTGTTGTTTTTGTTTTTGTTTTTTTATTTACTTTATTGAGTGTTGGATAGCTGTAGTAAAGTTTTACTTGAATGTTTTCCTGATGAAGAACAAGTATTTTCAAAACGTTAATAATACTATGTAACTTGAATTGTATGTTATAAAAAAGATAACTTATATGTACTTTTATAGTGGAGACCCAACAACGAGAAATAAGTGTTGTTGCCTAATTGCAGCTGTTCATTTACGTCACACAATCTGCATTTTTTCTAAAGACTCGTACCTTAAACTTGCTTAACATAACTATGCTAGAACCAAGAATGATAAATATACTGTACTTTAGGAAATTCTCGCCAGAATTTTTTTTTTGAGAATATCGTTAAAAGAAATATTTGCCACGTTAAATATTCGCGACTATGCTATGATTTACCTACATCAGTAAATGACAGGGTGATTCACACTAGGTAGGCTGCAATCGAAAAACGAATTAGATCAAAAATCAATAGAAACAGAGTTTTCGATTGCCATTTGCCGTCTGACTGGCGAAAACTGGCAATATAAAAACACTGGTTCTATTGATTTTTGATCCGCGTTCATCGATTGTTAAGTGCTTTTTTGATTGTCACCTACCCGGTGTGTGATTGAGGTTTATTTTCACGAAACTATAACCCTTACGAAAATTTCCGAAGTTACAGTAAGTAAAGCAATCACTTCCTCAGGGAGATGATACACTAGTTACTACAATTAGTGGAGATGTTTAGATATCATTATAAATGGGTGTCTATCATATGCTCATGAACAAGGAGGGTAATATGAGTCATGACATGTCAATTCCAACAATGTGACATTTTGACAGGTGTAGACTCAGACAAGCCAGTACAGCTTCTTTTTAGTTTAAAAACTCGAAATAATGTTCAGTCAGAAGCTTAACAGTCATAGAAAATACATGCGACAAGCAAAGGCTCTGATCAGACTGTGCCTATGCCCAGGCTGGTCTGAGTCTTTGTTGGTCGCACATACCGCATTGTTGGAAATCTCATGTCGCGGCTCATATGTTATATGATGCCACACTGTAGCACTAAGGGTGATGAGCATATGTGAAGCCAAGAACATGGTTTAGAATTGTATATAAATATATGAACTCCATGAATGAGATCCATGCATGCTGGGCATTTTTTCGTGTTTTTGTCATCTTCTGATTTTTCAAAATTAACTTATTCATGATAACACAGTTTGGAACCCGATCAGGCTTTAATATGGCTTTATTATGTTGGAATGAAATATTGTTAATGGGTTAAAGCAGTACAGGACGGAAGTTCCAAATTATTTTGTTTGCTAAATATGCTGTTTTATGATAACAAACTGCGCAAACCATGATAATAAACATTTCCTGTGGTTTGCTAATGACCAATTCATAGAACGCTGTATATAAGCTGAGGGCTAACTGACTCAATTAAAGCAACTTGTCATGTATGTACTATTTACAAACTTGTCCATTTTACGTATGAGGCCAGTTGAATAGGAGGCTGGAGCATATTATTTTGCTAAACTTACAAACGGAGACAATTCTGAAGTGATGTAAGCTGGGTTGTTTTAACATGCCTGGAGAGTGAAAGACATATGCATTAATGCACGTGATCTTCTGTATCGCATTAGTGAGCAGCGAAGGCTCGAGCGAGTCTTCGCATCTGCACAGACTTGCTAGAGCCTTCGCATGTAAGATTGTTATAACTGATGATTATGAAAATATTTACAATTTTATGCTCAAAAATGTTGTTTATCTAAACCTGTGTACATGCACATGTTCTTGATACGCAGACTGACCCGAGCCTTCGCTGCTTACATACACAAAGTTTGGCTGTAGATGAAAGCTCAGACCAAAATTTTGATTCCTGGTTACGCTGGATACGTCAGCATGGACTTTTATTAAAGGCATTTGCGCACATACGACAAGTTCTGAAATCTCGTCCATTTGCTAAAATTGTCAATATTACTCTGTATGCGTTTCTTTTTCTGTGGGTATAGTTTCCAAACAGAATGGTCACTGTACAAAGGCAGTTTTATTATATATTGTAAATGATTTAGGCCCATAAAAATATAATATTGTCATCGGCAAACACTACAGTTTCACATTACATGCTTTGACTAAGGTGACAACTATCTTGCTGCTGTTGGAGTCAGCTATTCACATTGTGCATCGTGTTTTGACGCTAGTGTCTAAAACCTCAAGTACAAATTTTATTACAAATTGTAAAAACAATGTTTGTATTTTATTGTGTGATTGCATTTCTTTCAAAATACATCAAGAGTATCATTATAAATTTTAGTCATATTTTATTAAAGAAACTCAACAGGCACATAATTACATCAGCTTTTTATGAATGTTTTATGTCAGTGGAAATGAACGTCTTGGTGTTGTATCAATATTTGAATATAACTTCAGTAGCTTTTATATCCTTACAAACTCGTTATAAAATAAATAAAAGAATCAGTGTATGTTTGCAAAACATACTTTGAAAATGTGAATAAAACTTTACATAACTGTATATCCATGAACATTTGACTTGCGAATTTGCAAGTATTTGTCTGCTAATTATTAATTTATATTCAATCTAAATTAATAATTAGCAGACAAATATTTGGATAAAAATCTTGTATATTATGATAGGTTTGTGTAAATATCTTAGGCAAAACATTTTCAAATTATGTATCATCAACATTAATGTAACCTCTTTAATTCTTTGCATGTGGAAAAATTTGCATGGTTTTTATCTCTGCTACTTTGTTTATTTGTTTGTTGATTATTTGTTTGTTTGTGTGCGTGTTTTGCTTGTTTTTTCAAACCTATGTTGTTGTTTTTTTTCAAAAAAACAAAACAAATTTATATAAATATCATTAGAAGTGCCGAACAGTTTTGATCTGGACCAGAACTGACGTTTTGTTGAGCCTGATCTGGGTCCAAACTGTTTACTAATGTTATCAGCAGATGACACATGTAAGCAGACAAAGTGTTTAATCGTAGTGAAATGCATTCCTAATTACTTTGCTTTTCATTAGTTATTGTAGTGTAGCATCCATGAATGTGTTTATAAAGAACCAATTTTGCTTTTCTTTTTCAAATAGAAAAATAAAATTCTCGCGATTTCCATGATTTCTGTGTTTTCTGTCCACCCAAACGATCAAAAGTGTCTGAGTGGTACTATTTATGCCTATTAAAGACAAAAACGTACAGAAAAAAAATACAACAGACTCTTATGTCTATGGTATGTGGTATGACTGTATTCGGCATTGTATCTAAAATCAACTGACTGTAATGCGCAAGACCTGTGGTGAACGTAGATTAACCAGTATAAGGTGCCAGAAGGAATGTGTGAAAAGCAAAATGGACGGACAGACCTGCGGGTTGTGCAAAGTTTCGATACCAAGTCGTTAAAATGCTGTTGTTATTGATAAGTTCGATTTGCATATTTTTCAATTTAACATGATAGATTTTGTGGTTATCGGCAGTTTTTCTTAACGTTTTAAATTACCCCAGCAGCCTCGTCACCATTTTGCATACCAGTGGCTGGATAATGTTGAAAACAATAAGCATGCATAATTTCATCCAAACATACCATGATATTCAAGATTAAAGAGCTTTTCACTAACTGACGAGGACCTGCCGGTCTGATGCTCAGCAAAGCCTCGTCCATCACAAAGGCTGTTGCACTTGCCAGTGGTTAGACAATGTTGACATGCATATGTATGCAAAATTTGATCATAATATACCATGTGGTTCAAAAGTTATAAACATTTTTCACTTACTGCTAACGGATGACCAATTAGACAGACAGACGGACTCACACGGTGATTATATGGGCCTCGACGCGAGAAAACCTGTCTTCGGTGGTTTGCGAATTACACAGGCGCAGACCAGCCTGCGCATCCGCGCAGTCTGTTTAGCGCCTTTGTTATTTGCTTTTTGGAAAGTATTATATGTAAACTTGAGACAGGTGGAATTTCAATTTTCTAGCTAG
Source organism: Loripinus fragilis (assembly GCA_964019695.1). Lineage (NCBI taxonomy): Eukaryota > Metazoa > Mollusca > Bivalvia > Lucinida > Lucinidae > Loripinus > Loripinus fragilis. The sequence continues at coordinate 87,136,122 of OZ026523.1, read as the reverse complement.
TCTCTGTAGCTTGAGAGACTGGTGGCAGAAACCCCAAAGACAGGTTTTCTCGCGACGAGGCCCATTATTATATAGTCCACATCCGCGGGTCGTGCAGTATCGGATGCCCGGAATTGCAGTTTCCTACTATCACTCATGTAGCAACCATTATCTTCTAGCGGATAACGAGGGCAAAAGATACTCTCTCCGATTATAAAGAGGATCTTACATGCAAATGAGTTGGGGAAAAGAGATAAAATGCGAGGCTTGCCGATCATTTTATCTCTTTTTCGCAACGAGTTTAATAAATTCAATAATACAAGAGCACGAATTTATCAAATGACATTAAGATTACTTTGAAGGGTCTGCACTGTTTGTAAGGATCAAACACATCTTCAGGGACAGGAATGTGAAGTAATTATAGACGAAAATAGATGATACACTGAAAGCGCCGATTGTGTTACCCCCGTTAGCAAAATGCGATATGAGGGTCCATAGCTGTTGACTGGGACGTTAAACAAACCAAACAAAAAAAAACAGTTAAGTCAAAATTAAAGTCATCACAAAGAGGCACGCGCTTCAATCCCCGGGCCATTTCTCACGGACAGGGTCAAATAAGCCTCATTATGATAAATGGAAAACACCCAGTTGATCGGAGCCTTCGTTGTCTTTCAAAACATAGGATTTAGTCTTAAAATGTATGTCCTAGCATGCGCGGATCCAGAAAGTTTTGTCAGATGGGATCCAACTTTTACAACGTTTTTTTAGTAGATGGGGGAGGGAGGATCCAAATACCACAAAAAAGCGGGTCATCATCGGCCCGCCAGCGAAACGCTATTTAAATGGTGTTTCGCAGGCGTGCTGATGATGGCCCAACATTGAATCTGGCTTGGTAGCTTTGTGATTTTCAGGGGAGCCGGACCAGTATGGCTAAAAAACTCTATATTTTTTAGATTTTTCAGGGTTGGGGTCTGAGCCCCCTGCCCCCACCCCCTCCCTATAGATCCGCCGATGCCTCGCCACATTGGTATTGCTAAATAGGGAAATTTAAATCTGAGGCACGCGTTTCAATCCCCATTTCTCACGATTACGGTCAAATGAGCCTTATCATTATAAATGGAATACATCTTGGCCTCCAGAAGCCGTTCTTTTGAAGCATACATTACATGTAATGTGCAGCTATGCAGTGGAGGTATACATGCATGTAAATGGTTCAAGTACGAACAGCGATGGTTTTGGCGAGACTGCTCAACAGAACCTTAGCTTAAGTAAAATTTTGCTATGATCTGAATCAAATATGTTCAAAGTTCGAATACTAATCTGAAAAAATACGCTGCAATAACAGTCAGAATCAGACGTAGCATCAAAGATAGTTCCCTTTTTTTATTTATATAAGTTAAACATTTGATATATTATGGCTATAATCTGTTGATATCAACTTGTGTGGCAGCTTAATGGCAAGAAAAATAGTTTTTGCCAATTAAAACATTTACTGAGTATATAAATATATATAATATAATGTTCTTACCGGACCTAACCATCAATCTTGTAGGTAATGCTTCTGAAAACCACCGGGTTTGTCGACTCCAAAACCGAAAAAATCTTATCTCCTGGCTCCATACCTCACAAGCAACTCTTTCCAAGCGTTTTTGCTTGTGTTGACCATGGCAATGAGAATAGTCGTGCCTGCGTTACTCATGTAAGGGTACTGGCTTTACCGTCGTGATTGGCAATCACCCGCCCCGCATCCGCTCCCCCCTCTCCCCACAAAGCTGATCAATAAAATCAAGCAAGAACAAAAATTGTTTTCTGCTGAAATCACTTATTTGTTGAAAACACGTAAATAAATAAATGTCTTTTCCTAATAATATACTTACACTTTTTCTTATTATATTAATTTGTATTGAATCAGAATCACGCGATCATTTCGGGCGGTTCCGGTGGCTAATCGTTAAGCAGGGGAAAATCACACCATTTCATTTTCTCATTCAATCGTTGTCTTTGAAAATTGGTACTATGAACCTGCTTTTGTAACGGGATAACGTCAAAAATTGTGACAGTATATCCGACGACATCTCCCTAAATGATTAAGAGTATCCTTCATATGTATTGTTGTGGGACAAGGAAATCCCACCCGAGGACCAGAATAATTCGTCAGAAACGAGGCTCTGCCGAGTTTCTGACGAAATTATTCAGGCCCGAGGGTGGGATCTCCTTGTCCAACAACAATACATCATGATGGATACATTTTCTCGCCCAGTTTGTGACTTTTTAAGGTTTTATATGAATTCTGCCAGTTCCGCATATTTTTTTAGATTTTTTGCGTTTGTTCCAATCAATAAAATAAGTTTACCAACGAATTTTCCAGATGCAGAAATGGGTGTAAACATAGTTTAGCACCTAAAAACGGAAGCGAAATAGCATTTCAAGCGTCGGTTTTGTTTTTATTGGGGTTTGAAACTAACGTTGGTATCAGTATCTATTGACAAAGACGTCGTGGCGCCAAACTGTGTCAATAACGTGCGTCACATTGTTGTTGCATTTTAGTGACGTCAGAAATGTTTTTGACGTCATTCAACAATGCGAAAATGGCGGACGCACTAAATATTGCCGTTTTGATATTTCTTCATAATATTTAGGCGTAATTTGCTCTGAAAACAGCCTAAATTGTCATAATTTGGAGTCACGTGGATGGGATAAGCAGGTCATGTGGATGGGATAAGCAGGTCACGTGGATGGGACAAGGAAATTCCGCACGGCGTTTTGCCTATGGAACAGCTTGTCTTGAGCGATAAGTGGGCGAGAAAAACTGGTTCCGAGTTGTTCAAATTAACAGGCTCATTCTTGAAAGTATTGGAAAAGGTCATTAATTCGGTCTACGATTAGTTTTTGAATAATGTATTTTTATGAAAGAAAATGGCAATTTTGGCGTATACCGCTACCCGCGGTTTGAGTCTTTCAGCAAAAATTAAAAAAAAAACAGCTTTACCCAGAAGGACAGATATACATACTGGCACAAACTCTTAAATGCTTGTACCCCCTCATCCCCATCCCCCCACACACACACCCACACACCCACTTACACACTTTATTTGCTTTTCTATGAGAAGCGATATTATCACCTTGTTTATCTTTAACCATCTTGTCCTACCAAAGGTTGCGATTGTCTAAAGGATTGTCGAAAGGTAGATACGACGAAACCTTCGCTGGTGAAGATGATCTTTAACATGAACTACATGTACCTGCAGATTGGGTTTGTTGGTAATATGTAAGTACTGTCATACCCATCCCAAATTCAATAACTGCAAACATGAGGCCATGTCTCGAGGTTATAAAACATTGTACATGCTAAACTCAACTGAGCACGAAATTTCAACTGCTCATAAAAAAAACTAAAATACCGACAAATAAAGATGTTTTTTGCTCTATGTCTCTCAGATGTTGTATTTATCATGCTAATAAATGTTAAAATGCCAACAAGTGTTGGCATTTTAACATTTATGAGCAGGATAAATTTCGTGCTCAGCTGAGTTGAGCATAAAAAAGTGTTATAACCTCGGGGCCAGTATCATTCTGAACAAGTCAGTAACCTGTAGGTTCTTTGTTCGCAAGGTATCTTAGCTGTAAGAACCCTTTACAAACGGCACTGCTAAGATGCTTGCGTTCTGACCTATTGACTTCCACAAAAAGCTTATCATATTCAGCTACTTTCTCAATTCAGTGTTTAGTAAGGTTATCTTATCTTAACGGTATCATAGTATCATAAACCGTTTGTTTTGACAAGCAATGTATATATATGTTTATCTTACTTATAATGAGAGGTTGATGGTGGATTTACTGCCTTTAAATAGTAGTTCAATGATTTCGAACTGAACCTAGGCTAGGTCACAACGCAAGCAGTACTTAAAATATACAAAAGTTCACAACTTGCATGCAGGGCATTTAGAATCTTATAAGCGGTGTTTCATATTGTAAACACAGCACCATATGTCGCTTGCACTGGCCGAGTTATCACTGCATGCATTTGTTAAGTTCAGACTGAGGAGAACTGTATGCATAAGTAGGATAAATTCGGGTATATTCGGATAGACAGCTAAATTCGGACAGCCACCTTGTTTGTTTCATAGTTCAATTATTGGTATAAAAAATAAATTAACTAAGCAAACAGTGAAAATCCTGATGAGACGGCTCATAAGAAGCCGTCTCATCTGGATTTCCACTGTTTGCAAATGTGTGTCCGAATTTACCTGATGTCCGAATTTACCCGACTTTACCTTAACCTGTTTAAAAAACTACTTGTAATTATTTTAAACCTTAACCTAAGTTTCAATCTTATCAAAAGCGCAGATCCCCACATTTTGGCACATTCGTAGAAATCATATGTTGGTGTCCACCGTCTGCCACTCTACCGGATTAAGGGTTTCCAGTATACCATGAATTACATTGTGCCTCGGACCCAATAAACATTATACTGGGTCCGAGATTGTGCTGACATCCAGTAATATGTCATATGACTGAAAGCGCATCATTGAGTCTCTACAACTAAAACCAACATCTAAAATATAAACCAGCTCTCTCTCTCTCTCTCTCTCTCTCTCTCTCTCTCTCTCTCTCTCAGTAAGATTATTTGTAACACAGAAAGAACACCAAGACCCACATCTAAAACATGGACCCAACACAAACCCCACGCATACAATTTGATCAACAATAAACAATGAATAATCAACAACGGAAACACCGCCTTAAAACGAACAACAGCCTAGCCACTGGTGAGAGGCGGAGTTTAAATGCATTTTACTGGGCAAATCTTCACCCATGATTCTGTTGTTGTTAATCAAATCAAATTAAAATACTATGATTAAAGAAAGAAAATGGCTCTTGAAGCTGTCATGACGAGTTTTCACTTTGAGAGACCTAGTAACAAAAACGTTTGCTATCCACGGATACTTCATCTGAAATTCAACTTCAATGGCCCAGTGGTTAGTACTAATCTAGTACTAATTTAAAGGTTCCAAAACAATAGGACCAACTCAGGAGAAGATCATACTTTGTTTCTATGGTCAACTTTGATACAAAAATGCAAGCGAGTACATGTAGACAGTTCAAAGGTTTAGATAAACAAAACATTAGAACCGTCTCATTGAGACGGCTCTTTTGAGTACCCAAAACATATGTTTTGGTTGAGAAATAAGAAGATTAAATTTTCAGTTACGCACTCTTAACTAAAGTCCTGTAGTAATGTGATGCAAGTTTTCTTCATGTGACATTGTATCTAATGTGAAGGAATTCCTTTCTCACTCACAATGATGCCAAGTATATAGTTCATCCACGGATCCAGAAATTGTGTCAGAGGAGGTCCTACTTTGACAACGTTTTTGTAAATGAAATTGAGTGTGATTTTGCTTTCTTTATGGAAGTACTGCTTTAAAACATAGCATGCTCACAGTCATTGCTTTATGACTGTGCACAAATAATACATTTAGACACTCGGCTATTGGCAAAGTGACTGTGACTACTCAAAATTGGCGAACAGTGATTAAATTGCATTTAACTTCTCTAACAATAGGCAGAAATATGACAAACTTTCTATTCTTTCTTTTATTCGATTGTTAACTTATACAATTTTGTGTGTGAACACATTTTGGACTACTATAAAAGTGGGTAAAACCAGGCAATGCCACAATCACACACTGCAGACCAACCCACGGCCCCACAAGGAAGAGACACAGAGCACGAATAGCCACATGATATCTAGAAGAAAAGTTTAGCAACCAGCTCTCTCTTTCTCGGCGAGATGCAAAACGAGAAAGGACACCAAGTACTGCATAACAAGACGGGGACCAAATAAAAAAAACCAAATCATGTGAGCAGTAATACACAATGAATAAACAACAACAGAACCGCCGCCGCCTTAGAACACCTACAGTGTTGGGGTGTTAAATAAATACATTTTACTGGCCAAATCTGCACCCTTGCTAGATTCTGCTGCTGTCAAACATAAATCCCACTGACTAGCCTGCAATTGGCTGGTATTCAGCTTGTTTTAGATTTTTTGCAAGCATTGAGGCCGAAAATACAAATATTCCAGAGGAAACCATCATTGTGAAAATCAATAACTGTCAATAATTACTCATACATATAACATCTCGGAAAACAAAACAATGTATAACTTCAGCACTTGTTGACTGCAACCATCCCGAGACTACTGCGGTTTTCGAATAAAGTGGTTCCCTAGTGTGATGAAGGGACACAGATGAAGGCTCTGGTCAAAATGTACACCTCAAGCCCCACTAGATTGCTGTACATACGTGTTTAAAGAGTGACTTTACACACCAACATCTCATGAACCTATCTTCTGAACTCATGTAAAGGAGACCCCCGTCGTATCTGGATCCGCAAATGTAAATGAAATGCAAATGTTGACCTTCTGAGGCAGCTTTGTGAAAAATCACAAGTCTGCTGTCGCCATGTCATCCATAAAATATGGATTCATGTTGGTACTCCCTGTTCCCGAAGATGAAAGATCGCACTGGTAATGCATAATAGCAGCATTGATACAAGCTGTTGACCCTTTTCTTATGGGGGCAAGATGCCACCTTCTACGTCGAAGTACCCAATTACTAAGCTTGGGTGACTATATGGTGGAAAATAAATGAAAACATTCGCATCAAAAGTTACCACATGGAATTACTGACTGAACAAGCGTACTCGTACAATAATTGACATGAAGTTTATATTGCATACCTAGGTGGATGCATAGATTAATTCCAATGGTTCCAAGGCATGCTTTACTCAGTACCGAAAGGGAGAACATTTTCAGACAGAATCTCAGTGGAGTAGGCTCACTGTAGTCATACCACTACGGCAATTTGGGTCTCGTCACTTATTCTGGTGTTAAAGCTGCATAATCTGTAACTTTTGATATTTTCATTTTAAAAATAATGTTTCTTTTTTTCAAGAACACAGTAAAAATACTAAAATTCAGGTATATATTTTACCTTTTTCGTAATAATTAACAAATTATTAGTGCCAAAACAACAGCATTTATGTTAAAAACTAACTGTCTAGAATTATTGGAGGGACGCAAATAATTACAAACAAGAGAAAATACGCCTGTTTCTATAAGATAATTCACTTTTTTATGCAGTTTTCAGCTGTAGAAATTAGATTTATTGTAACAACATAACTTTATTCTACTTTTGCAAATGATTTAAAAAGAAAATATTTTTTTTTTCGAAAAATTTTCATAGTTACAGAGTATGCAGCTTTAAGGTAACTTTCTCATCATGTTCAATTTCTTCTTTTCATCACAGATAAACGCCCCAAAGTGCATGAGTTTTAGTTGATTTTTGTTCATCAAATTCTCATTGTATCTTTAAGCTTTAAAATTATATGAAAACTTAAACGTTTGATGACAAGGCATGACTCTGAAATAATTAATTACGGTTTCATCATCGTGGATGATTAATCAATGACAAAACCGTATAATTATGACTTAACCGTAATTGACATTTTTATAATATAAGTGTAAAAACACATTTAAAATCTGATTTTATCTCCGTTTTGGCAAAACAACACAGAGGTTGTTAACTAGACGATGCAATCTCGAAGCAAACATATTCGAAAGTTCTCATTTTTGTCAGCCTTTATTTGAAGGTAATTTTACTATAACACCGGAGTGGATGACGAGACCCAAATTGCCGTAGTATAGTATGATTACAGTGAGGCTACGCGACATAAGTGAGTTAACAAATTGATACATGTAAATAAAGGCAACGTCAAGAGCATAAACACCGTTTCCATAACGTATTTTCTCCCGATTCCGTTTGACAGATAAAATTTTCAGCCTATTCAACAGTTTTGTGGATTGGAATATGGCCAGCAGGATAGTGTCTGTTTAGTTTACTATTTCTCACAGAAGATAGTAAATCCTAAATATCAAACATAAACTGAACTTTGTCAGACAAAATGAGACCAACCCTCCGTCCATCAAGCTCTTTATTGGTCATAGTCTGCAACATATGTGTTACTACTATCCTCAAAAGGACTTCGAAAATGTGAACAGATCCGCCTTTTCGCACTATGTCTTTCGCAATAGCCGACAATACCACTGTATTTTAGCAGGTTTGATCCGTCAAAATAAAGTACATTTAGGCAAGTTTTTATACAATGTCGTAAGTGTACTTTTCGAAAGATATGGTTCAACATAGACTTCTTTCATAAACGATGCGCATCACAGTTAGAAAATTAAAAAAACGAAACGAAATAAGACTCGTGAACGGAGAAATTCACATTTCTTAAACTCGGCTTAAACAGATACATGCTTTAGCGGTATTTCTTATTACAAGCTTAGTGCAGGATATGGTCAGACTATGTGGTTGCAGGCTACATGTTTACTGTAGTGTCCTTTTTTCTTGCTTTGAATTGGTCGTTCAATGGGGAGGTTCCCATTCATAACAATGATATATTTTACTATTCGAATGTTTATCTACATTACTAGTATAACGGTGATCTATTTTACCGAATGTATATGATCTGAAAGTTAGTCATGTAACTTGCGTTTAAAATCACATTGCTTAAAATTACGCGCATATGATTATTATTGAGCCGCGACATGAGATTTCCAAAACTGTGGTATGTGCGACCAGCAAAGGCTTGGACCAGCCTGCGCATACGCGCATTCTGATCAGAGCATTTGCTAGTCGCTTGAATATTCTATGACTGTTAAACTACTAACTGAATATAATTCGGAGTTTCTAAGCTTAAAAGAAGGCTGCACAGGCTCGTCTGAGTCTACACTTGTCAAAATGCCACATTGTTGGAAATCGCATGTTGCGGCTCAATTAGAGGTGGTAAAAGTAAAGATTGTGTTTGCTTAATGGACAACATCATCGAGACATTTCTAATCTTATAATCAGCATTGCAACCTTTGGCCAGATACAAATATTTTGTATGCCAACGTAAACCCTGGATTTCCCAGAATGTATTGCATTGGAATGAAGTGGTGCACAAAGCATACATGATACAATTTTATGTCGAAGTATACAAGTGCCACCCCACCCCACCCCACACCTCGGCACTTTTGCTATAGTAGCCGTGCTGACTCTGATCAGTGACCTACGTCACTGCTATGATTACATGTAAACATCTCTCTCCAAGGTCTGCACTGTTTCGTATGCGCTGGTAATAAATGGATAGAAGATTCGCTATAAAGACCCGCTGAATAAATTGGTTTTATGCGTTCATCTATGTCCGACTTTCTTTAATACCCAAATTGGTAGACCCGAACGGATGCACGCGCATAGTGACCTATATTAGATATACGTCACTGACGCACAGAATCGTTTACAACTACATGTAAAAGAGCACAACTCATTATTTAATGAAATAGCTCAAATTTGTCATTTGAGAAAATGAAACCTCCTGTTACAATTCTATCTTAACCCTAAAAGCGCCAAGAAAAAAATGCATCTGAAAATGCCGTCTGCTGAAGTCGTCTGCTGCAAACAATTGCCTAACATTACTGACTTATTAAGTATAGAAGCAAACAGCGTGGACCCAGAACAGACTGCTCCTATAGGAGCAGTCTGTTCTGGATCCACAGTATTTGCCATAGAGACTTCTTAAACATTTCAGCAGACGAGAAAAGCAGACGACTTTTGTTGTGATTGGCGTATTAAGGGTTAAAATAGTAAAATATTTTAACTGGCTGAGGACTAAAGAGAGGAGGGACTTTTTAGATAGCTGTTAATACATTCGGCACATCTCGGCACATTTCGCATAAGCCTGCGCACATCCGATTCAACTAGGTACTGGTTAAATACCTGTTCAGTTAAGAGTGTCAGTTAGCAAATTTCAGCCACGTCCACTAAAGCGTTCAATCGTTTATTGTCGGAGGTAAACGAATTGTGCAGAAAAGATGAGCTAAGGAAATACTTTGAAAAAAAATAATGTATTTCCAATATTTTTTCGATGTGGTATATATTTATTTAACATAAAGCGATAATTTGACAAAGTATATTAAGTGTGCACAAAGTGATTGGCATATAACACAGTACTTCTGTTCTCTGCCTATGTGTGTTAAAGAGGAGATTTGAAGGAAAAACTTACAAAATAATGTCGGATAATAATATTTTATTCAGGACGGCAGAAAAAGTGGAATATAGCTGTAGGAAAAGACACCAAATATGCGTGGAGTAAAATTTGCATCATATTTTCTATCGGTATGTATTTTTATTAATTTAAACAATAACTGCATTATACAATATTTTAATTGGAAAAAACACGGATGAAGAATGATGGTCAATTATAATTTTACTACTTTACGCCATTCATATAAATCATCTTAGAGGCATTAATGTATATTTATTAAACTATATACAGCTGCAGTAAGCATAGCGTCCTATTTTGGGACATGGCAAACAGTGCAGACTGACAGAGCAGAATGCCACATGGCACAGCGTCCGTGACCAGTCCCCAATATTTATTTACAGGAAATTTCATTCAAAGTAAAAACAATTTAAAAGATATACCCACCATCCCTATAATTGAAATGGTCTCGTGCAAATGATAATTGCGGAGAAATCTATTTAGCAATATAAGTTAATTTTTCATACAAAGTAAATAAAGTAATAACTCTGTGTGTTGATTATGGAAATGGACCTACAAGAAATAGCTCCATGACTCAGATGAGTTGCAGTTTGTGGCGTCTAACCAGGATCTACACACATAGACATGGTATATACATACTAAAGAAACAAACCTGTCTTGTAAGCATCAAAATGCATATGGTGTTTTCACTTTGCTATATAAATAAATTAATTGAGAGGTATAGATTTCTCGAGGGCGATCATATTATGTAATACGTGTAAAACAACAGAAGAAGATTGATGATTAATTTATTTCAATGATAGACAGGTACAATATTTTATAATGAATAAAAGGAATAGAATTTCATTGAGCACGCAGTATCGGGCCAGCGTTACAGTAACGCTGAGTCAACACCATGACGATGTATCAACGCTGACTTAATGCGGTCCCGCTGTTAATTGTACATGCATTTTTTTTAAATACAAAGTCTAAGAAGGCTCGCCAGTCGCTATTAAAACGTTTTGTCAGTGAAGTTAAATGCAATAGTATAATCGAAGTCCATATGCTTAAGGCAATATTCTGGATTGAGGGATCGATTGATAAATTGATTGCAGGGTTGATTGATTGATTGATTGATTGATTGATTGATTGATTGATTGATTGATTGATTGATTGATTGATTGATTGATTGGTTGATTGATTGATTGATTGACTTTACATTCTTTAAACAATCGGTCGGTAGATCATTTGAATGATTGGTTGGTTTTCGTTTTTGGATGGATTCGGATTTAGTCGTTGATAGTAAAGCATCGATCAATCCAAATATCGGCGCTCGATTGGTTGATATGCCATGTTTCAAAGTGATTTACTATGTTATGTGGAATTTATGAAGAAGGTATCAGTAACTGTATGTTTGTATTGATTTATCAGTAAAACTGAACAGAGGCATTGATAGGCTCACGTATGTTACACCTGTCATATCTCTCCCAGTCATTATCTACCGATAAACTTCATCGTCTGCTACATCAAAGTTCCAATATCGGCCTGTGCTTCACTATTAAAATGTTACATTTTAAATTTTAAGTCTTTATCTGCTAGAGTTGTCTGCAGATAAACTTTGCAAACAGTTTGGACGCAGAGCAGGCCCAAAACGTCGAGCCTCGTCTGCGCCCAAAGTGTTTGCCACTCTGATGAGATTCCTGAAAGATTTTAAATGGAGGGATAATGTATTTTTAGAGAAAGTCAGTTGACGACAAATAAAAATATTGAAAAGCTACTAGTACTCAGTATGCAAAGAGTTAATGCGAGTACATGGATAATACATACATTGTATCGTTGCTAGTTTAGATGTATTCGTATTTAGTTTATTCATATTTTATTGTCACAAATTACAGCAATGGGTTGGATCACCACAAGTTCTCGCAACATTCCCCTACATATACAGATCAATCAAAGCATATACACATGGCTATAAATCGTATCTTCAACAATTCAAAATCATATAAATAAATAAATAAATAAATAAATAAATAAATAAATATTTATTAGTACATTTTGAGTGCAGATTAGCATGTTTCAGATTCTTAAAAGCAAACAAGCTGTCTCTGCCCATCCTAATGGATGGACACCATGTACTCGTGTGTCAGAATATATTCAAAAAAGCGTGCATGATCAAAGATACTGACAATACTTAGCCGAAGAAAGAACACTTTTCAGGTTAGTAATTGAAGTCTTTAAAACTACTATATATTTCAGTAAAATGATTTATTCCCAGACAGTTCGTGTGTACTTGTCTCTGAAAATCCGTCCATCCATTCGTTCGTCTACCCATCCGCCAGTCAACAATTTACATTAATGTGCTTTTCTCTGCAGCAGTGATTACTGCAAATCTCAAAAAAATAAGTGAGAATGATCAGGAAATGCCACAACCACAGATCACATACCGAACAAGAGGAGTTCAGTGGCTCAGTGGTAGAGAGCTCGACTTGAGATCGAGGGGTCCAATTGTTCTAGCCTCACTGGAGGCGCTGTGTTTAGACACTTTATTCTCTGCTCAGTACTGGTTCAGCCCAGTAAATGTCCCAACATGGCTGAAAACCGTTGACCAGGCCTAGAGGTTATAAACTTGAGTACAGTCTCAAACTCAAAATAAAGTGCAACGATTGGCTGCTTACGGGCACGTGTCCGCAAGCAGCCAATCATTGCGCTTTATTTTGAGTTTGAGAAGGAACTCAAGTTTTATAACCTCGAGGCCTGGACGTAAAGCATTATTCAAACACAACCAACCCAAGGCATCAGGATTAAGAGACACAGAACTCTACACGACAGCACGGATACAAATGAAGTAAAGCAACCAGCTCTCTGTCTTCCTCAGTCACTAAACAAAACAAGGACCAAACACAACACCACATGCAATGAATCAACAACAACAGTTTCACCGCCTTAGAACGGACAGAAGCCGAGACCAGCGGGGAAGGGAGGACTTAAATATATTTTGCTGACCAGATCTTCGCCCTAGATTCCGCTGTAATGATAAGCTTGCATACAGGCTTCCTAACTTATACAATGTATCATTACAGGGAATGAATAACTCAATAAAGGGACTCTCAACTCATTTATTATCAGAGCTATAGAATACCCCTAGTTTAGTCGCGGTTAGCCCAGCAAAAAAGCATCTTGCACCAATCCACTGATAAAGTTTTTAGGTATGACCAACCGTCGTGCAATTCAAGTATAAACCGTGATAGGGATTATAGCCAGGCATGCAGGCTGTCGCATAATGACGTTTGATTATTTTTAACTGATTGGGAGAAGACAAAAAAGCAAGTGAACATAACCAAGAAATGTCACAATTGCAGACAGATGCTGAACCCACGGTACCGTGAGGAAGAGACATTCAACACAGGCAGCTACACCATCATTAGAGTTTTTTTTTTAATTCTGTGTTTTATTATTTTCTACTATGATTAAAGTTAAGCAACCAGCTATCTCTTCTTCTCAGCAAGACGATTGCTAAACATGACAGGCCGCCAAAAACCACACCACAAAATGAGGACTCAATATAACCCCTACACCCAATGGGATCAAAATCAAACAATGATTAGATTACAACAGAATATCATCGCCTAAGGACAGAAAGCAGACGAGATCAAAGGGGGGGGGGGAGGGGCTTAAAATATTTTACTGGTCAAATCTTCAACCTAGATTCTGCTGTTGTTAAAGTGCATACACGTAAATGTTTAGCTCGCATGTAGGTTACATAGTTTATGCAATACATCATCACAGAGAAAACAATCAAATCAAATTAACTTCTACTGTTAAGAAAATGGCTCCTCACTCAAAGACAGCCAGAGCTAAAGAAACCCCACAAGTTGGACCCAAGACAAGCATCAGGCGTCAACCCGCCAACAAAAGTTTTAAGTTCAAAGCCATCACTGAGTATGAGGTCTGACCCATCAGCTTGCAATTAAAGAGGAATCCCTAGCAAAAACGTTATGGGTTCTTGGCTCTTGTTGGTGATGTTTATTGTATTTTTGTTACTTTCACATGTGGTATCCTGGGTCAGGTGTGGTATTTGATTGTATCGTTTCCTGATCTTTGCCATCTTTCTTACTTTCATAACCAGGCATACAGACTGTCGCAAAATATCGACGTTATAGCCCACTTTTAAATAACGTTTGATTATATTTTTTTAAATTTAACAGGAACATGGTTTCCTGGGTGATATGTTGTACTTGATTGTATCGATTCCTGATCTTTGCCACCTTTCTTACTTTTTCTGACGATTATATTGAATTCATAAACTAAATCACAATAAAAACTGGCTCTGATAAATAAGCCCTGTTGCAGAAGAGTTTTTAAACCAACGGTGTATTTAACAATCAACTCTGATTGTCTACAATTAAATTTAGAAAATGCCTTACCAAGCTTATAATATTGATAGCCTTGTTTTAGTAAGGCAGTCAAAATCTATTTTACTTGTTGAAACCACTTCCATTGGAGCATCATACTCTCGAAAAACAAATAAGCTGCGATATTTATACCCCATAAGAGGGGGAGCAAGGAACAACTCCATACAAAAATGAAGACAGAACTGTTTCAAAATTGAAATAATCTCGCTATCACTGAAATTTTAGATGAAAATATGCCATTTGTTATTTACAAAGTAAGAAAGATGACAAAGATCAAGAATCAGTACAATCAAGTACCACACCTGGCCAAAGATACCACATGGGAAAGTGACAAAATCACAATTAGACATCACAAACAAAAGCCAAGAGGTCAGCCCTTTCCCAGCAGGTGACCACAAGGCAACAATGAACAGACACGAAAGCATGACAAACACAAGACATAAATAGCACAAATGATCCACAAAAGAAGTACCGCCTTGGAACGGTCAGTAAAAATATTTTACTAGAGGGCTTTAGTTTTGCCCTTTCACCCTAGATTCTGATGTGGACCATAAGACATTTGGGAAAGTGACAAAACACAACACACACGACAGTCAAGAGGTCAGCCCTTTCCCCAAATCCAAAATTGGCTTCAGTATCAAAAGAATGTGCTTTATTTAACTGAAGTTATTATTGCGACATAACAATACCTTTAACAGGTCTATACTTACCTGCCTTACTCTATCTTCCTAGCACAACCCCTTTAATGCGAGAAAATTTTTATTCAGGCAAAATTTAAAGTTTATGTGTTGATTTTACCAAATAAACATCAATCAATCAATCAATCAATCAATCAATCAATCAATCAATTCAATTTCATTGATGGCTGGATGATGCGCATAAGTAGCAAAAAGAAACACCAAAAAGTAGGCACGTCAAGTTGAATTTATTCTTGTTGATTTTATGACAAAATTTAGCTTTGACAATCATGTGTTACTTTACTTTCATACTTTGAACAGATACCTTGTGAATAAGTGTTATTTTGACAGTAGGTGTATAACTTGTTTATTATCGTCCTATTTAATAGTAAAGAATGGATGAAAAATGTGTTTTTTAAGATCAAGATAAATATTTTATAATATTTTCACTTTGAAATTTGAATTTGACCTCATATTGTTTATGATGCTGATGATAATAATAATAATAATAATAATAATAATAATAATAATAATAATAATAATAATAATAATAATAATAATAATAATGGTTGCTATTTAATTATTTCTCATATGAACGCTTTTCATCAGCCGGTTCATCTATTTTACTAGATACTCTATCAAATCGAAAGTAGCAAAGGCGCACTGGGTTTGAACTGTAGCATTGATTTTATCAATTTCCAGCTTCAAATTTAAAATTTACCTGCTAGCTATATAGTGTTTTGGGATGAAACCCTTAGCATTAAATGGACCAAGATCTGAGTAGATCAGGCCCTGAAAGTATTCTCCAAAAAGGCTCATTTTGAAAAAAAAAAAATCATAAAAAATCATGAAAAATGAAAAGTTTCCTAAAGAGTTGCAAATCTCTGGGTGCCAATCATCTTGAAAGAAACCAGGCTTACTCAGATGTCCAAGTTGCAAATAGAATATCATTTATCTTATTCTACTTTAATTGGGACTAATATGTTGGCAGCAGGCCATGGCAGACTGGCCAAGATGTGTAAGGCCAATACTGATATATTTTAAGTGTAACTTTTTTTTACCTGATTAGGCAATGAAATTGGTCTAGACTCTTAAACCATATATATATGATGGATATAATTAGTCTATATTTGGTATAATGGTAGATCAGTCCCATCCCATCAATGACCTTGAAGTTCTCCTATACCAATGACCTTAATGAGGTCAAGCTGAAGGTCACAGAATTTTAAATTTCATGTTGAAGCTTTGGGCTTAGTTTTTTTAGTAGAAGCTCATCATACAAATAATAACAAAATTTGCCCAGCAGGCGGGTAACCCGCGGGTTGAGCTGTCCTACAAAAGCTCTTTTTCAATAGTTTTCCAATTGTTATTAACAACTGGGTGGCTTGCATACTGATCAAATTAGAAAAATATTTGTGTGGTATTCAAAATCGAAATTTCAGGCCTTTAGTTAAGAGTGCGTACCAAAGACTTAATTTTCTCATTTCTCAACCAAAACATATATTGTGGGTACTCAAAAGAACCGTCTCAATGAGGCGGTTCTTTTGAGCACCAAAAACATATGTTCAAACTGATGGATTAGCAAATATTTACAATTTTACGCTAAAATTTTTGTTTATCTAAACCTATAAATATTGTTTCTTTCAGGTGTATATAGCAATAACGGGGCCTCCGGTTTATTCTGCTGTGAACCATATACCTCAGGGTGAGTGTCATTTAACCTTTAATACGCCAATCGTAACAAAAGTCGTCTGCTTTTCTCGTCTGCTGAAATGTTTAAGAAGCCTCTATGGCAAAAAGCGTGGACCCAGATCAGACTGCTCCTGAGCAGTCTGTTCTGGATCCACGCTGTTTGCTTCTATACTTAATTTGTCAGTAATGTTAGGCAATTATTTGCAGCAGACGACCTCAGCAGATGTCATTTTCAGATGCATTTTTCTTGGCACTTTGAGGGTTAATTCTTATGCACCAGTCATTTGTACCCATGCTCCTCCACCCTGCAGGTTGCGGTGGGGGATGGGGGAGGACATTATCCAGTCGTAAAGACGTAACTCTTTTTTTGCTAGTTATTTACAAATAGTCTGAACCCAGACCAAGTTAAAAGAGTGTAGAGATGTTTAGCCATGTGTGGTTGGCTCTGGTTCTGGCCCAAATTAGAGACCCAGACTTCTTATAAAGTAATCCCAAAAAATGTGTAATATTTTGGAAGGGAACTCCTAATCTTTAGCCAAATAAATATAGATAATGTCTACAGATCTACTCATTGACGGCTATACTAAAATATTGACATGGCTGAAATCTTTAAACCTAACTTAACTCTTTGCCTACTGGCTAATTTTGCATGCCTTTTTGTTGTCTGCTGATTTTTTTCAAAATCAACTTTGTCGAAAAGTTCTTTCAGGAATACCATCAGAGTGTCAAACAGTTTGGATCCAGATCAGGCCCGATGTTTTGTCGGGCCTGATCTGGGTCCAAACTGTTTGCAAAAAGTTATCAGCAGATGACAACAGTGAAAGAGTTAACCTTTAAAATGTTAATCATGATTGCAATCTTTCTTGATGATTTTTACGGGATGGTGCAGGGGATGGGGTCATGTGAATTGTCTACATGAAATATCAAAGTAAGGAAGAAGGCAAATTCGAAATATCAAGCCTTAGGGAAACAAACAAAAATTGAAAGTGTGGTTGGTTGCAACATTTTGGTGGCACGGTTAAGGATAACACTTTGGCCTGCTAGAGTTGTCTGCTGATAACCTTTGTAAACAGTTTGGACCTAGATCAGGCCTGACAAAATGTCAGACCTTATCTGGATCCAAACTGTTTGACTCTCTGATGGTATTCCTGAAAGAATTTTCAGAAATCATTAAATTTAAAAAATCAGCAGACGACAAAAAACATGCAAAATTACCCAGCAGGCAAAGAATTAAAAGGAAAGATGACAAAGATATTTGAGCCGCTACATGAAATTTCCAACAATATAGTATATGCTACCAGCAAAGGCTCAGATCACCCGTGCACATATGAGCAGTCTGACCAGAGCCTTTGCTAGTCATTTGAATATTCTATGACTGTTAAGCTACTGACAGAACATCATTTGGAGTTTCTAAGCTTTATAGGAGGCTGCACAAGCTGTCTCAGTCTACACTTGTCAAAATGCCACATTATTGGAAATCACATGTCGCAGCTCAATTATTTTTTCTTCACTACCCCAGATAAGCCCCAGGTACTTTGTTTTCAATAGTGATTTAAGAGCTAGGCTTTTGATAAAACTTTAAGAAGTAAATATTTCAATATCTAATATCAGTTGACCTGTTGAATTTGGGAATTAAGATGTTTGCATTTGTAATTGAGGAATATCTCATGCTGACCAGATCTGTGAAAAATCCACAGATTTGTTTATTTCTTGTTTACAATGAAGATTTCATCAAAGGTTCCGGTATTAATTTTAATACTTAACCAGCAGAGTTGAGATAGGACATGCTTTATTGCAAACATTGTTTAACCTAACACAACTGAGTTCATGCCGGTGAGCCTTTTCACTAGGGCATTAACCTCATAACATAGTACAGAACAGAACAGAACATATCTTTATTGACATAAAACTCAGGCCACTCATAGGTAGTGTAAGAGCATATGGTACAAAAACAAAGCATATACATGATATACATAAAATACATGACTACAAAGAGCATACAAAAGGTGAAAATTGAATAGTCCTCTTCACAATCCACAAAATGGAGATTTAATCAGACTGCAGCTTATGCTGAGCATGTGCACCTTGATAAATACTATACCATGTGTGTCATGATTGAAATCTGCACATATTTGAAAAACATATTTCTGTGCATGTGTGAAAAGAAAATCATCAACTCTTTGCATGATGGGTAATTTTTCATGCTTTTGCGTTTTCATGCTTTTGTTGTCCAAGGTTCATACAGGCAAGTTTGCATTAAATTCACGGATTTTTCAAGGACTTTTAAAAGACTTTCCTACTGTTTTCAAGGACTGAAACCCTATGAAAAATACTGATTTACATGTTAAAATTCTACTTCAGAAATGCTAGAGCCCATTTCTAAAGATATTGGTTTTAGAAAATTAGTATAAAATTGTGGTGCCTTTATTTGGTGCAGCATATGATATGCTGCACCAAAAAAAGGCACTGATTTAGGTCTCCAAAACCAGTGTTGAATCCTCCT
Source organism: Loripinus fragilis (assembly GCA_964019695.1). Classification (NCBI taxonomy): domain Eukaryota; kingdom Metazoa; phylum Mollusca; class Bivalvia; order Lucinida; family Lucinidae; genus Loripinus; species Loripinus fragilis. Next base: position 87,116,770 of record OZ026523.1, on the reverse strand, counting down.
GTAAATGGTAAAATTAAAGGTCTTTGAGTGTTTTTCAAGTGCTCTTCAAGGCAAATTTAATTTTCAAGGACTTTTCAAGACAGTCCTGTATATTCAAGTACCTTTCAAGCCTGTGCCAACCCTGTTGTCGTCGGACTTTTCTAAATTAACTTTTTTCAAAAAACCCTTTCAGGAACACTGTCAGAGTGTCAAACAGTTTGTATCCAGATCAGGACCGATGTTCTGTCGGTCCTGATCTGGGTACAAACTGTTTGCAAAGGTTATCAGCAGATGACTATTGTCCTCTCTAGCAAGGAAACAGTTAAACCACATGATCGACACATGTACATTTCACACTGTGTTTCTGTGCATAAAGATAGTGAGTATGATCAGGAAATACAGGAGATTTGTTTTAGCAAACAGTGCAGACCCTGATTATTTTATCACAGCAAACAGTACTGAACTGTATTGTTTTTATCTTAGCAAATTGTGCAGACCCTCATATAAGACACGGATGTATACATCCGTGTATACATCCGTGTATGAGATATTGTATGCATGTAATTCTCTGACTTAAGCACAAAAAAATATAATTCAATTTAAAAAAAAAACCCGTTGACACAGCATTTTTTCACATAGTCATAATTAAACTTTAAGTCATTAAACTGTTATCAACTATGGAGGTCCTTGAAAATACCAGATGAAATATGTATTAAGAATATAATTATAAGTTAATAAATGCCAATAAAGTTTAATTTTATAAGACATGTTCTGTGCCCAGTAAAATATCTAAGTGCATTTACATAACCTGGATTAACTTTTTGCCTCTTATGTAATTTTTCATGTTTACTTTTTCAAAAAAATTCTTTCAGGAAATCCATGAGAGTGACAAACAGTTTGGATCCAGGTCAGGACCGACATTTTGTCGGTCCTGATCTGGGTCCAAACTGTTTGCAAAGGTTATCAGCGGCAAAGAGGTAAGGGCAAATGTATTAAAATAGTATTTTTCGTTGGGGCCTTGACAGTGGTCAAGCAAAATTCATTTAAAAGTTATTGGAACTCTTATAAGAATGCTCAGAAGAATGAAAATTGAACTCAGACAGTTGCATAATTAGTGTAACCAACTAAGTATCTTGTCCATATATGGGCCAGTACGTGAGATTGTGGTAACTTATCACATCAGCAGGCAGTGAAGGCTCAGGCGAGTATGCACATCATTGTGCGGTGACTCACCAGAACCTTTGCTGCTTGCATACATAAAGTATGGATGTAGTTGAAGTCTCCAACCAAATTTGGGACCTAACCCCACTGGATGCATCAACATGGGCTCTTTAGAGGCAATCGTGCATATGTGGTATTAAAGTACAAAATCTCATGTGCTGGCCCATATGTAGATTTGATTTTACCATTAGACAGATTCAGTAAATATATTTTTTTTGCATAAAGAAATTGATTCTTTTTGTGCACTCTAAACTTGAAACATTTCAAATTTGCACATATACCCAGACAAGATTAAAATTTTCATAAAAGAACTAAAAACTAAAATGGTAAATCCTGAATCTGTTTTATACATCAATCTTATTAAATCCTTGCATGCTTGGTAATTTTTCATGATTTTTTTGTCAAAGTTGACTTTTTTCAAATTTTTAACTTTTTCGAAATATCTTTCAGGAACATTATCAGAGTTTGAAATGGTTTACATCCAGATCATGACCAACATTCTGTCAGTCATGATCTGTGTACAAACTGTTCAGTTTGCAAAGGTCATCAGCAGACGACAAGATTTGCTGCTAGCAGGCAAAGAATTATAGTATTCCCATCGGTGAGCAAAGCTCCTTTTTTAAACAAATTCCTCTGAAATTGTTGTTACATAAGTAAAGTCTAACATATTTTGCACTTTTAAGATAATTTATAAATTTGCTTATGATTTTAAATTTATTCCAGAGGCAATAAAAGCAGAATATTAAAGCCAGACACAGACATTTAATTAACTCTGCATGCTGGGTAATTTTGTGTGCCTTTTGTTGTATGTCCAATAATAATATTCAGAATTAATGTTTTCAAAAACTTCTTTCAGGAATAACATCAGAGTGCCAAACAGTTTGGATCCAGATCAGGCCTGACATTTGTCTGGCCTGATCTGGGTCCAAATTATTTGCAAAGGTTATCAGCAGATGACACTAGCAGACAAGTAGATTTAAAATGATCTGAAATTGTGGGGGAGTGCAAACAGTGCAATTCTAGAGTACTTGCATGCATTTTTTATAGAAATGAATCTCATAGGGTGAATTCTTTGTTGATGTCTAAATTAAACCCCCGCACTAACAGGCAGACCCTGTCAATTATGATGCTGCTTCTCAAAGTTCTGTGCTGTTTGCTGAAATAGCCTGTATTGGAGAAAGAAGTAAGAAAAAAATCTTATGTGACAGCAATTAATTTTAATGCCATCCTCTGAAGTCCTAATTGGGCCAATAAAATTGCCACATCATTAGGGTCTTCATATTTGTTAAGACAAAATCAATGTTCAATTGAAATAAATTCAAAGTTGTCTTACTGTTATTTGCTCTGGAATTACTTAAAATGTTTCCCTTGGAACAAGATTGGTCTTGGCAAAATAATTAGAATCAGGCAGTGGGTGGTGTGCCATCTCAAATCCCCTTGCTTTTATAGACAACTTTCTGCAGAGCCCAGAACCTCTCCAGGGTCCATGGGTTGGGGGTGGGGGTGAAATAAATGTGCTCTTTCACGCCCCACTTGTGTAAACAATTAAAGTCACTGAACAAATTAGGTTCAACTCAGTCCAGCTTTTAAGGTTATAGCCTAACAGACAGACAGGCAAACAGAGGTGATTACAATAACCATGATGCTTTTTAAAGACAAATAATAATTTCGCCACAACATGTGGTTTCCAACAATGTGGCATTTTGACATGAATAGACTCAGACGAGCCTGTGCAGCCTCCACTAAAGTGTAGACACTCCAAATGCTGTTTGGTCAGTAGCTTAACAGTCATAGTATATTCAAGCGACTAGCAAAGGGGTCTGATCAGACTGCGCATATGGCAGGCTGGTCTGAGCCTTTCTTTGTCGCACATACCACATTGTTGGAAATCTCATGTTGCGGCTCAATTAACATTCACTCATTTTGTACAAACAGTAAAGTGTCTAACTGCAACTTCTCTGCTCATGTCACAAAGTACTGATTAAAATTTAGACCAGAAACAAAACATGTATGCCCACTGAATAGCTAGGCATGGATGTTTAAAGAAAGATTTAACAGAGGACAAAAGGTACATTATCCAATGGCATGGTTCATTTAGTCGGACTGTATTTAATCTAGATATCCGGACACCCACCACTTTTTATTCTAAGATTTGAGCAAAACCATTTGACTACCTGATGAGATGTGTAAAAAAGTAGGGCCATGCTTAAAAAATATTTGGTTTGCCACTTCCTGTAAGGGAGGTTTTTAAGTTGGGTTGGGAGGTAGCATTTTTTTGCATTTGCATATGCATAATGCTAATGAACAAATTGTCTTGGATACCCATGCAGGTTAAAGCTTTTTCCTAATATTATTTAGCCAAAAAGTGTCAGAAAAAAAGATACAGAAATCATCATTTATACAAGTGTAAGAGAGGAAACATTAAGTATAGGATTTTTTGGTCAGTAGGCAGAAGTGAGAAGAATTTTTTTTTCCTAATTCTGAGGCCACAAAATGTTTTGGGTAGTGGGTAAATTGCTGGGTTTAGGTAGGAAAAGGCAAGTAACAATTTGTTTTGAATTTAGGCTCAGTGCTTGAATGGCAAACAGCGTTGACCGGGATCAGAGCTTGGTTTACAATGTTTGATTGTGCCTATCTGTCTAAATACTCTTAATTTGGAAATTTTCTTGAAGATTTTATTTTTGCAAAACTTCGCAGATATAGAAAATAAACCCTCTTGAAAAGGCGAAATTACTCTGTCGTTTACTGATGAAGGTAAATCATGCCTAGATTAGTCGCAAATTTTTTTTACCGTCGCAAATGTGTCTCAGTGGCGTAGCCAGAATGCTGAAAAAGTTACGCGCAACAAAAGGAGACTACTGGATTAAGCAATGATTCTCTTCAATTGCGTCCATTTTCAAAATGGGAACTCTTAAAGGAAAGAATTCTTTATGAGCAGTTCCTTATAGTATGGAAAATCACATTAAGTGTCCTCCCTTGAATGTTACTATTTCAATTACCCACATGCGTAACCTGCGTGATGGGTGCTCCGCCAATATTATGTGTCTTTTATGAAAATAAAATTCTCGTGAAAATCTCTGAATTTACAGTATTTAGGGTAGATATGGTACCCAAAGACAAGTATTCCAATGTTAGCATTCAATCATTCCAGTGCAGTACAGGTTACTGAGTGTGAAGCAAACCACATTTATTAAAATATTATCAGGAAACAAACACTGACAAGTGCATTATTGATAAGAAAATATGGATAGGATCTTCACCAACATTCTTTATCTTCTGATCTACCACAAAACCAGGTGTCAACCATGCTTAATTAGCAGCGACTTCTTTGAAGAATGTAGCATAAAAACATTGTGAAATAAAAACAACATAAATAACAATGACCCGGCATTTAAAGAGACTAGATCTATAACTATGAACATATTTCGAAAAAAAAAAAATCTTTTTAAATTATTTGTAAAAATAGAATTAAGTTATGTTTTCACAGTAAATATGTTTAGTACAGCTACAGTGAATTATCTGATAAAAACAGGTGATTTTTCTCTTGTTAGGAATTATTTACGTCCTTCCAATAATTCTAGACAGTCGATTTTTAACATAAATGCTGTTTTTTTGATAGATATAATTTGTTAAAGTTTATGAAAATGGTAAAATGTATACCTGAATTTGAGTATTTTTACTGCATTCTTGAAAAATAGAAACTTTATTTTCAAAATTAAAAGATCAAAAGTTACAGACTATGCACCTGTACGAAAATTCTAACCAAAATCCACCCGAATTACAGGTGGATTTCAGGTGAAACTGACATGGAATTTCAATTTTCCAGCTGGAATTGACAAGGAGATGGAATACTTGCAAAAATCCAGGTGGGATTACCGAAAGATTCCAGGTGGATTTTTCTGATTCCAGCTGGAAACTTTCAAGCACATGGAATTTCTTTCTCAGGATTTATCCACCTGGAATGTTTCCTAATAGTATTTAAAAATCCACTTGGAAACTCTTAAGGACAAGGAATTTTAGGACTTAAAAAATTTCTTTCAACCAGTATTTTTTCTCAGCTGGATTTTTTTCCTTAGCAGCTACACAGAAACAGATTTTTTTCTCAGTTCAAACTTAGAACTTTTTTTAAACAAATTTTGAAATCTGATCTGTACATGGGGACATTAGTTACCAAGATATTTTATCTGCAGGAACTATAAACCCTTAAAAGTAACAGCAAGAATTGCATCTGAAAAAATTGTCTGCTTGAGTCATCTGCTGCATCTTATATGCTAAACTGTCTGCTTATGTGCAGATCAAGATGGGCCCTAATGGAAATCACAAGTTCTAATTAGCTTCCAAAGTGCTCTAGGCTTTCTAACAAAATACACTTGGACCTGCTCTGAAATAAATTGAAGACTTACAAAATGTTGACTTATCAGTTGGACCTAGACCCCCCCATCCTGATGACCAAAGAGCATATATACCCCCTCCCTTTCACCCTAATCATCTTGTCAGGCTTAGAGGGCTGGACAATTTCGGAACAAAAGGTCAGTCACAAATCACGGATGTTTCTCTACACTTAAGAAAGCTTATACTTGTCATAGCCGACACATGATTTAGAATTTAAATTTGATTGGTTCAATTTTAGGATCGTAGTAAGCAACAATGGCAGATGATTAAAAATAACTAACCACAAACGTATGATGATTGAATGCTGAATATTTTGTCTTTGTTTTCTCCAGATTGATGCAATGGCAAAATTAACCCAGCCTGCTGCACAAATCAACTTCGTTTCGGCCTTGCATTTTACGACTTTCACTTTGTGACCCCCTTCGAAATAGATTTCTTAACTCGGGAGAAGTTCAAGAACAGTTCTTGAAATTAGCAAGAATTCTTGAACTGTTCAATAATATTTGTACTTAAACTGTTCAAGAACATAAATTAGGAACAATTCAAAAACTTTTTAAGAATTCCTGATGTTCTTGAATTTTTCATAAACTGTTCTTGAACATTTTAATGACTTTTTTTGAATGCAGTGTTGACTCTGATGTTCTTGAACTGTTCTTAAATGTGTTCTTGATTTTTTCAATGACTTCATAAACATAATATTTTCTTGAACTGTTCTTAAATTTGTTCTTGACTCTTTCAAAGACTTCTTGAACATGATGTGCTGTTTAACTGTTCTTTCATTTGTTCTTGATTACTTCAAAGACTTTTCTTTTCTTGAACATAATATGTTCTTGAACTGTTCTTACATTTGTTATTTGGTCTTGATTATTTCAGACTTTTCTAGAATATTATGTGTTCTTGAACTGCTCTTACATTTGTCCTTGATTATTTCAAAGACTGAATTCTTTTGAACATAATGTGTTCTTGAACTGTTCTTACATTTGTTCTTGGTTATTTCGGAGACAGTCCATGAACATTATTAAATATGTTCTTGAACTGTTCCTAAGTGTGTTCTTGATTATTTCAAAGACTTATCTTGAATACAATGTGTCGATCTAACTTAATTTATTGCATGTAAGTTGTGATACCTAAACATGATATCTAAACTCAAACATTCAGCCCAAACAATGGACATCATTCACTCTGTGAATTTGGCATTTAGTAATTTGGCATAGCATTTAGTAATAATTTTTGGAAAAGAAAACTCTAATTATAAGAGTCTTATTTCTCTAACATTTCGATAACTGATGGTGTGGCGCAGTGGATCAAGCTGATGGTAAATCTGTGAAGTTAAGCAACAAGATCATGGTTAGTAGTTGGGTGGGTGACCCAATGGTTTGTATATATTCCAGCAAGGTGGAATTTTTCGAGGTAAATTTCAGGTGGAATTTTGCTGTAAATCCATTTAGATTTATTGGCAAAATTTCCACCTGGAAAAAAATTCCAAGTGGAAAAATTTGCATATTTCGCCTCATTTTGTTACTATATATAGCTTTCCACCTGTATTCCATCTCATGTGAGGGAGAAAAAAATCCACCTGTCTTTTTTTTTAGGATTCCATGTGTTTAAATTCAGCTGGATTACGGCTGGACGTTTTCGTACAGGCAGCTTTAACGTTCATTAAACAGTCAAATCAATATTGGTAAATGGATATATATCAAGAAAACAGTGCAGACCCATATGATATGCCACAGATCAGTGTCTGTTTGCTAAGGACAGAAAGACAATTTTTATCAACTTACAACCTGTGACCCTCACCATTCAAACTAGTTTTTTAGGTAGTTAATTAGATTCATTTTCTTTGAAATTTTAACAAATTAATGTTCACTAAAGTTTATCGATGTTTCTCCAAACAGAGAGCGTTAAAATTGTCACCTCTCTGTCCATCAGTATATACCTATGGGATTCGGTCCACCCATTACCCTTTGTATTTGGGAAACCCCTAAACGAGTACTATTGCAAACAGTGAAGAGCCAGCTGAAAAATTTTCACCAGGGTCTACACTGTTTGTAAAGGTAAAAAGATCTTCAGACAAAAGAACACAATATTTTTTGAAAATTATAATCTGACAACCCTAGATATGTACAACAGACTATCCCAAGTTTGCCCACCTGTAATGCATTGTCTTGTGATGTGATAAATAAACCCCGTGGTTGGTGTGATTGATATCACGTCATCGCAACCACTGTTGAATATTATGGCCGAACATGTCCATAAATAACATTTCTACTCCACGTATTACATTCAATTCACACTTAATCTTTACAAATAACACTGAAAAAAATAAATAGAGAATCTTACATGAGTGCTCATGTTTTATTGAATTTATTAACTGAGTTGGGGAAAACAGATAAGATGCGAGGCTTGCCAAGCATTTTATCTCTTTTTCGCAACGAGTTTAATAAATTCAATAATACAAGAGCACGAATGTCAGATTCTATTTATCATATGACAAATACTTTGAAATCTCTTTTCTGGCGTAAAAAACGTTATAATTTTGTCATTATGTACGCAAGGTTGTTATGGACGTCATAACGTTTCCCGTAAATCTATAAACCACTAGTGGTTTATCGATTTTATTGCATGGCGTTATTTCACTCCCAGACGCGACGTCATATGATAAATAAAGTGTAAATACAAGAATTACAATGTTATTTTTCAACCTTCATGATGTGATGAAGACAGTGGTCATCGCTAAAATTCTACATAAAGATTTTTTTAAAAGGCATTTAGTTGTGGCTTATGGTAGGTGCCAAAATACTGATTTTGGTATTTCTTGCAAGATGCCTTAAATATCTCTTAAATATCTGCAAGAGACAGAAAAATATAACCAGTAGTTAATTTTACCTGCATATCCAGCATTTAGATTAACCACTGTCCTGCTGAAGCTGTATATATCCTCTTTTTAAAACAGTGCAGATCCAGTCCAGCTAACGTTGGCCAGCTCATCAGGATATACCCTGTTTGCTATGATGCTTGTGAATTTGTTGTAGTAACTGGAATCAGGTGACCAAACTGTCAGGAAACAGATTGAAGTGAATGAAGAATATTTATTTATTCAGCGAGGCAAAGGTTAAATTTAAACAGCTGATTTGAAGAGAGTCTGGTATTAACTCAATCGTTGCATGCTAGGTAATTTTTCATGATTTTTGTTGTCTGGTGATTCTTTTTCAAAAAATTATTTCGAGAATATCATCAGAGTGTCAGACAGTTTGGATCCTGATCAGTCCTGATATTTTGTCAGGCCTGATCTGGGTCCAGACTGGTTGCAAAGGTTTTCAGGAGACGACATGAGAGATCTCAGAGCTGTTTTATAAAGACTATCATTGAAATATTATATAACTATAAAAATTAGAACCATGACAAGAGAAAACAGCATATATTTTTTATAAGGACAGTGATGGTGCAGATTATCCTGTGCAACTGCAGAGGCGTCAACTGATCAGAAACACTGCTAACTCAATTAGAATGCAGTCCCTTTATAATGCTATATGTTTGAGGTCCTTGATTGGATCAGGTTATATGTGAATCGTTATAAAGGATTTTCCTATAATTCCTTTGTAAAATTCCGTAGAAAGAAATTTGAGAGCCACAACATAACCGTGTTTTATCCAAATCTGTGTTACAATGAGGTATGTTATAAAGGGTGTGCACTAAATGTATTTAGCCATTAGAATACAATTTACTCCCTTTTACTCACATCTTGACCATTCATTAACTACATTCTCACTTTTAATAGTTAAAGGTTACTTGTAATGATTGGGGTCATGCCATTAAATTTTATTACATTGTAATTGTATTGCTCAGACTGAACATGAAGTGCTCGAGGTGATGCATTGTGATCTACCAATGTCTGTCATCTGTGAGTGCTGCAATTTTATCAAATTTTTTTTCAAACTCCTTGGTATACACGTGGCTGGTAAAAACCAAACTTCACTGTCCTTTGATCAAATTGTTTCCAATTATAGCCAAAATAGCTAACTAACATATGACTATCTTAATCCTTTGTATACTGGAAACCCCTTAATGGGTACTTTGGCAAACAGCGAAGACCCTGATGAAATGCATCATCATGCTGCATTTCATCAGGGTCTTCACTGTTTGCTAAGATTAAAACAGCCCTCAAGGACAGAAATACACCATAATTTAGAACATTTTATCTGTGACCCCTTAAAGTGCAAAATGGACAATCCCATACTTATTTTATCAATAATGAATTGGAAATTCCATCAGAATAGTAAGGGTTATAGTAGGAGTCTGTGTCCATCAAGCATCTGTCACTGTCTAAAAAATGATGGAAGCAAGTGCACAGTGGCAGATCCAGAGGGGGTTCAGGGGGTTCGCCTCGAACCCCCCTTTTAGACAAATTATGGAGAATTTTCAGAAAAAAACAGGAAAAATTAATAAATTATTAGGTCAATTACATTTGAACTCCCTTTTGTAAACTTCAACCTCCTATCAAGAAACCCTGAGTCCGCTCCTGGTGCAATGCCCTTTTCCCCTGGTGTATGTAGAGTTATGAATTAATAAATCACAGTGTAAGGATATGTTATCAGTGGAAGATGAAGGCCTCACTGTAGGTATCAAGAGATACAACTGCTGCTGAAGAAATAAATATAAACCACAAAAATGAGGGATGCCATGTAGAAAGGTAGAAAAATGGCAATTTCTCCAGTAATTTTAATAGTACATGACGCTTGGAATAAAGGCCCCGTCACACTATAAAGTTTTAGCCAACTTATGCCGACGTATGAAAAATATATCCAGTATGCTGGCATAGGCTGAAATCGAATTAAAAAACCTGAGAAAGCCTCTCTCTGAACGTATACAAAGGGTATGCTAAACAAACTTGCGTGTGTCTAAAGTATGGGTAACTTATTCATAACTTATTTCTGGCGCAACATAATTTATACTTGTACTAGCGTATAACAGCGTATGCCCAGCGTATCGCTAGCATTCTTGACTTATGAGAAACTTATGCAAAACGGTCGTCTAACTTATGATGAATTGTACATGTAACGTGCGTTAACGTCTGCATAACTTGCATGTAGTGTACATCTAATTGATGTCTAACGTATAAGCATGTACAAAATTTTGACCCCTTCGCCGTATGACAACGTATACCACCGTACTGTAGCATGTTCATAAGGTATTTAAAACTTATCTCTAACTTATTCAGCTTACACCAATGTAATTGCTGAATTTCTTATACGTCTATATACGAGGGTCATTTTTTATGTTCGTAGAATCGGGCTGTATCTCTACAAATATAGAATTTACGGTACCATAACGTGATGTATTTTGAAAGGTCTATCTCCTGTCTATTACTTGATATAAATTTTACATCATTAGCGCTTAGTTCGGTCAAGATATATAGCTTTGAATAGGGCGTAAAAAGGACACTGGCCGAAATCTGTGTCATTTTAACCACGCAGCCATTAGGAACTTAGAAGCTATTAAGTTCCATTCGCTATGGTGATATTAGTAATTTTCAAGCCAATTTTTTCTTTGCATCATCAAAATTAATTATTCAAATGCTAATCGTAGACAAGTGCAGCAAAACTATAAGCATGTTGTTTGCTCTTCTATAACAATTTTAAAACACCCATCAATGCACCAAAATAATCACAGTCAAGTGCTAGTTACTATATCTGTTAAAATTACGATTGTGAGCAAATTTTAAAATTTCTTCTGGTTTTGCATAGCACATGATATACTCAATCATTCGTCAGCAATTATATTGATGTATCGATTTAAACATGTTACTGGCAATTTCCAGGACTGGCATACCCCCATGTTATAAAAAGTGGGTGGGGTAAATCAACCCCGCGTAGAAAACACAATAAAAATCGGAGCAGCATAATTTTCTTATTGCAGTTATTTCAAACCCTGTTAAGAGGCACAAACAGTTTTAATGTACTTTTTAAATATATTAACGCTCCATGACGTCATTTATATACAAATTAAGGGATTTTAGCACCCCCTAGGCTATTTATTTTGCAGTTCATTTCTAATAAAATAAAAGTATTAACCTTGTTTTGGGATGAAAGTCACCATAACACTTCCATCAACTATATGAACAAGAAAAAATATAATACTACTTTAGAGTTAACATATTAAGCCACGTTCAAAAGCCCGTATCCAACTTCCAATTGTGTCAACTTTTTACATTAAAAGTTTATATGCTTACTGTTTAATTTGATGAGGTTCCAAACAAATATTCCATATCCAATAGTTGTTGCGCATTTGCTTTAATGTTTATATAATATTGTAGCATGTGGTGTCCTTGATCTGCAGCCATATTTTCAGAAGCTGTGTGTGGCTATGGACCCATTTTCATGCAATTGTTTCTAACGTTCTGTCAAAGACTAAGTTCATAAATGTTATCTTTCTACCATATTTCCAGTGTGCAATATATAGGTATGTCTTTGCCTCTTAGAAGTCATCAAAGAAATGCATTTTGAAATAATTTTAGGTTGCATGTATAGATAAAAGCTCAATCCTTCCAAATATATGCATGATGTATGCATTTACTTTCGCCGTTTTCATTAAATCTACCTTTCTACGAACATAAAAATGTCCCTCGTACGTTGGTGCTAACGTACCTTTACTTACCTGTTGGGTACATCTAACTTATGCCTTATGTATAAGCAATACGTCGGCATATGCTGAAGATTTTTTAAGCAAGCACAAAATTTTGGGATCTCTTCGCTGTATGACAACGTATACCAACGTACTGTAGCTTGTTCGTAACATGTTTAAAACTTATCTCTACCTTATTCAGCATACACCAAAGTACTTGCTGAATTTCTCATACCTCCCCATGCATTGGTGCTATACGTACCTTAATGTATGCATAACTTACATGTTGCGTACATCTAACTTATATCTAACATATATAAGCAATACGTCCGCATGCGCTGAAAATTTTTATGCAATCACAAAATTTTGGACCTCTTCGCCGTATGACAATGTATACCAGTGTACTATAGTGTGTTCATAAGGTTTTTAAAACTTATCCCTAACTTATTCAGCGTACACCAACGTACTTGCTGAATTTCTCATACGTCTACATATGTTGGTGCTATACGTCGTAGTGTGACAGGGCCTTAAACTGTAATTCGGGCACAGTTGACAGTAGAATTAAAAACCTTTTATGTTGAATATATTCTTTTTTCCTTATTAATGTTGTCATATGAAAATTAATGCTGTATTAATTTAACAACGGAATACTAGTTGTATATATTTCAGTTGCTGAAAACTGATACATGACCAAGGGGTGGAATAAAGTGGAGAACCTCATAAGCAGCTGCATTTTGCATCATCTAATCTGGGTCTGCACTGTTTATATATATTGACACTTCACTTTTATTTGTTAAATGCTTATTTTTGATAATACATTCTCTGGCTGCAAGAAATCTACTTTGTTGTTGTGTTAAATGTTACGTGATGGAATAGCCAACAGTGTAGATCCTGATCTGATGCTTATTACATCTGCTGCATTTATTCAAATGCAGGCCAGACTAATTTTATCATGGAAACAAGTACAATCATGTACTATATGAACCCTGATCAGACTAAGGGAGCAGTCTGATCTGGGTCCATATTGTTTGCAATATTGGCCACCAAAGTACATAAGCAGAAGGAAATGCAGGCAACAATTGTGAGGAATAGTGCTTTATATTGAGGATTTTACATGAGTGCTCATGTTTTATTGAATTTATCAAATGAGTTGAGGAAAAGGGATAAAATGCGAGGCTTGCCAGGCCTTTTATCCCTCTTTTGCAACCAGTTTGATAAATTCAATAATACAGGTGCACGAAAAAAAATTTTTGGTTCTATTTATCACATGACGTTAAAAATACTTAAAAATAGCTTTTTCGCCGTGAAAACGTCAAGACTTTACCATCTATTACGCAATATTATAATGAACATCATTACATTGCTTTACTAAATCTGTAAACCACTAGTGGTACATCGGTTTTATTGCATGGCGTTATATCACTCCCGGACGCGACATCACCATGTGATAAAAGCATTTTCTCATGCCCCGAAGTAATTTTTACTACATCCAAAAAGAAGTCACATGGTATATTTAAACATTATTGAATTATGTATCATTCAAAATACCGGTAGTGACTTCAAAACTCCAGACAGTCACACATGGAACTGTGTCTTTAATGTTGCATTTTATTTCAATTATCTCAAATAATTACATTTTGCTCAGGCATATAATTCAATTCCATGTTGTGTGTTATTATCTTGAAAAACTTCTTTTGATAGTGTTTATCATCTAGGAAATTGAAAACATTTAAAAGTGAATGAAGAAAATTAGGTATCATTTTTAAAGAGAAATATATTCTTAACCTGTTTCCTGCAATAAAACAATTTATGCTGTACCCGTCTCTGAGTTTCAGTGGGTCAAATTTCAAGAGTGAGTTCAGTTGCATTCATTTATTAAAATGTCTAAATATAAACATCATATACTCTGATCTTTTAATTGGCTTCTACAGAAGCCAGCTGATTTAGATCTACTCTGGAAAAGGATATGTCCAGTTCAGTGAGACAAGTGTTGAATATGTCTATTATGTATTTTTAAATATGTTCAACAAAGTGTTAAATTGAAAATTAGACTCCAAAAGCATCCTCAAAATTAATAGTTTTGTTATCTATTATTCAAACAAATTAAGTCTACAGGCATTCAGTATGCAATAAATGTTATAAATATTATTAATGTAGTTGTAATTTTGGTAACTTTTGCCTGGCCATACTACTGTCTGTTATTACCAATATTGTTCTGAAGAAGGAAAGTGGCTTGAATTGTCACACACTTATAGCTTGCTTAATCCCACTTTATCACATGACGTCCCGTCTGGGAGTGATATAACGCTTTGCAATAAAATCGCTAAAACCCGTAGTGGTTTACGTATTTAGTAACCTAATGTAATGATGTCCATTACAACGCTGCATTAAAAATGGCATAATATTGAGGTTCTCACGCCAAAAAAGAGATTTTTAAGTAACTTTAATGTCATGCAATAAATAGAATATAGCATTCGTGCTCCTGTATTATTTAATTTATTAAACTCGTTGCGAAAAAGCGATAAAATGCTTGGCAAGCCTCGCATTTTATCACTTTTCCCAACTCGTTTAATAAATTCAATAAAACATGAGCACTCATGTAAGATCCTCTATGTATCCATCTGTTTTGGAAACAGTGTGGATCCTGATCAGCTGGCTTCTTCAGACCAGTCAGTGTGCTATGGTCTTGCTTCTCTTTGATGTAACTAAGCCTTAGTCCATCCCTAAATGATCTTTACTGTTGCTTGTACATTAAGAATGAAGACGAAAACAATGTGAAAAGTGGGGGGAAATACCTTTTCCACCATCTTAATCATGGTTTTTTGTTTTTGGGTTGGGTAGATGGGGTATAATAAAGGCTTATAAACTTACAAATTTCTTCCTGGACCTGATGCTATTTGTGGTTAAAGTAGATGAGTATTACCTACAGTCTGTTAGATATAGATACAATTAGAAATGCTACTGTTATGCAGCTATCAAATTTGATTAAATTCCTGAGAATTACATGGTTAATTTAGACATATCAGTGAGGATGATATATGTTCAGTGGACCTATGAAACTGACACAGATATTAACTGGGCCACACAAAGCTCTGGTTAAGACGATTCTAGCTTGGTAATTTGTTTATTCCACTTAACCAAAGCCTATGTTATGCATAGGATGCAATGTTTCCTGGGGGTTTTTTTTGCGGTCAACTTCTTTTGGAATTTTTCATATTTGTCCAAATTTAATCTTTCAGAGATACAATCAGAGTGTCAGACAGTTCGGATTCAGGTCAAGCCCGACATTTAGTTTGGTCCAATCAGGGTTCAAAGTTGAACTGTTTGCAAATTGACAGAAATCCTTTCTAGTATTGAGGCAATTTTAAGAATTAAAATCCATAAAATTTAATTTATTTTATCTTTTTCAGGCCCACAGATAAGAGTGTGTAACTGATTTTTTTTTTTATTTCTCAACGAAACCATATGCTGTGGGTACTCAAAAGATCGGTCTCTATGAGAGGGTTCTTTTGAGCACCCAAAACACATGTTTAAATTGATGGATATGAAACTAATCGCAATTTTACGCTAAATAATTTTGCTTAACTGGCCCTATCTTTTTGGTTTCTTACAGAATTTGAGATTATTCACCCAACAGTCTTTCATAGTTCTTCAGGAACAATACTGCCATCAGAATTTACATCCACACACAGAAAAAAACGAAGTGCATTATGGGGCACGGATCAGATCTCAGTCAACATTTCATCCATGATAGACCATTACCACATCAAGCTCTCGCTAAACAAGAAGTTGCTCAGTCCTGGATTCAAGGTCTACCATCGTCACCATGGAAACAAGAGTCATACGAGGAAAGATGAGGCCATTGATGATGGTTTGACGTCGGAGTGTCATTTTCATGGAGTTGTAGAATCTCACAGCGATGCTAAAGCAGCAGTGTCACTCTGTGGTGGTGTGGTGGGTATTTTAATTTAGCATTTTGTCTGTTAGTGTACATGTTCTGTTGATAACCTTTACAAAAAGTTTGGACCAAGATCAGGCCCGACATAAAGTTGGGCCTGAGCTGGATCTAAACTGTTCGACACTCTGATGTTATTACTGTCACAAATATTTGAAAAAAAAAGCAATAAAAATTTAATGAGCATGAAAATTTCTTGAGCATGTAAAGATTCACACCTGCAGCAGGAGACACAACAAATTTTATGACATTTTATCACTTTGTGGGAAAAAGGGTGGCACTTTTTGTAGAAAATTTATGTCAGCTAGCAGAGGAAAGAACATCAAAGTAGAGACTAGAGAGGAAGGCAAAGATCAGGAATCAATACAATCAAGTAGTCCATACCTGACCTGGAATACCATATGGGAAAGCAACAAAACCACAAGAAAACACAACATGCAATAGAGCCAAGAGGCCCACCCAAGCAGGCCACCACAAGACATTACGGTTCTAAAAGAAGCAAAAAAATTCTAAAATTCACTTAATTGGTTATCATATGAAAATTGATGTAAAATTTCTTTGTAAAATTTTATTTTATTGAAACAGTTGACTGTTTACAAATTATTGTACTATATTGGGTGGAAACATGTATATGCCATAAAAATTCTATTAGAGGCCCATGCAGTAATAGAGGCCCATCCCCAAGTTTGGACGCCAAAAATGCCAAATTTTCAAGCAAATTAAAAAAAAATTGAGCCTTATAAACGCCTACCCTCAAATATTGAAATAAAGTGTTCTACCTTGTGCAGAAAAGTATCGACTTTGTTATAAGCATCAAATTTCTACTCCTCTGCCTCCAAAGAAAGTCATTCTAACTTACAATTTGTACATTGTTTTTGACTCTACTTTCATTTTGGCCAGAAATACCGATGGTTGCTAGCAAATTGTGAACCCCGTACCATGTTTAAGCTGTTCCAATAGTCTTCTACATATGGACTTCATGACACTAGCTAGCAGCTTAAGATGGTGACTCTTACCGATAAATTGGAGCTACAGGATGTTTTAATGACTTTTCTCCCACTTGTAGCCTCTAATAAAGGCCCACCCCCATCTCCATGAAAGGTAATGATTCTAAAAAATATATCCGGGCCTCCAATGGTATTTTTATGGTAAATATTCTATCAGATCTGGCACTCAGATGTATGGAGGACAAAAAGTACCATTATCTCATTACAAGGTTCTGTGTTTAGCTTCTGGTGGAAATCATTCAGTGACATTGGCTGAACTCTTCTCCTGCAAATATTTTACACCTGTGAATGGGTCATAGTGTGAGCTTCCTCTAGGTCTGGTGCTTTGAGCCAGTGCATGAGATTTCCAACAATGTGACATTTTGACAAGTGTAGACTCTGACGAGCCTCTGCAGCCTCCTTTTAAGCTTAGAAACTCCAAATGGTGTTCAGTCAGTAGCTTAACAATCATAGAATACTCAAGTGACGAGTAAAGACTCTGATCAGACTGCGCATATGCGCAGACTGATCTGAGGTTTTGCTGGTCGCACATACCACATTTTTGGAAATCTCATGCACTGGCTCATATTTCTTGCTGTACATATCAGACAGCTAGCAGCAAAGTGAACATAGAAGACTCTCAATAATTTCCCCAACCTTTGTATGCCCCAAAGAGTTAACCTTACAAGTTAACAATGTTATGATTGTATCATCTTCAGTTCTTTGTGGTATCTTCCTAATTGTTTGTTTGATAATTATGTTGTAATAATCCCCAGTCTGTATCAACAAACTTTTAATTATCTAAACAAACGCCAGTACCCATGTTCAATTATTATCAGAAAACTTATTTCTCTTGCAAATTTGCTATTACTTTTGTAACTAACAATAGATGTTCAAAAATTTCGAACGAACATTAGCGTTGCCTTCCAAAACTGCCTAATTTCAAACAAACAGTGCAGATTCGGAAGAAGCAGTCTGATCAGGGTATATATTTCATGTTTGTTATTCTGACAAGCATTTAAAGAATTCCAAACCTGAAAACCCATATTTAATTTGAGAACAGAAAGAGAAAAGTGTTCAAAATTTTTAGAATAGTACTGTGGTCTAGATGGAGCCACAGTGCTAATATATTTCTCTGTAGGTGCTTTTTATGCCCCCAACTTTGGAAAAGTTGAAGGAGCATGTTGCTTTGGGTCTGTCTGCCCTTCCCTCCCTCTGTGCGTCCGTTCAAAATTCAAGATAGGGTTTTGAAATTTCATAGATGGATTCCACATCTAAAAATAACTGACCCGTATTTTTTTTAAGTCTGGATTATCTCCCTTTGTGGAGTTATGCCCCTTTTATAGGGCCATAATGAAATGTTGTAATCAAGATATCTCAAAAACTATTACAGCTAGGAGCTCTAAACTAGAACAACTGATAGAGGATAATGAGTAGATTATACCTGGTAATTTTTTTTTAAAAGGTTATTTTTTTAGTTATTGCCCTTTGCATTTTTTCGAATTATTGCCCTTTGCAAATTTAGACATCAAAAAGTTGTAATAAAGATATCTCGTCATCGTAACTTCTGCCCTGTACTCAGGGGGCCAAATTGAATATCTAAAATTTTAATATTGTTTGCAAACTCTGTATTATGCCTAGGCCTATTCCTAATAAATAACTTAGGAATTTCATGTACAGGAAAATGCCTTAAGAGAGTGGTCATTTTCCTATAATTCCTTTGTAAAATTTTCCCTTTTTAACATGATTCACAGTCCGCTCCTATGGACTCAAAATAGCATTATAAAGGGACTGCAATGTTCTTCTAGTGATCTCCGAGGAAATTATATAGATATTTCGTCAAAATGATTGTATTTGCAAAGAGTGTGCAAACAATGCAAAAATTAGTTACATTTTCAGAATTCAATTGTCAAGCATCTGGCAATATGTTTTATGAAGTTTGTGCATCTTGAAGCAGAAAAATGATTACCTATCTCCTGACACTGCTGCTCAGGTATGAAGTTTGTAAATCAAGAAATATTTATTTTCTCTTTTGATGGATGTTGAGCATCCTTAACCCTTGTCATGCTGAATTTTTTTTTGTACTACATTCTCCCCCAATTTTTATCTTGTTAACCTGCAGCATTCCAGTTGTAAACATGTTTTTTTTTAATCAGAGCAGGAAACGGTGTGGATCTTGATCAGATGGCTTCATTAGAAGCCAGCTGATTTGGATCTACAGTGTTTTCAGAAAGGATAAATCAGGGTTCAGCAGAACAAGAGTTAAATAAGGACTCATTAGCAGACTACACATATCTTAAATACAAGATTTTTCCTGTTAATACCCAATCCTGTAATGAATGGCCCTTTTACCTTTATAATTATATAAAGGTACATTTTAGCTCACCTGAGCCATCATCACCAAGACAGGACTCAAGTTTGAGCTATTGTGATCATGGATGTCTGTCGTTGGTTGTACATCTTCAACTATTGCTTCAAAGGACATTTTCTCCTAACTGCTGCACATGGCTTGAGTTTTGACAAAGCTTGGCAGAAATGATCCTTATATGACCCTCTTCAAAAATTGTTCAAATGGTTCCAGTTCTAGTCTCTTACTGAAATAGCCATCATAGAATAGTTTGATAGGTGAGGGGAATATCCTTTTTTTCTGAAATCACTTATATTTGGACCTTCATGCGAGAAATCTGTCTTGGGGGGGGGGGGGGTTGCAAACAACAAAGGTGCAGACCAGCCTGCGCATACGTGCAGTCTGATCAGCACATTTGTTATTCACTTATTGGAAAGTATCATACACTAAATTTCAATTTTCTAGATGGTCCCTGTAGCTGAGCAGGCTGTTTGTATGTCACTTTGTCGGAAACCCCGAAGACAGGTTTTCTTGTGTTGCGGCCCAGTTTATCTTCGATATGTTCAAGAAAGACGTCAGTCAGGGCCCTAATCTAAGCCCTTTTTTGTCGTCAACTGCTCTTTGAGATCTTTTTCCATTATGATATGTTCTACTTATTATTCAAAGTGATTTCAAATTACATCTGTAAGAAATTTAATGTCACATTAATTGTTTTTAAATGAAGTATTAATGACAGAATTGCATGTTTTTTTCCAGTCGTTTTTGGGTCATGAAAGATGTATGCTTAAAAAAGAAATTTTTAGGGACCTGAATCTGCAGACTTGTGAGAAATGAAAAATAATAATTTTGTTGCATGTCAAGCTTTATGGCAGAAGAACATTCTGGTGTAAGTTTTTGTTTTGCTCAGTAATTATTTTTCTATTCAAAAATATTAAATATTTTGTACTAGTTTAGTGCCGCTATGTGGATACACGCAGCATTATACTTAGACCTGAATGACAGAATTGCAGTACAAAAACTGAAGAAAAAAATTACAATTTCACTTACCCCTAAATTTTACAAGCTAATTTAATAGATCATTTTGTAACATTTTTGATCATGAAATATCTCTCTACCAGCCAGTGTAGCCAGTGTTTGCTGCTGACAACTTTTGTAAACCTGGGCCCGGGGAGTGCAGTGGCTCAGTTGGTAGAGCATTAGACAGGTGATCAAAGGGTTGCTAGTTTGAGACCCACCACCGGCTGAGTCACTGTGTTGTGTCCTTGAGCAAGACACTGAAATTATCCACTGCAAATAGTACCGGTTCAACCCAGGAAGACAGGAAATTGTCCTTTCATGACTGAAAAATTGTTGATGTTAAGCAACAAAACAAACAAACATACAACTCATCAGTTAATAAATGTGTTTTAGGTGCTGAAAAGAACCAGCTCATTGAGACAATTCTTTTGAGTACCCATAACATATGATAAGAAAAATAATGTTCAATTACACACTCTTATCTAGAGGTCTCATGTCATTTCTACTCATTTTCAGATTTTCCAATGACTTAATTTACAAAGTTTGTACCAAGTGCTGACTGGTAGATGCAAATTTTTGCGCAACCTACGATTTACTTTGTGAAGGAAACATTAAAAAATTTAACAAAACGTTTGGATTGGTTATTGTTGTTTCTTAAATTCTGTAAATAATCTTAATGAAAGCCATAGTTTATTAATTGTAGAAATTGTGCTTTTTTTCGCTTTGTCAGATACACACAATAAAATTGAAAAAATAATTCCCAAAAGTAATTTCATGATAAAATCATTTTATCTCTGATTACTCTTTAACGCTTTGCATGCTCAGAAAATGTTCATGAATTTTGTTGTCTGCTTATTTTTTTTCAAAATTAACTTTTTCAAGAGTTCTTTCAGGAATACCATCAGAGTGGCAAAAAGTTTGGTTTCATTCAGATCAGGACAAACATTCTGACTGGGGTTACATTCTATGTGCAAAGTTTATCAGTAGACCACAGAAATGTCTCTGGCAGGTATAGAGGTAAAAATTAACTCTTAAGTGCCAATCACAACTAAAGTCGTCTGCTTTTCTCGTCTGCTGAAATGTTTAAGAAGCCTCTATGGCAAATAGTGTGTACCCAGATCAGACTGCTCGTATAGGAGCAGTCTGTTCTGGGTCTACGCTGTTTGCTTCTTAATTTGTCAGTAATGTTAGGCAATTATCTGTAGCAGAAGATTTCAGCAGATGACATTTTCAGATGCATTTTTTTCTTTACGCTTTAAGGGTTAAAGGCTAAAATTAACAAAATTACCTGCCTCAATGAAGAAATAAAGGAGTTTATGTTGAAGAGAAATGTACTGTGACAATCTGTATGCAAAAATTCTAAGGCCGGAAATAGAACACTGTATGTTTTCCATGACCAAATCAATCATTTTCCGCTTTTCTTGAGATTAACCCTCCCCCCCCCTCCCAACGTCATAAGTTTTTGTTGCTTATGTTCTTAGTCAGAGTATATTGCAAAAAATATGATCCCAGATGGGACTGCTATATGTGTTGTAGGGCCTGGTTTCTGCACACTCACATATTGGCCTTCAAGTTTCTAGCTATCTTCTGTAGCTGAGGAGACCGTGTGAGTCTCGCTTTGTCAGAAACCCCAAAGACAGGCTTTGTTGCATTGAGGCCCATATATAAGTTTGGAAATAGATAACAACTGGAACCAGAACTTCGATCTCTAGTCCCACTGGGTAGGTCAGCTTTGGAGAATAGAAATACAATGTATGACAATGTAAAAGTATAGCCGTTTATAGGGCTTTATTCTTTGAAATGTCTATTACTTCATGATTATTTAACCCTTTGTATACTAATGGATTCTTCCTTTCTGGTTTGATAAAATAAACTTGGGATACTCCATTCAGTCCATTTTACATTATCTAAATTGTCAGGTTATAATTTTCAAAAAGTATTTTATTTTATTTTTTTGTCTAAAGATCTTAACAAAATTAAACAGTGTAGACCCTGATGATTTTAGGGAAAATCACACTAACATCATTATTGTTAATTCTAACACACCTCGCCTATAGAGCCAACGGTAACAAACTGTGATATATCGGACAATAATTCACAGCTAAAGTGAGTGATAGCTGACATCACTGGAAAATGACGTCATTGATGGCTTTAGACGGTGTAACGTCGTTTTTACGCTTAAAAGGCATTACAATTACATGTAAACATATGCGACGTAGTCTAAGTATTGGCGGGAGTACTTCAGTGCAATGGCGGAAAGTTGGAAGAAGCTGAAGACTTCAAATGTGTTTTCGTCGTTTATTGTGTGTTAGAATTGAAATAGATTAGCTCCCGTGCGATAATTGTTGAGTAATAATTCACTGTTTGTCGGTCAGTTGTACGAAGATAAATCACTCGCGCTACATGCTCATGATTTGATCTTCTTTACAAGTGGCCTCCAAACAGTGAATTATTACTCAACTATTCACTGCTGGAGCTGATCTATTTCTTAAATCAACTTTGTCTCTAACCCTTATCCTTCCGGCGAAAGCAGGTCTAGTAGTTGGTCCACTCCGTCTGCTGGTCGGTATGTCTGTCCGCCCGCAACTTTTGGGGTACCTAGTTTGTGTAATCTGTAACTCAAAAAGTTGTATTCCTTTTTATTTAAACTTTGCATAATGATTGTTCACATATTGAAGATGTGCACCATCTATTTTGTGCACATTTAACAATTATTTATTTCTCTTTTGAGAGGTGCTAAGCTTAAGACATTTTTTCCATCCGAAATGCTTATGGGGTGCCTAGTTTGTGTAATCTGTAACTCCAAAAGTATTCATTCCTTTTCATTCAAACTTTGCATAATGATTGTTCACATATTGAAGATGTGCACCTTATATTTTGTGCACATTTCACAATTTTTTTTTCTCATTTTTGTGGGGTGTTGAACTTAGGCATTTTTTCCATCCGAAATGCATAGGTGGTGCCTAGTTTGTCAAATGTGTAACTCCAACAGTATTCATTCCTTTTTATTCAAACTTTGCATAATGATTGTTCACATATTGAAGATGTGCACCTTCTTTTTTGTGCACATTTCATGACTTTTTTCTTATTTTTGAGGGATGTTGAACTTAGACATTTTTTCCATCTGAAATGCATAGGGGGTACCTAGTTTGTGTAATCTGTAACGCCAACAGTATTCAGTATTCATTCTTTTGTATTTAAATTTTGCATAATGATTGTTCACATATTGAAGATGTGAATCTACTATTTTGTGCACATTTCACATTTTTTTCATTTTTAGGGGGTCTTGAACTTTTCTAATCAAAATGCTTTAAGGTGTCTTGTTTGTGTAATGTCTTACTTAAATAGTTTTCATTCCTTATTGTTTAACCTTGCATAATCATTGTTGATACATTGAACATGTGCAACTTCTTTTTTGTGCACATTTGATATTTTCTTAAAATTTAGCGCTGTTGAACTTAGACATTTTTTCCATCGGATATGCCTAGCGAATGTCTGGTTTCTGTAATCCGTAACTCAAGTAGTTTTTATTCCTTTATTTCAAACTTTGTATTATGATTGTTCACACATTGAACATGTGCACCCTTTATATTTTGTGCACATTTGATAATATA
Source organism: Loripinus fragilis (assembly GCA_964019695.1). Lineage (NCBI taxonomy): Eukaryota > Metazoa > Mollusca > Bivalvia > Lucinida > Lucinidae > Loripinus > Loripinus fragilis. The sequence goes on along the minus strand of OZ026523.1, from coordinate 87,092,638 downwards.
TTTTTGAGTGTCGTTCGACCTACTGTAGATATCATTGTGTAATTTTTGTGTAATCTGTAGCTAAAACAGATTTCATTCCTGTATATTTGAATTTGGCGTATTGATTGTAATCATTGAAGATGTGCACCGACAACGCAGGTCCAGAGCAGAGTTTGGTCTTGTTTGTCCTGAAACTATTGTGTGCTTTTTATGTCTGCTAGCTGCAAATATTCAAATGTACCCCAGAATGTATATTTTGGAAGCGAAAACTATGACCCCTGATCAGACAATATTGCCATTAATGACAGGAAAATAAAACAGCGTTCAGTTAGAGAAAACAAGATATTTATAATAGTTGGCCTTATTTTTTTATAACCTGGTTAATTTATATCAGATTTTGTATTTAATTACTTTGACTTTAATTTTTCGATACTTCACCTGTCATGTTTAACCTAATTAACTCTAAATTTGCATGCTTCAAAAGTTTTTGTTATTTTATTGTGGTCTTCTGATTTCTTTAAAAAATCTGGCAGGAATACCATTCTTATCAGGGGTCCTAACTGTTTGCAAGGGTTTTGAGCCATTGGCGTAGCTCCCATTACACAGTTACGCTCGTGCGTAATGAAAATAGTAACATTCAAGGGAAGTCAATGTGATAAAAGTGATTTTCCATACTATAAGGAACGGCTCATAAAGGAAAGAATTCGCTCCCTCTGGGAGCAAATTCCTTCCTTTAAGAGAAGTTATCATTTGAAAAGGGATGCAATTGAAGATAATCATTGCCTGATCCAGTAGTCTCCCTTTGATGTGCGTAGCTTTTTCAGCGATCTGGCTACGCCACACTTGCAGGTAAAGTGTTAACCCAATTAAAGCAATTATACTGTGTGATCCCTTTGTATTGGGGCCACTCTGCAGTGAAAATGTTCTTTTTAACATATTTTTCATGCCAGAGGTGACAATCTTTGCAAACAGTTTGGCCCCAGATGAGGACCAGCAGAACATCAATCCTGATCTGGATCCAAACCATGTGACTACTGGCCTGGATCCGATTGTATCAACACGTCATTAGCCTAACGACAAATTAGCGGCTAATACGTTATTAAAACGCTAACGACGTATTAGTTAATGACGGCATTAAAGTGGGTTGTACGAAAGGTTCATTAAGCCGACGTTAGTTAATAACGCGCTAATGACGAACTTTGTTTTAAAAATTACCGTGAACCAGTCACCTAGAATTTCCGGTCGGTAAACAAAACAATAAGATCTAACAAATCTAAGTTCGTTTGAACAAAAGAAAGAAAATTAAAACAAATGAATATTGGTTCGAGTCAGCTGTTACATCTTTTGTGAACAATACAAATCCACGAAGAATCAGGAATATTCGATCACTAAAACTGTCGATCGAGGAGCGAACTTATGAGAATCTACATGTACCTATCGCTGATTAAAGAGATCTATTGCTTTTTTTGGTTTTTGTTGTTTTTGTTTTTATTCAATGTGACAGCAAAGTCGCGCGTACAAATTATTCACGACTACCTATCATCGCAATTCCAACATCGTGAACGAATTTAAAACGCTGAAAATTTTGCTAAACCAGCATTGAGATTCGTCAGTGATAGCCTATGCATAAATCAAAGAAAACAGCTTGTTGTGAAAGGTCGCCTACAAGTATATCCTTATAAAATAGCATTTGAATTCTCTTTGGTCCAGGAAATTTCCATCCAATTCTTCTCAATTAGCATCAGCAGAAAAAATATTTGCCTCGTAATTTATGCGAGATTGCATGACGATGGCAAACTGACGCTCAGACAGAGCGAATCTTAAAGCCACGTTCCCTAATTGGGTTTCTGTATACAGTTTCAGCTTGTATCAGAATTTGAACCACGACATAATTATGATATACAACAATGTGGCATTTGACAGGTGTAGATTCAGACGAGCCTGTGCAGCCTCCCTTTAAGCTTAGAAACTCCAAATGAGTAGTAGCTTAACAGTTATAAAATATTCAAGCGAATAGCAAATACTCTGAGTGAGTGCGAGGAGGTAGTATGGGTGTGGTGGTGGTTTTGGTGGTGGTGGTGTGTGTGTGTGTGTGTGGTGGGGGGGGGGGGGTACCGTCAATATTACTGTTCTTACACTAGCAACTACTGTTTTCCCTTAAAATATATCGGGTATACCCAGGTGCGTTACTGAGGCATTTGATTGAGTAGGCAATCTTGAGGGGTCTGGTGGTACCTTGTATGGTGCCAGGGGTGAAGCCCTGTGTTAGGGCATCCCTAAAGGATAAAATGAGCCCCCAAAACACGCAACTAAACACTATTAGCTACATTTTTCTTCCAAAATCAAATTAAACACAGAAAAGCCAGTCCTAAGCGGCCATTCATAAACAAGTCCAAAACTTGGTTTTCAAGACCGATTATTGCTTAATACAGGTCAAAAGTGAAGCATTCTACAATACCTTTTGTCATGAAGATTTTTTTTTCTCAGTCTATTTTGAGTGGCCGCTTAAGAAAGGTTTTATTGTACCTAAAAACCTGTACTAATTGCTGCATCAAGTTGTACACACATGCCTATTTGCGTACACGTAGGTACGTCCCTGATACCCCATTAATTATTCCCATCCTGTACCTTATTCTTATATTTTTTCTGTGAACCGCTAAAATATGTAGTAACTCAAAAATTTGAGCCAAGAAAGAAATGATCAAGGCTACGCCTAACCCCTTAAATTATATGTGCTGCGCTATTATAGATTTTCAAATGTGGGTGCTATTATAGATAATTATAGATTGTTCATGGATGTCTAACTTTGTCTTCCAGTGCCAATAGTAGAAAAAAGACCGTGTCTGGCCAGATGTAACGTATTGTAAGAGCTTCGAGCAGCATAGCTACAATAAGTAACAATAATTCACCTGGCGATATTATCAGTAAATCTACATGCAAATCCTGATTACATGTCGAAAACGTATGCAAAGTTTCAAAAATAATGTACACACCCAGTAATACACAAATCAGATACGCTCTTATAATTATTACCCGATGAAGATATATTCTACAGTCGTTTTGGTTACGATTGCGAAGATAGACAGTCGTGTAAATGTGAAACGTCACAGAAATCACCCGATGTTTTATTTGACAGCGCACTGATAAATCAGGTTGTTACACTGTTCGGGTCCCATCCCTGCCCCCCCCCCCCCCCCCCCCCCGAGAAATCACAAAAATATAGGGTTTCTTAGCACTAAGGGGTCCGGACCACCCCCCCCCCCCCCCCCCCCCGAGAAATCACAAAATATAGGGTTTCTTAGTACTACTGGTCTAGATCCCCTGAAAAATCACAAAGCTTCCAAGCCGGCATCCATGTTGGGCCATCATCCGCACACCAGCGAAACGCCATTTAAATGGCGTTTCTTTGGCGGGACGAAGGTGGCCAGCTAATTGTGGTATTTGGATCCCCTATCCCCTCATCGAGAAAATACAAAACAACAAAAAAAAACGTTGTTAAAGTTGGACCCCCTATGACAAACCTTTCAGGGTCCGCGCATATCTATGTGCCCACTAATCAATCATACCTACAGTACAGACTGGGGATTATTAGAGCCATATCGCCTTTCGACAGTAATGTCTATCATTCGCATAGCCTACAAGCCCCCACCCCATCAATAACAGGCACAGAATTTTTGACTAGTTTGTACTTGACACCGTATTCCCGAAAGAAAAGAAGAAGAAGAAAAGAACGACGTCAAACGCAGCATAGTCGTTCAAAGCATACATTTGTAAAAATAACGCATCATTCATTTTTAAACGCAGTTATTGTCAAAGGGAAATTTGCTTAAACTAGAATTGTTTTTCAACGAAAAAAAAAACAGATGCCCCCCCCCCTTTTAGGAATAAAAATCATCACAAAGTTGTATTATGTTACAAGGGGAATGATTTGAAAAATTTACATGCGAGAGTTATGGTTCTTATGCATGACACGTCTGGATGTGCTTTACAAATGTATGAAGTTTCGTCAAAATAACTCTTACGATTTTCACGTTATAGGGCGGACACGTTTTTGTGATGGACAGACAGACAGACGGACGGACGCACGGGGAAAAAATATGTCTCCCGACCCTTCCAGAGGGAGACATAAATAATCCTTGTTTTTTTGTGTATACGCATATCAGCTTTAACTCTCTGCTTCGTTTCCGTGCGATCTTCTTCTGAACCAGTGAATGGACTTTGACCAAAACTTGGAGAGAGATGATAAGATTTTCGAGGTCACCATCATATAAAGGCTGTATAAATCAGCCATTTCCGCACACCATTTCTGTTTTTATAGTGTGTGAATTTTAACCAAATGCATAGATACATTGTTTGGTCAGAGTTAATTTTATTTTCAAGGTCACACCAGCACTTTGAAATGTCAGATTTGACCAAAACGGGATTTCCGCACGCGTTTTCTTGAATGGAACAATGGATTCTGGTCAATTTTTATATATGAGCCTCGTCGCGAGAAACCATCTTCGGTTTTTTTAACAACACAGGCGCAGACCAGCTTGCGCATCCGCACAGTCTGTTCAGCGCATTTGTTGTTCACTTTTTGGAAAGTACCCTATAAAATTTTGCTACAGGTAAAATTTCAGTTTTCTGTAGCTGATGAGACTGGTTTGAAACCCGTTTTGTCAGAAACCCCAAAGACAGGTTTTCTCACGGGCGAGCCCCAAATTATTATCGTTTTATTGCAGCACAATAAAGAATTGGTGACTTGACATAATTTTATAGGCCACCATCCCTTTAAGTCTGAATATCAGCCGTAGGTGGATTTTCACCAAACTTGCATAGATATACTCAACTACAAAAGAAACCCATCAGTCACTTCTCTGGGCAATTATGGAAATCAGAATTCAGAAATGAAAATATATTTATACCATATTCCGTAGCAATCAGTTCTGCATCATATCGTTGAATAATGTAACAGTTTTAGTTAAATCTGTTCATGCTAGACGCCAGTGTTTAGACGAGGGGTCATTTTCATAAAAAACAAGTTTTTCACTTGAGACTGAATCTGAATCAGTTCACTTTAGCCAAATTCGTCCAAATAAAAGACATAACCCTCTCCTGCAGCAATAACTGCCTCATAACGAGGTCGAACCAAAAGCATGTGACGCCGTACAACGTTCTTGGGAATCCGCGGCCATTCTTAATGGAAAGCAACCTGAAGCTGTCGAAAAGTCTGAGGTTGCACTGAACGATCCCGGATGCGTCGCCAGAGCTCATCCAACAACTGCTCTATCGTATTGAGTCGAGCTTACTTAACTTATGCGGTTGGTTTTGGCTTCTGCACACACTTGATTGCCTTGTCAGAGAGGGACACACCGGTTATTGGACGAAGTGAACTGATAAAGACTAGGACTCGAGTAAAAACCAATTGTCTGAAACTTGTCTTATTTGGAAATGACCCCTTGTCTATACACTGGCGTACAACACGAACGGGTTTAAGTAAACCTGTTACATTATTCAATAATTGGATGCATAATTGATTGTTAAAGAATATGGTATAAAATATATTTTGATTTCTTAATTATCTTACCATAATTGCCATAAAAAGTGACCGATGTGTTTCTTTTGTAGTTGAGTATACATTGTTTGGAGACGGAAAAGAGTTATTTAGATTTAGGTTACCCTGGCCTTTACCTTTTTCAAACACACAATTTCAAGTTTATACCAAAATTGTGTTTAGGCATGCTATATCCCAGGTATCCCTTGGAATATTTAATGTTTGTTTGTTTGAATGTTTTGATTCTTAACGTGCCAGGCAAAAAATTTCAGTAAAATGTATGTCTGGACGGTTCTTCCAAGGTTAGACCTGGCAGTCACCGGTTCAGCAAGGATAAATATGTCTATCTCAATGACTCAATTAATAGTGACGCTGGTGAGGCTCGAACCCGAAACTCCTTGGTCTCGAGTCAAGCACTCCACCACTCACCAGATTTGATGTCGCGTCAATATCTGAGCCGAAAATATAAATGTAGGCTATTTTTGAAATGAAATATATGTTTAAAGATCGAGGAAAAAGGTGTCCTCAGCGTATGCAGAATGGGGAAAACGATATTCGAAATGTCGTCGGATACGTTTGCAAATCAAGTTTTATGGCTCCGCTCGTGTGTCGTCGTAAAACTAAACTTCCGACCTTTTAGTCGATGATGGACAACCTCAAATGAAAATGTTGAATACAGTTATCCCCTAAATGCCACTGTAGGCCTACATGTGCGGGTCCAGATTTTTAGTTAGGGCCCCGTTAACGAATATGGGCGGAGCTCTATCGTTTTTGGCTTGTCTGTCCGTCCGTCTGTGCGTCCGTCCATCTGTCAGTCTGTCTGTCCGTTGTCGTGGTTACTCTAACGTAGTCATTTTTTATCCGATTTCTTCCAAATTTCATATATGGATTGCTTCTATCAAACTCTCATTCAAGTTCGAATACGGGTTTTGTCCGACGAAAGATAACCAAGATGGCCGACAAAATGGCCAGCACCTCTCCGTGTCCATTGTCGTGGTTACTCTAACTTAGTCATTATTAATCGGATTTCTTCCAAATTTCATATATGGATTGCTTTCATCTAACTCTCGTTTAAGTATGGATACGGGTTTTGTCAGATGACTGATAACCATGATGGCCGATAAAATGGCCACCGCCTATCATTGCCCTCTGTCGTGGTCACTCGAACTTAGTCATTTATAATCAGATTTCTCTCAAATTTCTTAGATTGATTGCTTCCATCAAACCCTAATTCGAGTTTGAATACGGCTTTTTCAAACGATCAATAACCATGATGGCCGAAAAAATGGCCGCCGCCTATCAGTGTCCTCTGTCGTGGTCACTCTTGCTTAGTCATTTTTTTATCCGATTTCTTCCAAATGTTATATATGGACTGCTTCCATCAAACCCTCATTCAAGTTAGAATGCGTTTTATTTTCAAAGGATCAAAAACAAAGATGGCTGACAAAATGGCCGCTGCCTATTAGAGTCCTCTGTCGTGGTCACTATAACTTAGTCATTTTTAATTCGATTTCTTCCAAATTTTATATATGGATTGCTTTCATCAAACCCTCATTCAAGTTAGAATGCGATTTTTTTAAACGATCGATGACCAAGATGGCTGACAAAATGAGTCCTCTGTCGTGGTCACTCTAACTTAGTCATTTTTAATCGGATTTCTTCCAAATTTCATATATGGGTAGCTTCCATCAAATTCTCGTTAAAGTTTGAGTACGGGGTTTGTCCGACGAAATATAACCAAGATGGCCGACAAAATGGCCACCGCCTATCAATGTCCGATGTCGTGGTCACTCTGACTTAGTCATTTTTATTTGGATTTCTTCCAAATTTCATATATGGATTGCTTTTATCAAATTCTCGTTCAAGTTCTGATACGTGTTTAGTCCGACGATCGATAACCAAGATGGCCGACAAAATGGCCACCGCCTATCAGTGTCCTCTGTCTCTAAAATAACCCTTCGCCAGGATATAGATTTGACAAATTTGCCTTGTTTGACTTCAATTTTACAAGGCAACACATCTGATTCTCGGAGTTTTAGTGTGCTTTTTTTTAATTAACTTGAATATCAAGTAGTTGATTCTGAAAATAAGTAACTGCATGATTGGCTTACGGTAGGGTAAGTGCAGGCTCAGCCAAGAGTATTGCTTGCTTTATTTGCCATAATACATGATTGAGTTGTGATTCCGACTGCTATTTTTTGCACTTTTTCTCCTTTTTATTCTTCATTCCTGTCAGTTGAAAGGACTATAAATCTGGTTGTTGGACTGTTAGTTCCAATGGATTTGTTCTCCTGGGTTTACATCAACTCAACTACCACTCTACGCCACAGGAACTAGTCACAAACTTTTTTCAGAAAAAAGGTCGATGCCTATCGTCTATAAAAGTAAATATAGGCCTATTTTTATTCTAAGGTTTTGTGACTATTTCCCTGTGCTCTACGTGGGCACAGAAAGTTTCGTCAGGGCATGATGGGATTGGGTAGGAAAGGGAGGTGTGGTGTCCAGGTTCAGAGTGTTCTGTTAACATCGTCTTACTAGTATTTTACAGAGGGGACACACGAGATCCATACCAATATGCCTTAAAACTTAAATAGGCTACAGTAAACAAGCGGGCCATCATTGGCCTGCCTGCCAGCGAACCACCCTTCAAATGTCATTTTGCTGGGGGTTGGGTTCGTTTGTTTGTTTGATTTGATTTTTAACGTCCAATCAACAATCTTTCAGTTAAACAGGGACGGGTCTTCCTGTGTTAAACCAGTACTAAGCTAGGATAAATGTGTCTTGCTCAAGGACCACAACGCAGTGACGTCGGTGAGGCTCGAACCCACTGCCCCTCAGTCTCGAGTCAAGCACTCTAGCTACCACTGAGCCATTGCGCTCCCGCTGGGAGTTGGGGCTGTTATGAGAGCCCAACACTGATTGCTGGCTGAGGAGGAGCTTCGTATTTTTTCTGAGGGTGACCTCCTACAGCTTTATCATTTTCCAGCGGGGGGGGGGGGGGGGGGGGGTCGTCCGGACGCCCAGGCCTTGCCCCCACTGAATCCTTAGTTAAATAATCAAATAATTAAATAATAATGAATGCGGTTTATTATGCAAATTACTAGTGTGCGGTCGGTCATTTTATTTCATCACGTCATGTCAATTTCAATACGTCATCAGTCAAAACAACAGCTGATCTTTCAGAGAAGGACGATGAAATAAACAAATGGACACTGGACGTCTTGCCGATATTGTTTACTCGTTTTGATTTGGTTTCTATTTCATGCAGAATTTGCTCGAGTATGTATCTATGTATTTTTGATCTTTTTGGCCATTTTAACAACGTCTAGATCTTCATTGGGCGTCGATTTCGAGCATTTCTTTGGTTTCATCGGTCCGAGTCGATGAAAAAACAACATTGGCGGCCATCTTTATTTCCGCTAATGACGGTTTAAAACTACCCCTGGACCATCGTTAACTTTAATGACAAACTCTCTGATTTAACGACAAACATTCGTCATTAAAAGTTTAGTACAACTGGGTTTAATGACGACTTAATTAATGATGGTTTAATTCGTTATTATATATTGATACAATCGGGTCCTGGATCCGATTGTACCAACACGTCATTAGCCTAACGACAAATTAGCGGCTAATACGTTATTAAAACGCTAACGACGTATTAGTTAATGACGGCATTAAAGTGGATTGTACGATAGGTTCATTAAGCCGACGTTAGTTAATAACGCGCTAATGACGAACCTCGACATTAAAATCAACGTGAACCAGTCACCTATAGAATTTCCGGTCGGTAAACAAAACAATTAGATCTAACAAATATAAGTTCGTTTTACCAAAAGAAAGAAAATTAAAACAAATGAATGTTGATACGAGTCAGCTGTTACATCGTTTGTCAGCAACAACAAAAATCTACGAAGAATCAGGAATATTCGATCACTATAACTGTCGATCCAGGAGAGAACTTATGAGAATCTACATGTACCTGTCGCTGATGAAGTGGAATTATCTTGTATAAATAATTGCTTTTTTCATGATTTAATTCAAAACAAACAAATTATTCACGACTACTTATCATCACATTCCAACATCGTGAGCGAATTTAAAACGCTGAAAGTTTTGCTAAACCAGCATTGAGATTAGCTTGTTGAGTGAGGTCGCCTACAAGTATATAATTGTAAAATTGCATTTGAATTCTCTTTGTTCCAGGATTTTTTATCCCAATTCTTCTCAAATTTGCTTCAGCAGAAAAAAATCGATGCGAGATTGCGTGGCATGGGCAAACTGACGCTCAGACAGAGCGAATCTCAGAGCCACACGATAGCAGGATCTTTGCTTGCTTACGTTCCCTAAATGGAATTCTGTAATACAGTTTCAGCTTACACCAGGGCACAGTAAGTTGAATTTGAACCACGGCATATGATTTACAACAATGTGGCATTTGACAAGTGTAGACTCAGAGGAGCCTGTGCAGCCTCCTTTTAAGCTTAGAAACTCCAAATGATGTTCCGTCAGTAGCTTAACAGTCATAGAATATTCAAGCGACTAGCAAATGCTCTGATCAGACTGCGCATATTCAAATGGAAATCTCATGTCGCAGCTCAAATTTTGTTATCGTAACTAGTAAGTGTTATTTTTACTTCTATATTTCATGTAGTTTTATTAATGTTCCATGATGTCATTAGACAATTCGATTGTAAGAAAGATATACGGTACGGTTATACCCTAGAAGAGAGTGTGTGCGTGGTTGGGGGGGGGGGGGGGGGGTACTCTCATCATAATACCCAGGTGCGGTCCTGATGCATTTTATAGAGTACGCATTCTTGTGGGGATGTGGGGGTTATCCCCCTGTATGGGGTCAGGGGTAAAGCCTGTGGCAAAAAATAGTTTTAGGACATTCCAAAGAGCTAAAATGAGCCCTCAAGACACGCAACTTAACACTATTAGCTACATTTTTCTTCCAAAGTCAAATTAAATACAGCAAAACCACTCAAAAAGAAGACCAAAACTTGGGATTCAAGACCGATTATCGCTTACTTAATGCAGGTCATAAGTATTGCAGAATGCTCCTAAGGGAGCATTCTGCAATATTTTTGACCATCCTGAAGGTACCATTTGTCATGAAGATGTTTTAAATTATTTTTGAGTGGCCGATGAAGACAGGTTTTATTGTACCTTGCTGCGTCAAGTTGTACGCACGTGCGTATTTACGTACACGTACTTACGATCCTTATACCCCATATAATATTCCCATCTTTTACCTTGATCTTATAAATTTTTCAGTGAACCGCTAAAATATGTAGTTTTTAAAAAATCTGATTCAAGAAAAAAATTGATCAAGGCTACGTACATATAAAATTGAAGAGACCCCTACCCCCACCACACAGGGATCATACCCCCATTAATTATGTGTCTGCGCTATTATAGATTTTCAAATTTGAGTGTTATTTTAGATTGTTCATGGTCTTGCAGTGTCAATAGTAGAAAATAGACTGTGTCTGGTCAGAAGTAACGTACTGTAAGAGCGCCGTCAGTAACATAGCTACAATAAGTAAAAAAAAAAATTAAATAACCTGACGATGCAAGCAGTGAATCTACATGCATATCCTGATACATGTAACATGTCGAAAACGTTTGCAAAGTTTCAAAAATAATGTAATCTACACACCCTTTACATAAATCAGATACGCTCTTATAACTAAATTTTGCATTTTTATTATGAAAGACTATCTATATTTGCAGCTACCAGCTATTGAAAGTCGTTTTGGTTACGATTGCGAAGATAGACAGTCATGTAAATGTGAAACGTCACAAAAAATCACCCGATGTTTATTTGACAGCGTACTGACAATTCAATCAGCGCACTAGTAGAAATCAACAGACGATTGCGCTGATTTTGTCACCTATGCTGCCCCTGTTTTCTGTCCCTCATGCGCGGATCCAGAGAGAGGCAGGGGGTCCGGACCCCCCCCCCCCCCCACCCCCACCAGAAAAATCACAAAAATATAGGGCTTCTTAGCACAACTGGTCCAGATTCCATGAAAATCACAAAGCTTCTAAGCCAGCATCCATGTTGGGCCATCATCCGCACACCAACGAAACGCCATTTAAATGGCGTTACGCTGGCGGACCGATGATGGCCCGCTAATAGTAGTATTTGGATTCTCTATCCCCTCATCGACAAAAAAAAAAAAAAAAAAAAAACAAGAAAAAAACGTTGTTAAAGTTGACCCCCTATGACAAAGCTTTCAGGATCCGCGCATGTCATACCAGCAGTGCAGACCGGGGGTTATTAGAGCCATATCGCCTTTCGACAGTAATGTCTATCATTCGCAAAGTTGACAGGCCCCCGCTCCCATCAATATAAGTAACTCACACATAATTTGTTATATCCCAATCGCAGAACTAGTTTATACTTAACATCGTATTCCCTGAAGAAAACAAGAAGAAGAAAAAGAACGACGCCGAATGCAGAATAGTCGTTCAAAGCATGAATCAACGCATTGTGCGATATTATCATAACGCCGTTATTGTCAAAGGGAAACGCAGTCACAAATTATGTTTAAAATATTCCTTGTTTGTTTGTGCATGTTTGTGCATGTTAAGTGTGCACGTATCAGCTTTAACAACTCTCTGCTTCTTCTTCTGAACCAGTGAATGGACTTTGACGGAAAGAGTTGATTAGATTTGGTGACTTAGACCTAATTTTCTTGAACCGAACAATGGAACAATGGATTCTGGTCAATTTTTATATATATATTGTTTTATTACAGCACAATAAAAAGTTGTGACTTGGCCTAATTTTATAGGTCACCATCCCTTTAAGACTGAATGAGCTCTCTGTCGTGGATTTTCACCAAGCTTGTATAGATACACTGGGTGACCTTGACCTTTTCAAACTCACACCAGCAATTTAAAATCAAATTTTGACCAAAATTGTGTTTACGCATGCTATATCCCAAATATGTTTCTTTGTTTGATTGATTTGATTCTTAACGTCCCAGTCAACATTTTTCAGTTACATCTATGTCGGGACGGTTCTACCTAGGTTAGACCAGTGTTCAGCAAGGATAAATGTGTTTTGCTCAAAGACACAACTATAAGTGACGCCGGTGAGACTCAAACCCGCAATTCCTTGGTCTGGAGTCAAGCACTCTACCACTCAGCAGATTTGATGTCGCATCAATATCTGAGCTGGAAATATAAATATAGACTATTTTTAATGAAATATATGTTTAAAGAACGGGAAAAAACAAAGGTGTCCTCGATGTATGCAGAATGGGGATAACCATGTACATTTTCGGACCATTTAGCCGATGATGTGCCCCCTCAAATGAAAATTTTGAACACAGTAATCCCCTAAATGTCGCTGTAAGTCTGCATATGCGGGTCCAGATTTTATTTTTAATTGATGATCCAAATGCCACATAAAGCGGATCGCCATCATTATTAAAATGGCGTTTCGTCGCTGGCGTGCCTATGATGGCCCAACATTAAATGCTGGCTTCCTAGCTTCATGATTTTTCAGGACCATTATTACTAGGAAATCCTATTTCAGTGGGGTCCGGACCCCCTGCCCCCTCTAGATCCGCGAATGCCACAATCACACAGTGTAGACCAACTCACGGCACCATGAGAAAGAAACACATAACACTGACATGACATATAGAAGGCATTTGAAAATAAGCAACCAGCTCTCTCTTCCCCAGCGAGATGATTACAAACCTAGAAAGGAAATTAAGTACTACACAACAAAACAAGGACCAAACACCCCCCCCCCCCCCACACACACAAAAAAATGATGCAACAATGAATGAACAACAACAGAACCACTGCATTGTCTAAGGGCAGCAACCTATACGGGTAGAGGGAGCTTCTGGCAAAATATTCAGCCCTTCCTGTCCGCTTCGCATCTCCTGGACCCTTTGAGAGATTTACACCAAACTTTGGCAACCTCCTAATACAGTAAATACTGAATCCTTCTAATACAAAATTTGAAGAAGAAAAATATACTGTCGGCTTCAATTTTCAGACCCCTAGCACTATTCTGTAGCAGCTGCAGAAAAGAGGCACTTTAACATAAATTGTTGAAAGACGGTCACACAGAAGAACAAAGTGACGCAAATTTGAACTCCTCTAGAAGCAGGTGTTGCAAAAAAAAGTCAACGCTATATCAATGTACGGAGACACGCGCGTTGCATTGAATACACCATAATAAATCATATCACGCATGCTGAGAAAAAAACATACATGTTTCATAAGCTAACGTATACAAGAAATATCTTTAAAAAGATATACGACGAAGTGACAGAAGACATATTTGAATGAGTAACGTGAGATTTTCGTAAGAAAATGGGGAATGTTTACACTTTCTTATGTCAGCTGAGCTCAGTAAAGCGTTTGGCTTAAGGAACCTATGCCATTCCAAAATATCTGCAGTGATGCTTCTATAGGGTACAGGATTGCTGGATTCTCGTGAAAACTCGAATAAGATCGAAAAAATCCCTGCGCTCAAACGCTGCATATTCAAGTAACTAGTGTCATACATGCCTGGTGCAAAAAAAATAAAACAGTAGTAGAATAATCAATTTAGTTTGCCGCAACCAACAAATATTAGTTTGTTGACCGTAACCTACAAATATCGACAGTTCTTCCCTACGGAAAAGGTAATTGTGCCATACATTATTTTTTTAAACCATTTCTTTAAATTTCACGCATTTAACTATCATTCTTCCAGCGTCAACGTGAAAATTATGTTTAAAAACAAACGATAAAGAGCCCCATCCCCCTCCCCGAACCTGGGGGGGGGGGGGGGGGGGGGGTAAAAAGAAATCAAAATTCAACTTTTTCAGAACATGGTCATGTTGTATGTCAAAATAAAAGGGAATGAAGCATATACATACCATTATGCAAGCACATACTTTCTCAATACACACATTCTCAACCTGTGGGTTCGAGTAAAAGTAAAAATAAATCTGAATGTGGTCATGTTGCATATCAAATTTTTGGGAAAGAAGTATAGACTAACATAGAGGTAAACACTTTGACCTTACACACACCCCTGACCCTGGGTCAGGTTGAAGTCAGATATTGAAATTGTACAGATAAGTTTTTATTTTTATTATTGAACTGACCAATGAAAACTGGTCGATAGGCTTTTAAGTTTGATCTGCATGCTACCCAATGTACTTAGGTTTTTGAGAAATGGGATTTAAGTTTTGTGATTTATATGTTTATCTAAAATAACCCTTCCCCGGGGATATAAGTTTGACAAATTTGACTGGTTTGACTTCAGTTTTGCTAGGCGAAACATCCGATTCTCGGAATTTTAGTTTTTAAAATCGAGAATAACTGCAAGATTGGCTTATGGTAGGGTAAGGGTATAGGCTCAGACAAGAGTGTGGCTTGCTTTATTTGTCATAGATAAAGGATTGAGTCGGTATTCCAACTGCTCTTTTTTACATTTGTTCTTTTTTTCTTCATCCCTCTGTCGGTTGAAAGGACTTTTAATCTGGTGGTTGGACCGTTGGTTCAAATGGATTTGTTCTTCTGGGTTTACAACCAAGTCATCTACCACTCTACGCCACAGGAACTATAGTCACAAACATTTTAGAAAAAAGGCTGACGTGTATAGTCTATAAAAGTAAATATAGGCCTTTTTTTATTCTAAAGTTTTGTGACTTTTCCTGTGCTCTACGCGGGCACAGAAAGTTTCGTCAGGGCGTGAGGGGGTGGGAAAGAATGGTGTTCAGGTTCAGAGTGTTTTGTTTACATCGTCTTACTAGTATTTTACAGAGGAAAGAGGAGGTCCCCCGGGGGGGGGGGGGGGGGGGGGGTACTCTGATATTTGTATACATACGTAGGCTCAGGTATTTTTTTTTGGTTCAAAATTTTGAATTTCAATATTCTTGGGGGGGTTTCAGAAAAACGGTTTTTTTGGGGGGTATGAAGATTTTGTGGATATTTTTTGGGGGTCATTTCAAAATTGGACTACATTTCGGGGTTATTTCCATGCATTTTAGGGTCTTTTCTTAAGGTCATTGTACAGAATGGGGATATTTTTTGGGTTGTTAAAATTTCAAATATTTTTTGGGGGTGCTTGGAATTCCTAATATTTTTTGGGGGTGAAGGGTAGATGCTGGGCCCGAGCCTACGTATGTAGAAAATTGAGAGTACCCCCCACCCCCCCACCCCTGGGGGAAGTCCATGTCTAAAAACCTATATACAGTAAGCGAAGTGGGTCATCATTGGCCTGCTTACCAGGGAACACCATTTAAATCTCATATTGCTTGGGATGTGATGTAATGATAGCCCAACGCTGATAGCTGGCTGAGGAGCTTCGTAATTTTTCAGAGGGTGACCTCCCTCAGTTTTCTCATTTTCCAACGGGGGGGGGGGGGGGGGGTCCGGACCCCAGTCCCTGTCCCCACTGAATCCTTAGTTAAATAATCAAATATTTTCATACGGTTTATTATGCAAATTACTAGTGTGCGGTATTTTATTTTATTTTATCACGTCATGTCGATTTCAATACGTCATCAGTCAAAACAACAGCTGATCTTTCAGAGAAGGACGATGAAATGCAACCAAATGGAGACTGAACGTTTTGCCGATATTGTTTACTCGTTTTGATTTGGTTTCTATTTCAAGCAGAATAGCTCAAGTATGTATCCATGTATTTTTGATCTCTTTGGCCATTTTAACAACTTCTAGATCTTCAGTAGGCGTCTTTTTCGAGCATTTCTTTGGTTTCTTAGGTCCGAGTCGATGAAAAAACAACATTGGCGGCCATCTTTATTTCCGCTAATGACGGTTTAAAACTACCCCCCGACCATCGTTAACTTTAATGACAAACTCTCGGATTTAACGACGAACATTCGTCATTAAAAGTTTAGTACAACCGGGTTTAAGGACGACTTAATTAATGATGGTTTAATGATGGTTTAATTTGTTATTAAATATTGATACAATCGGATCCTGGTCTCATACTTTTATGGAGATGGATCATGAAATAATTTCTATGGTCATTCTCCTCCTTCCATCTACAGGGTTCGCACAGGCTTGAAAAGTACTTGAATATACAAGACTGTCTTGAAAAGTCCTTGAAAATAAAATTTCCCTTGAAAAGTACTTGAAAAGCACTCAAAGGCCTGAAAAGTCCTTGAATTTTACCATTTACAAGAGGATTCCACAGTGTTTTTGGAGACCTTAAACAGTATATGCTGCACCAAATAAAGGCACCACAATTTTGTACTAATTATCTTAAACTAGTATCTTTAGTAATGGTCACTAGCATTTCAGAAGTAGAATTTTAAATTGTAAGTCAGTATTTTTTTTAAGTTTTCAGTCCCTGAAAACAGTAGGAAAGGCTTTGGGAAGTCCTTGAAAAGTCCTTGAATTTTACACAATCTTGCCTGTATGAACCCTGATCTAGTCTTGGAAAATTCCTTCGGTTGCTATTAGCTCTTTTCCTGCTTTGCAGTGTTGTCTGCAGATAGGTAGCCTTTGCAAACAGTTTGAACCCGCAGCTACATCAAACTTCAGGCTTCACCGGGTCTGGATCTAAACTGTTGAATACTCTGATCACAGGAGCTTGAAGCTATATCTTTATCTCACCTCCGTAGCCTCAAAACCAAAATCTCATAATGACATTATGAGAGTTTCGGTTTTAGGGTTTAAAAGTGATATAAGGATCAAACTTCAAGCTCCTGTGCTCTGATGGCATTTTTTATAAGATTTTTTTAAAAAAGTTGACTTTGAAAATAGATAAGCAGAGGGCAAATTAGCATGCAAAAATTTCCCAGCATGCACATGCAGGTTAGAGGTTGAATTTCTATTTGTCATCATTATTGCTGAACTGCTGACTTAAACATTTTGTCATTAGATCAAGTTTAAAGGCAGCCAAATTACCTGTGCAGATGATGCATAAAATGTAAGTAATCTAATTTTCTTCTTATCATTCAAAGTTTACACTCTTTGCATGCTGGGTAACTTTTCATATCTTTAGCTCACCTGAGCCAAAGGCTCCCGGCCAGCTTATAGGATGGGACTTGAGCTGGCAACCATGCATGCATGCGTCCGTCCGTCTGTCCACTCTTTCAAAAATGAATATCTCGGAGACTAGCTGGTCGATTGTAATCAAATTTTATCTGGAGCATCATTAGGGTGGGGATTGTCTGTATTAGGTTTTGGGCCAGATCAGATCAAAACTCTGATTTCCATGCTAGCTCCCATAGGGTTATGATGGGGAAAATCTTGTGACCACTCCAGCTTCTTTATTTTTAATTGTTCCTTCTTTATTCTTGCAGGTAACAAGGACAACCATAAAATCTTGTATGGGTTTGAAATTTATCAAGATCTGACCTGAGCATTTGAAAAATACCCATTGGCTTATAATGGGAGAAATGTTGTGACCGCTCTAGTGCCTTCATTTTTTGATGAATTTTCTTCATTCTTACAGGTAACAAGGACAATCATAAAATCTTGAATGAGTTTAAATTTCATCAAGATCTCATCACACATGATCACTGACTACTGATTATGCTGCCCTTGAGCGTTTGAAAAATTAATGAATAGTCGTGTGACCACTCTAGCGCCTTTATTTTTGGTTGGATCTTCCTCATCCTTGCAGGTAATAGGGACAATCATAAAATCTCAAATGGGTTCAAAATTCAGCCAGAGCAGAGGTCCCACAGCAGCTGCCCTTAAGCGTCAGGAAAAATCCGCATAGACTTATAATGGGAAACATGTTGTGACCACTCTAGTGCCTTCATTTTTGGATGAATTTCTTCATTCTTACAGATAACAAAGACAGTCATAAACACTTGAATGAGTTCGAATTTTGTCAAGATCCCATCACGGACTGATGAATTGTCTTCATTCTTACAGCTTACAAGGACAACCATTAAAGCTTGAATGAATTTGAATTTTGTCAAGATCCCATCACTGACTTCTGAGTAAATAGCTGCCCTTGAGCAATTATTTAAAAATTAATGAATAGTCTTGTGACGACTCTAGTGCCTTTATTTTTGATTGGACCTTCTTCTTTCTTGCAGATAACATGGACAACCACAAAATCTCGGATGGGTTTATAATTCGTCCAGATTAGACATCCGGCTGGGGGGAGTTAGCTGCCCTTGAGTCAGGAAAAATTTCCATAGACATATAATGTAAGAAATGTTGTGACCACACTAGTGCCTTCATTTTTAGATGGATCTTCTTCATTCTTGCAGGTAATGAGGACACCTATAAAACTTGAATGAGTTTGATTTTCAGCCAGATTTCATCACCAATTATGGAATGATTGATAATGTTGTGATCACTCTTACGCCTTCATTTTCTGATTGGATCTTCTTCATTTTTGCCAGGAACAAGAACAGCCATAAAAGCTTGAATGAGTTTGATTTTGGGCTACACCCGACCACCAAGTACAGTTAGCTGCCCTTGAGTATCTAAAATATAGCTGTATAATGTGATGACTCTAGCTCCTTCATTTTTCGTTTGATCATCTTCATTCTTATAGGTAACCAGGACATACATAAAAGCATGGATGAGTTTGAATTTCTGTTAGATCCCATCACTGGCATCTGGGTTAGTTGCCTTTGAGCATCTGAAAATATTGTTTCAGCATGTTTCTGCCGCAGTTTTAATTCTTTTTAGTACTTGCAGATAACCAGAAGGTTACTGGCATAATATCTTAAGTGTTTGAGAATTTATTCAAATTAAGAGTTACCTACCATTGAGCATCATAACGTATGGTCTTTCCAAATATTATGCTGGCTCCCAGGTGAGCGATCGTTGCCCCATTGGGCTACTTGTTTGTCATCGGCTGACTTTTCAAACTTATTTTTTTTTGAAAAATTATTCTATTAGGAACATTATCAGAGTGTCAAACAATTTTGATCCAGATCAGGACCAATGTTCTGTCAGTCCTGATCTAGGTTCAAAATGTTTGCAAAGGTTATTGCCACTATTGCCAGAGGATAAAAGTCACCGCTATCAAAGAAAGAGTTAAATAAAACAATTCAGCAATAAGTGAGGAGCACAGAAGCTCAGTTCTGGTAGAGTGCAGCACCTGCAGGGTCACTTTTTACGATCGGAGCTGTGTTGTCACATTATCCTAACTAATTAATCATTACTGGTTCATTACTGGTTCAACTGAATAAAATATCCTTACATGACTGCAAATTGTTGGTTAGGACGATAAAGCATCAACTAAAACTAACAAATCAGCATTTAGCTCTTTTCTGGAACCCTGGGGTAAGAGTGGTTGAAGTGAATTTGTCAGCAAAAACTTCATCTTAATAAAGTAAAACTTTTGCATCAGAAGATTGTCACAGACAGTATGTGTGAAACTGAAGAAAGATTCATGATGGGACAACAATAAAGAAACATTTAAAGAACACAATTATATGGTATTGAATCATTAACAACCGTTTCTGAGAGCCGTATCATGTGCAGAGCTGTCACTTTGGGTATCTCTGAAGCATCAGTTAAGTCAAATATATGACACTTATGTAACAGTGATCCATATAAGCAAGAAAACATGGACAAAATGCCTGTTGTTGTTTCTTAATTAATTAAGAAACAACAACAGGCATTTTGTCCAAGTTTTCCTTTGGTTGAAGAATGATCATGTCAATCATAGTATAGTGCCTGGAGGTTGGGTTCCCTAAACATCATTAAACGTTAAAACAATTAAGAAATAAACTTATTTTATCCTGAGCACAGACACTTTTAAAACTTTTTTTTTTTTTTTTTTTTTGACTTTTCATTGGATTAAAACGACAAATTCTTTTCATTCTCAGACATTTTCTTGTTGTTTTTTTTTCAATTGTGTAATATGTTTATAATGGGTGAATGTGGTGCAAAAGTACCCATAGAATTGCAGAGTCAGCAAATTATATACTAACACAGACAAATGCTACCCCTACTACTTTCACTGCCATTGACGCAAACGTAGTCTCCAGTTATATGAGAAGTTACAATCTATAGCAAACAGTGTGGACCCAGATCAGACAGCTTTAGGAAGTATGTTTGCATGCAAGTTGAAATTGAGACTGCATCATGCTACAAATTAAAGTGAAAAATTGCAGCAGGCAACATCAGTGGTTTGGCTAGATTTGCATTTAATGTCCCACCTACAGCTGAGGTCATAGGACTTAGTATCATTCAACAAACTGGAGAAGCAGGGAATTGAACCCGCCAACCCTGGTTTACAAGGCAAGTTGTTTATATCTTTCACCACACTGGGCCATAATCTTTGACCAGTAAAATATATTTAAGTCCCCCTGGATGGCCTTAGCAGGGGCTGTCTGTTCTATTATAAGGTGGCGATTCTGTTGTTGTTAAAATATTCATTGTTTGTTGCTGAGTGGAAATCTTGGTGTCCTTTCTAATTTAGCAATCATCTTGCTGAGGAAGAGAGATCTGGTTGCTTTACTTTAATTGTGATGTGGCTGTCTGTGTTCTGTGTATTTTCCTCACGGTGCCATGGGTTGGTCTGCAGTCTGTGATTTCGGCATTTCCTGGTCATTGTCACTTTTTGGTGATTCTGAATGTATTTTGGTAGTATATAACCACAATCCATATTAGAATGAATAACGAGGTAGACCTCTACTGTTAAATGTAATTATTGCCATCCTCTTGAGGATTGGCAATTATAATTGACTAAGCTGGCAACCGGTATGGTAGCACCAGCTAAATGGTGTAGCATGAGATTGTTCTTTCTGTGAAAAGTACAGTGTATGTGTTCTCATGGTGTTACAACACTTAAATGACCCACCCAGCTCATCACCATCTCTGCTTGGGGAGATGGCGATGAGGTGGGTGTGTCATTTTTGTTTGAAACAGCTTTCAAATGGCTTCTATACTTTCAGATAGTAGATGACAAGTGCTGAAGATTGCAAGCTTTTTTGAAAAGCTTATACTTGTAAAGTACACACTGAGTGCTCAATAGGGGTTAATGTTTTCGCACATACCATGTTAGTGTGTAACATCGCAGATATAATGATGATACATGCTATGACAGATTTATCACGCATCATCACAATTAAGTGAGACATGACTGCTCTGAAAGACTTTTTTATGTTAAAAGGATGTTGAACTCCATTTCATCTTTTCATTTCTTAATGAGACATATCAAATGTCAAATAAGTAGTTATTGGAGAATTTCTTATCAACAATTTGTCATTAAAATTGCTACTTTATGGTGAATATGTATATAAGAAACATCTTGTGAAAAAAGGCATGACCATGTTGAGCCACGTCAGGACAAAAAACTTTTCGTAATACCAGCTTTTTTTCTTAGAAAAAAGGGTATATTAATTTTGTACCATAGTCTGTCCATTGTCCGTCAGTCTGTCCATGCATCCATTAGTCTGTCTGTCGTATTTCTTGTAGTTGAATACTACCCGTAATTCAAACTTTGTGGATGCTTTAAGTTAGTTAGATAAAAATTGGGTATTTGCGATGGTGTATCTTCTGAAGTCTAGTTGGATATGTATTTTTTTAACAGCAAAGATGCAGATCAGACTGTGCATGCGCAGTCTGATCAGCATCTGTGTTGTTTCCTTTCTGGAAAGGTATACTACATCCTACTTGTTAAGGTTCTGGCTGGTTTTAGATGTAGTTGAGCATACTAGACTGGGTACAACCTGGTTGGAAATCCTGAGGCCACAAGCTTTCACTCTGAGCTTGGTCTGTATAACAATGGTCTTGTTCAAAGAACATGCTTTCAATAACAAGGTCAGCGATTATACTTCACATTGGCTTAGCTCCCATTACGCAGTTACGCACATGTGTAATAAAAATAGTCACATTCAAGGGAGGTTACCTAATGTGGTAAAAGTGATTTTCCATACCATAAGAAACTGCTCTTAAAGGAAAAAATTCACTCCCTCTGGGAGCAAATTCTTTCCTTTAAGAGAAGTTTCCATTTCGAAAAGAGATGCAATTGAAGAGAATCACTGCTTGATCCAGTAGTCTCCCTTTGATGTGCGTAACTTTTTTGGCGTTTGGTTACGCCACTGCTTCATACAAAGAGAAGGAGATCCGTCCAGACTACCTCATCTTAGTGTCCTCACTGTTCGCACAAACAATGATTGAGAGTAGTTGCAACCCATGATTCATTAAACCTTGATGCTTGATCAATTGTTTTGTCATATACACCTGGTAAAAAAGTTAAGCACCCGGTAATGTTTTAATAGTCTAAATTCCAAAACTGTTTTACATAACATCACCACAAAGACTCTGTTATAAGGATATTTTTAGATCGAAAGAGTATGATTTTGTGTACCCATCTGGACGACAACTTCAATGGCTACATCATCGAAGCCTGTCTGAGATGCTGAGTGAAATGGCTTATTATGGCTGAGCTGTAAAAGCCTCCAGCTCCCTTTGTTGTGGTGGCATTTCACCTGGGTCTTCACTGATTGCCAAAGAACTCATTTATGCATTGGTTAATTTACTCAGTCTACGTATCCAGGATTCGTGTAATAAGAAAATGGACCATTATGATATGACTGAAAAATTTAAACCCCATTAAACAACAACAACAACAACAACAACAACAACAACAACAACAACAACAACAACAACAACAACAACAACAACAACAACAACAACAACAACAACAACAACAATTTTTGCTGTTGCTAGGTCAGCAAATAGAATTTAGCTATTAATTTATAATTTGCTTTTCATAACCTTGTAGTACTGATAATATTTATTGCCAGTGACATATAATTGAGTAGAAATATGACTTTTTATTCACTGGGCGTCTTTTTTAAACATAACTTAAATTGTAAATACTATTTTAAAATTTAAATTTAACTTAATTGTAAAGCAAAGGCAATTGTCAGAAGTTTTAGCGTAGACAGCTTAAATACCCTGAAATGATGAGTTTTCTTATTACTACCAACCATGAACTACAGAACTTTAATTATTGCAAGGGTGGTCGAAAATTATATGTCATTTAACCAGCATAATCTCAAAGCAAATAAACCTGTAATCTCTAAACCATAAAACACAAATTTAGAATCCATCAAAAAATAATTGGAAGATGTATGGCCATATTTTAGATCCTATCTGGAGAAAAAGAAGCTGCTAGATATAGAGGATCTTACATGAGTGCTAAGGTTTTATTGAATTTATTGAATGAGTTGAGAAAATGGGATAAAATGTGAGGCTTGCCAAGCTTTTATCACTTTTTCGCAACAAGTTTGTTAAATTCAATAATATAGGAGCATGAATGTTAGATTCTATTTATCACATGGCATTAAAATTTATTAAAAAGTCCATGTATGCAAAACAGATTTCTATGTTACATTTTTACCATAAATAATTTGCTAAAATGTTTGATTTTTAATGTTGGATGAAAATAATGCTCATTTTATATAAAGGATTTTTGATTTTGACGACAAATAATTATAAATTGGTGAAAGAAAGTTTGATATTTCATGTGAATCATCTGCTGGCAGATGATTCACATGAAATATCAAATTTTGTGCATACAATTTTTAGAAACTCAAATATTTTTAGGTGAATGATTAAGATCTTGTAAATTCGGAAATTTTCGCGAGAATTCGTGAAAATAAAACCCTCGCGAAATAGCTATATCACTCTGTTGTTTACTGATGCAGGTAAATCATGCCATAGTCGCGAATTTTTAACGTCACAAATATGTCTTTTAACACTATTGGCGAAAATAAAATTGATGGAAAATTTCTGAATTTACAGAAAATAAGGTGTTAATGACACCTAAAATTTCTTATAAACTTTTCAGTTTTCCGATAATTTAGCAAAAGAATGCTGTAAAAATGTTTCACTGGTGTGTAGAATGTTGTCTGCAGATAGTATAATTCAGTCTGTATACCATCAAAATTATGTCTGTGATTTATGAGGGTAACCTCTATCTATTCTGTCAAAGAAAAGAACATGATCTTCATAGATAATATTATTCTTCAAAGAAATTGTAACAAATTTATGACTAATAAATAACAGTAAAATTTGGTAGTTGGACAGGGAGCACAAAAAGGATTAAAGAATAATTTGAGTAAATTTTATTTGAGAAAATGTACCTTATGTCTCCAGGGATTTTCCTACCTTTCTGAAGTAGGGGCCACTGAGGGGCCTGTTGAAATTTAAAAAAAAGCATTTGGACCATCAAAATTGGGAATTTTATGCAATCTAAAAGATCTGGAGCGCCATTTTAAATGGATTAAAAACATATAAGAAAGCTGTAACATATTTGTTGCTTTAATTGCCCGTCATTATAATTTTTATTCAAATCTAAATCCATCTCTAGCTTTGCTACTTTTATTCAGATTTTCATTAAATTACACAAAAATGTATAACTAAGAAATTGTGAATGATATACACCAATTTGTGAAGTTTTTGCTCATTTTTGAATTGGGAGGGGACCAATATTCAGACCCAAATCAGGCCCAGAAAAATCTCTGTGCATTTTGCAAACTCTTTCTTGATATTTGAGTGAAATAAGACTTGACATGTCATGTGAATTGTCTTCTGTCAATATCAAGCCCAAAGGATACAACAAATGAGCTGTGACATGTGATTTCCAACAATGTGGCATTTTGACAAGTGTAGACTCATATGAGCCCGTGCAGCCTCCTTTAAAGCTTAGAAACTCCAAAACATGTTCAGTCAGTAGCTTAACACTCATAGAATATTCAAGCAACAAACAAAGGCTCTGATCAGGCTGCGCATATGCGCAGGCTGGTCTGAGCCTTTGCTGGTCGCACCTACCACATTGTTGGAAATCTCATGTGGCAGCTCATTTATATCTTGGTCAGCACTTTACCTGCCAGTGATAACTGTCGTCTGCTGATAACCTTACTGAGAAATTTTGCATGCTTTTTTGTCGTCTGCTGATTTTTATACCCCGCCACACTTTAGTGGCGAGGTATTATGTTATACCCTTCGGTGTCTGTCCGTCTGTCCGTCCGTCCGTCCGTCAGTGCTCACCATTTCTGATCGATAACTTGAGTATTTATTCACGGAATTTTTTCAAATTTTGCATACATATTGTTATCGGCGATGAGTGGTATGGGATTGTTAATGGGCAAAATCCGTCCATTTTTAACAGAGTTACTGCCCTTTTTGGTATTGGAAAAATGGTTTCTGGCCTGTTATTCCTTTACTGTTCATGATATCTGAATGAAACTTCACAGATATGTTGCACATCAAAGGTTACATATTGTGACTAAGGACCGTCACTCTGACCTTCCCAGTTTGTGAGTTATCTGCCCTTGATAGGTCTGAAAAAAGGTTTTTGACCTATTGCTCCTTTACTATATGGAATATCTGAATATAACTTCACGGATATGTTTCACATCAAGGTAACATATTGTGACTAAGAACCGTCACTCTTACCTTTCCCGTTTGTGTGTTATCCGCCCTTGATTGAATTAAAAAATGTTTTTTACCCGTAGTTCCTTTACTATGTGGAATATTTAAATGAAACTTTACAGATATGTTTCACATCAAAGGTTACATACTGTGACAAAGAACCATCACTCTTACCTTTCCAGTTCATGAGTTATCTGCCCTTGATTGATCTGAAAAATGGTTTTTGACCTGTAGTTCATTTACTATATGGAATATCTGAATGAAACTTCACAGATATGTTGACCATCAAAGGTTACATATTGTGGGTAAGGACCGTCACTCTTACCTTTCCAGATTGTGAGTTATCCACCCTTGATTGATCTGAGAATTGGTTTTTGACCTGTAGTTCATTTCATCCGTCCGTGCTCATGACCATCAAAGGTTACATATTGTGGGTAAGGATCGTCACTCTTACCTTTCCAAATTGTGAGTTATCCACCCTTGATTGATCTGAGAATTGGTTTTTGACCTGTAGTTCATTTCATCCGTCTGTACTCACTGTTTCCGATCGATAACTTGAGTATTTATGCACAGAATTTTTCAAATTTTGCATACATATTGTTATTGGGGATGAGTGGTATGGGATTGTTAATGGGCAAAATCCGACCATTTTTGATGGAGTAACTGCCCTTTCTCCCTTTAAAAAATGGTTTCTGGCCTGTTTTTCTTTTACTGTTTATGATATCTGAATGAAACTTCACAGATATGTTGAACAGCAAAGGTTACATATTACAATGAAGGACAGTCACTCTTACCTTTCCAGTTCATGAGTTATCTGCCCTTGATTAATCTTGTTCTGTTGCTATTTAGGCATTATATATCTCACAAAATAACTTTTGGTGCCCCCAGCAGTGGCGGGGTATTATGCAGTGCTTGCGGTGCTTTTATTTTCAGAAATAATTTTTTCTAAAATTTCTTTCAGGAATACCATCAGAGTGTCAAACAGTTTGGATCTAGATCAGTCCCGACATTTTGTCGGGCCTGATCTGGGTCCAAACTGTTTGCAAAGGTTATCAGCAGACAACACAAGTAGGTAAAGAGTTAAGCTTTGCAAACAGTTTGGACACAGATTAGCTGCAGATCAGGCATTATCTGGATCCATACTGTTTGATGCTTAAATATAGGGTAATTTTGAACGAATATTTTGAAAACATTTATTTTGAAAAAAAAGGCAGACGACAGAATTGCATGGGTGCAATCTGATAGTTTATAGTTTGCTAATAATAATGGGTGCATAGTGCACTATAGTGCACTGTGCAAACTTGTATCAAATTACCTCAGAAGGCATACTTTTGAACTAATTAAAAGCGAAAAAAAGAATAATGGACTTGGCCAATCAGTACAGTACTATTTTTTTAGTGCAATTAATCACCAGTCTTATATTGGATACTGTAATACTAGAAACTACTGCCATCAGACATATAACATTTTTTGTCTTGATGGGATTTGACAACTGTATTTTAGATTATTCTATAGTTGTATCAGATTTTCTCCATTATATGAGAATTTTATTAATGATTATTACTTTAAAAAAAATGTGATCTGCAATTTTATAATGCACTGAAGTTGTATCATCTTCGCAAGTGGGTACTTAGTCCACTTCATTTCATACTCATATGGAACATAGTAGACATAGGTAGTATGTTTTTTAAGCTGTATTAGAAGTCATATTCTGAACAATTTGGCCGAATATTCCTGCATGAACCTACCAAACTAGCTATATAATACTTGATATGATACCGTCATGTCACAGGGTTGATGTCTCTTACATGCTTCTGTAGAAAATTAAATGATTTTTTCTCTGAGACCAATTGGGTCTCAATGCGAGAAAACCTGTCTTCGGGGGTTTCGGACAACAAAGGCGCAGACCAGCCTGTGCATCCGCGCAATCTGATCAGCACCTTTGTTATTTGCTAATTGGAAAGTATCTTATCTAGACTTGCTACGAGCGAAAGTTCAAGTATCTAGCTAGTCTTTGTAGTTGAGCAGGCTGGTTTGAATCTCACATCGAAGACCCCGAAGACAGGTTTTCTCGTGTCGCAGCCCAACTAATTGGAATTCTGAATGATGCTAATTTAGTAGAAATGGTCATTTAACACTTAAAGAGCAAAGTGTGACTGCAGCAGATGAGCAATTTTGTGATAATTATTTCTTCACTTTGCATGGGTGGACAACAGGGGAACTTCCTGAATGACCTGCCTGATTAATCTGTTCAAATGGAAACATTGCAAGAAATTGTCAGCCTTTATTATTTACAGTGACGTCCCCTAACATTGCGCGGCCCCTAACATTGCGCTCTAGCCCAAGTGACTATGCCACATTTAATTACATCAAATCTTTTGGTTTTTAATATCAGGTTGCTTTTGGAAAGAGAAAAAAGCAAAAAAAATCACATTATGCTTTCACTGCTGAGCAGGAGCTGAATTTGGCAAAAATTGGAAAATGTTGCTAAAAACTTTCTGACCGTAATTTCAAATAGCCCAGGCTTCAATTATCTACTTTGAATCAAGTTATTGAAGTAGTAAATTGTTGAGAACAACCTGCATGGTGTTACTTTCCCTGGTATATTTTGTAAAAGGAATTCATCAAAGAGAATTTAAGTCATTGAAATTTTCGCAGAAAGAGCGCAAATTCTGGACTATTTTTGTTATCCTAAAACAGGGGGGTTGTGCACTTCAAATCAAAGTTGCTTATAGAGATCAAGAAAATATTTTTTCATTTTGAACTTTGTGTAAATAAAGTAATATTTAATGATTACTTTATTTAGCTTTGAACAATTTTTCAAGTTTGTTTCTTTCTTATTATATCCAACGGAGGTTACAATGCGTATGTGCGCAATGTTAGGGGCCTATACCATAAACCATTTGTCTAGAATAATTTGAACAGTAAAACTCCAATATTAAATTTAAGGGATCCAGGGTGATCTTGTTCCTCTTGTATTATATCTTAATGTGCTTAGTTCGTCAGCTGAAGGTGTGACTGAACCATGTCTGACCTTTGGTGCCAACATGATCACATTAATGAATGCAGCCAGAAATAAATTTTAAGTGAGCCATGTTGCATGAAACTGGTCCAGGCTTTTAAGTAATCATGGTACTTATTGCTGATCAGGAGGTTTGATAATAACTAATTGCATGTTGGATAATCTTTCATGCTTTTTGTTGTCTGCTGTTTTTATGTGCTTCCGCCAATACAAGTGATACCCATTGTCCATCCTTTAGTACATCCGCAAGTGTGTCATAATCAATGATGTCTGCTCTCTAAGTCAAATATTTTGATCAAAGTATTATAAACCTTGTTCACAATGTTTAGTAATAAAATGTCTTCCTCAAGTTTGATAGTGGTCCATATAGCACTTTGTCTCCATGAGTTCTTGCCCTTTGTTTATTAAATTACACCTTTTTTGATGGTGTCCGGTCTCTAAGTCCAGTAATTTTGATCAGATTTTTATGAAACTTGGTCACAATGTTTAATACCAAGATGTCTTTCTCATGTTCGATAATAGTCCATATTGCCATATGCAAACATGAGTTATTGCCCTTTGTTATAAGGAAAGATGCACTTTTATGATGTCTTGTCTCTGAATCAAGTAATTTGACTTAGTTTCAATGTTTATAGTAAGTATAATGTCTTACTCAAGTTCTATATTGAAATATTCCTTCTGGAGTTACTGCCCATTTTTCATGAAGTTCTTCTATTTTTTCGTGGTCTTCGGTCTGAGACTAATCTCTCAATGAATTACAAAAAAGATCTTTACAAAACTTGGACAATGCTTAACACCAAAATGTCTTAATCAAGTTCCAAAATGATCCACATCATCACTGACTGCAAGAGTTATTGCCCTTTGTTTATAAAATGTTTTTGCTTCGTTAGAATATGCTATTTTTGCAACAGTGTGTGTGTGTGGGGGGGAGATATCCATGTCACATTTCTTGTTTTTCAAAAGCAATCTGGTTGGAACTGTTATGCTCTGTTCAGGTATAATGTCTTGAAAGAATTTTTTGAAAAAAGTCAGCAGATGACATTAAAGTCAAGAAAAATAATCCAGCATGCAAAGAGTTAATTATAATTACCATTTTCTGGTCTCCTATAAAACCATTATGTCAATGAGATAATTTAGTTATTTCCTCATTATAACCTGGGTGGGTAATCGTTACTAACTGCCACCCATAGAACTATAATTCAGTTTTTATCTGACACCTGTTTTGTACAAAAATCTTGCTAAAATTGGAGAAAAGACTATTATTAACAAAATAGGAAGAGACATATGTCTGTTCATAATGGAAAGGAAAATAATTGTAACATGTCAATGAACATAGAAAAAGACCTTATGCCATGATACCTTGGAAGACAGCTCATGATCATGATGATCTATATACCTGTTTAACTGTAGAGCTGGGACCGTGCCACTCCAATGTGTTACTCTGGTAACATGAATGTACCTGACCAACCTGCTGACTCTTCAGAAATTCCTGTGATGTGAACTAGCTCTGTGAGTTAGAATCTTAAGGTGCCATAAAAGCATCTGATCGCGCCTTATATAGTCTGGAGAGCTGGTTCACAGGCTACCCAAATTCACCTGTGTCCCATTGTTTGTCCTATTATGCGTCCGTCCGTCTGTCAACAAAATTAAGTGTGTTTCTCTACATCAGTGATAGCTGTGACTGTCACAACTTGCATATTAATTGTCTTTGCATACTCTTGGAGCATTATGCACTGTGAACCAGTTTCTACCTTGACTTAAATTTCATGCTTCAGTAACCTTGACAAATCTATTAGGTAAAAGCAGTGGTAGCTGCGATCAAGTGAATGCATAGTTATTCTCCTCAGTGGTATATTCCAAGCAAATACTATGTCCTTAACTTACATTTCATGCTCCAGTGACTTTGACAATGAATTACACAGTAAAGTGCATTTCTCTGAAGCTATGGCTAGTGTCCTTGCATAGCAACTATCCTTGGCATACTCTTTGAGCAAGGACTGTATTCTAGTAACCTTATATTTTCATTCTACATTGCCTTTGTTGTTATTCTGTAAAGTGCACTTTTCTTTAATGAAATCTGGCCATGAGGTTATAAAACTTGAGTTCATTCTCAAACTCAAAATAAAGTGTCCGCAAGCTGCCAATCATTGCGCTTTATTTTGAGTTTGAGACTGTACTCAAGTTTTATAACCTCGGGGCCTGACTTTATTCTGACATATGTGACACTGGCTTTCCCGGAATTCTTGTTATAGTACGTGGATGAACAATTTTGACATCATCCTTTTCATCGCTATAAAACTTATGGTATCATGAGCTTGATATTAGTGTCATATATGCAAATAAAGATTTATTCACATAAATAATTAAAGTACAATATATAGAAGTGTATGAAAAGAAGGTGAAGACCAAATATTAGACAGACTATAGTAACAACAAAATTGTATCAGTATACAGATGAATATAGAGGATCTTACACGAGTGCTCATAGCACTTAATTTTCTTTAATGGAAAACCTTTCTCATGCTCATCTCAACTCAACTGAGCAATTGTTTCAACTACATGCTCATTAGAAATAAATTGTTGGAAAATAAAGATAGTTCTTGCTTTAAAACTCTAAGATGTTGTATTTATCCTGCTCAAAAATGTGTAAATGTCAACATTTATGAGCAGAATGAATTGTATTCTTCGTTGAGGAGTGTAGGAAAAAGGTTTTGTTATAAACCATGACTGCTTGTCTGGAGACATGTTGAAAAGTATGAAAAATCTCCATCATTTTGTGTTGCATTTTTACCCCAAGTCTCCTTTTTTAAATTGTGGTTTCAAATATTTTTTGTTCCCTTGTACAATAAAGGTTCTATTAGTAAATAGAGGAGTTTATTTTTCTGTCAAATTTACCTACCCTATTTCTCAGGTAGCTTACACACCATAAAAAGTATCGCCACCCCAAGTGGCTCTCAAGGGGCTCTTGAATACCTATTATGTACCGAAGATGGGCTATTCACCATGTGATACACCACTTGATGTTATATAATATTCTAAGTAGGTTTATATATTGTAACATTTTTATGGCAAAATACCTATTTGAATTCAAGATTCAGTTTTAAAAGTTCCATTAAAGTATTTATTTAGAAAAATGTCACCTAGCTGATAAGTCAAATATGTGTATGTTGAGATTGAATTAAAGTATAAAACAAGCTGATTGTATTCATAATAATTATAGCAAAAATATTTGTTTAAAACAAAAAAATATTTTAGCTCAATCATTTTCAGTGGCCTATTAACCCCCTAATGCCCTCAGAAGTGCCATGTTTTTTTATATTTTTGAAATTCTTAGCAGTTGCGTAGGGACAAACAATTATGATTTTTGCACGAAATTATACCTTGAAAATATTAACCTGATCCTGGCCTTTATCATTAACATAATTTCACAGCCGATTGAGCTTCTAAATATTGCTTCGGCGTTCATCGCATAACTAATACGGAAATGCACGTGGTACTTTTAACACAATAGATATATATACCGCTATAATAAACAATTGGGTATCAGTTGCCTCCGTGGCTCAGTGGGTAGTACACGTGAATATTGCACACTTATATTTTTAAGCTCTGTGTTGTTAGTTCGAATCCCATACGCGACATTTATTATTGTAACTATTGAAAAGACTATTGTTTTTATTTTTATCAAATTTTCTCCTTTTGTAATATCGTTTCTCTATTTTAATTAATTTGATCTCTTTGGTGGCACCAACATTTTCTTGTCGGATCCGTAACGCTATACTTCAACTTTCGCCTGTCATCTCTTCAGTTTTTAAACTATGAGCTGCTTCATGAGATTTCCAACAATGTGGCATTTTGACACAAAAAGGCACAGGTGAGCCTGTGCACCCTCCTTTTAAGAATTGAAACTAAATGCTGTTCATTCAGTAGCTTACCAGCCATAGAATATTTAAGCGACTAGCAAAGGCTGTGATCAGACTGCGTATGCGCATGCTGGTCTGAGCCTTTGCTTGTCGCACATACCACATTGTTGGAAATCTCATGTCATGGCTCATATATGGACCTCCTGGCTGCTCTTTAGAGAAATGCTTCGACCTTCTATAACTGATTTATTTTGCTTTGAAGCCAAGAGCACGGGTGTAGACCTATATTCGCAAACTAAATTCTAACTCCAAGCATCAAGAAGTTGTCAGTCATCACATTTTCAAAGAAAGTGTGAACTTACATGTTTTGTGTTTAAGTGCATGTCTTTGACATGAAAACAAAGAAAAATGAAATAAAAAAGTTAGGTTGGCCAGGATTCCAACCCACAATTTACGTATTTGGAGCTATTCTGACTAACCACACGACTACCGTGTAATTGAGTTATCAAGGATCTCCTCGCAATTGTACCAAGACGTTTATTCCCGTAATTGCTCGAGACGTACCGATTGCACACGATCCATCACGAAAAACTATATATTCAGTGTTAGTACCGTAATAATTTATTCATGCATAAAGGTCAGGATCAGGTTAATTTTGTAGAGGTATAATGTATTGTGGTTTAGTACACTGGACACTTATTTTGGCAGGTACAGCATTCTTCCACATTTATGTAAATTCAGGGTGTAAAAGGTTAAATGATAGAATGGCCACTCATCTTACAAAAGAAGGCCAACTAAACCTCAATTTACACTGTATTGATGGGGAGATTGAGAAATAATTAGCTTCTTGATAGGGTCACCTGAGCTCTTCAGCTTCAAAGGTCCCAGTTGGATGACAGGGAAGTGTCACATTCTTGTCTTAATTACTGGCTGCTCACAACTGGCCATAAAATTCCCCTGGACTGTGAGTCAGCTACACTGTATTATTCTGCTAATAACATCTGCTGATAATGTTTGCAAACAGTTTGGACCCAAATCAGGCCTGACAAAATGTCAGGCCTGATTTGGATCCAAACTGTATGACACTCTGATGATATCCCTGAAAGAATTGTTTTAAAAAAGTTGAATTTTGAAAAAAATCAGCGGATGACAAAAAAACATGCAATATTTCCAAGCATGTAATGCGTTAAACAGGAGCCAGCCCATCTGAAAATGGAATTTACCACATAAACCACCCGGAAAGGCTTCAGAGAGCATGCACCACTTTACTGTCTTGTCAGAGCCTTTGCTGTTCACATTAATGATTAAAGTACAATATATATAGAAGTGTATGAAAAGAAGGTGCAAAACAAATATTAGACAGACTATAGTAACAACAAAATTGTATCAGTATACATATAAATATAGAGGATCTTACATGAGTGCTCATGTTTTATTGAATTTATTAAAATGAGTTGAGCATTTTATCGCTTTTTCGCAACAAGTTAAATTCAATAATACAGAATCACGAATGTTGGATTTTTTATACCCCCGGCAAACTTTGTTTGTGGTGGGGTATACTGTTTTCACGTTGTCCGTGCCTGCGTCCGTGCGTGCGTGCGTGCGTCCGTCCGTAACGTTTTGTTTTTTAATAACTTGAAGAGTCATTGCTGGATTTTCATCAAACCTTGCAAACATGTTCATATATGCAAGACAAATACTTTAGACAAAAAAGTAAGGGCTAGGGGCCAATTCTATTAGAGTTATTTCCCTTTGTAGTTCTAAATGGCTTTTAATATAGGGTTTTATGTCCTACCACAGCTTTTGATGGAACAATTTGATACTTTGCCTGTACAATGTAGACACATTGAACATATGCATGTAGGAGTTTGGTTCAGAAAAAAATAATTTTTGACAAAATTACAGCGATGAGAACTTAGACAATTTTTCCCTAATAAGGCTTTTGTATATGCATAGATGGTGCCTTCATGGGCCGATCAACTCCTACTACAGCTTTGGATGGAACAATTTGATACTTTGCTTATACAATGTAGACACATTGAACATATGCATGAAGGAGTTTGGTTCAGAAAAAATAATTTTTGACAAAATTACAGCTATGAGAACTTAGACAATTTTTCCCTAATAAGGACAATTTTTCCCTAATAAGGCTTTTGTATATGCATAGATGGTGCCTTCATGGGCCGATCAACTCCTACCACAGCTTTTAATGGAACAATTTGATACTTTTCCTACACAATGTAGACACATTTAACATATGCATGAAGGAGTTTGGTTAATTTTTGACAAAATTATAGATGTGAGAACTTAGACAATTTTTCCCTAATAAGGCTTTTGAATATGCATAGATGGTGCCTTCTGAATCTTACTGTGCAGGGTTTTTCACTGAATCTTACTGTGCGGGGGGTATCTAATAAGCATTGCTTATTGACTTTTTTCATTTTATCATATGACATTAAGATTACTTTGAAATCTCATTTCTGGCGTAATAAGTCGTTATGTGCGCAACATTGTTATGGACTTCATTCCATACATGTAATGTTACCCAAAAATCTGTAAACCACTGGTGGTTTATCGATATTAATGCATGGCGTTATTTCACTCCCTGAGGCAATGTCATATGATAAATGTTTATAATTCTATTTTCAGACTGGAGTTTTGATGCTGCCAGAAGATGACTTTGTCATAGAGCCCATGCCAAGCCATATGAAAACCCTGCATCACAGTAACCATAGTAGCGATAATGCTCACATCATGTACAGAAGATCAGCACTACCTCATTACAAATTTGATACATTTCCATCAAAAGAAGGTATAATAGTATAAGCATTAATGATATAACATTTTCATTTTATTATGTTTGATACTTAAGGTGGTATGGGACTTATCAACTTGTCTTCTATAGATATGTTAAAAAATAGCTCTAAACTAGTATACTTAAAGCCATTAAAAACGCAACTGGTACAAGTGTTAATTTTCCTATAATTATCAGCTTGATACACCTTGTCTTTGTACTAACAAGCGTCCCTAATATAGGAGAACGTTTTACCAAAACTTGAGCTCAATTGCACACTTCTGCCAAAAAATCTGGTGAAAAATGACAAATTCATCAAATATTTTGGTAACCATGTAAAATTTTGAAATTTTATTCAATTTCAGCGTGCAAGTACTGCGTTTCACTCAAACAAACCAAAAAACGGTTTACAACACAAAATTCACTTTGCTGGAAGGACCTAAAATTTATGTTTTAAATTTCATTTTTCGTGAAATTTCCCCAAATTTTGAGAAATCGCTTAAGCTTTAATTAAACTGAATCATTTAAAAATTTGCATATGTAAGTTGTAAGGTCATAACCTATGGTTATCATTTATCGCAATATTTACCGTCGAAAGTGTCGCATTTTCGTTAACTTCCGGTTTTCAAGCTGAAACTTTGATGACCATTTTGAAGGTCAAAACTTCAAGACAAAAACATTCTGTTGCCTGTGCATAGAAAATAGAGCAATGTTGAAATTTTCCGAAAGTTTGAATCCAAAAGAGCCAATTATAATGAAGATCTGATATCCAGATTAATAAGGTGATTTTACAGTTTTTGTGTCTGAAGTTTGGGTTGTGTCCCTTTATCAAAAAATACAGCCTGGCTTATCTGGACTGTTTTATCTGCACCAAAAGAGTATTGGCTTGATATCGTGACCATAGGTTTATGCTTTTCTTTTATTATAATGATAAAATAACATTAAATCTCCAGTAAGGTTAAACTGTAAAAGTTGCGTTTTTACTGACGTTAAGTATATTTTAGGACAAAAAACCCCCCACTTTACCAGCCTTCTTAAAAAGTTATTTGATTTTAAAAATTGAAAAAGGATTTTTTTTTTAAAAAAAACAACAACAATATCTCA
This sequence comes from Loripinus fragilis, assembly GCA_964019695.1. Taxonomy (NCBI): domain Eukaryota; kingdom Metazoa; phylum Mollusca; class Bivalvia; order Lucinida; family Lucinidae; genus Loripinus; species Loripinus fragilis. Next base: position 87,055,976 of record OZ026523.1, on the reverse strand, counting down.
TATCTTAACCAAATGAACAAGAAAAATAACAGATTATTTTAATGCATATATCTTATTTATTAAGCTAAAACCTTATTTTGCTAAAAATATTTAGGGGAAAAAAAATGTTTATATCTAGAATAAATATGTCACATAATGTAACTACAGTAACAAAAAAACTTTTTACTTTGAAGGGATTTTTTTTTATAGAAACTTATAATTATTTTAAAAGCATATGTCTTGGTGCTCTTTTTCCTGCTGTTATGTTCTTTTTTATGTCAATACCTCTAAAATGAGTATATATATGGATTGTCGCCCCTGTTGACTGATTTCTTATGTCTGTTGGCATAGACAATCATGGAAATTAATGAATTTGTTCAGAAGGCAGCAATGTTTGTTTGAGTTTGTGTGTTACGTCCTAGACAAAAATCTTTCATTTTGGGATGTTTTCTTTGGGTGCTGAGCCAGAACTGAGCAGAGATGGTAAAATGACTTGCTCCAAAAACAAAAATTATAGCTTTCCATCTCAAATCCAACACTCTACCCCTGAGTCAAATTAAATTGTGCAAAGCAGCTATGATACACAAGTTTGGTTCTTATCAGAATGCTCAGACAAGTATGTACATATACAAAGTCATACTATCTAGAGCATTCACAGCTTGTATATGCAAAGTAAGTGCATATCAGACAAACGCTCTGACAAAAATAACAAAACCCTAGTGGATAGCTGACATGCATGTTTTCGAAGTGATTTATAGTACTATGATCTCATAAACTGGCCAATTATAACCTGTATATACAATGGATCCTGACTGAATTAACTTTCATGAACAGACTCAATGAAACCGAGTCTGCTGTTTTCTAATATTGTAGGTTCTCTCTATATCTGAAGGATCTGTTTTCCAGATTATTAACTGTACAGTAAAACCTGTCTTAAGCAGTCACTTAAAAATAGACAGAAGGAAGGTGACGGAAAATGGTAGCTTAATGAAGGTCGAAACTATTGCAGAATGCTCCCCTTTGGAGCATTCTGCAATACTTTTGACCAAGGGGAGCATACTTTTGACCTGCATTAAGCGATACTTTTGACCTGCATTAAGCAAAACTTGGCATTAAAAAACAATTTTTAGTGTTATTTTTGAGTGGCCCCTTAAGACAGGTTTTACTGTATCAACTTATGGGAAATTCGATTGGTACAAAAGGATTAAAGGAGAATTTGAACAAAGAACATTTTTTCTAATTTCAGCTTCGAGTAGAGAACCAAGACAGAATTTTCATCGAGCAAGAAGGAAAAGATCATACAGAAGAACAGAGAGATCCGTAGAAACATTAGTAGTAGTTGACCAAGCCATGTATGACAGTCATGGTAGACAAAATCTCACCACTTATGTACTCAGCATATTTAATATTGTGAGTATTACTCACAACTCGCTTATACTGTTGTCATGATCTTATAATGGATAGATCACTTGTGTATTAATCCTATCCAGTAGCGGATAGGATTAATACACAAGTAATCTATCGATTCCCGTTAATTCAAGTGAAGTGTACACGTCAGAGTTTAACTGAGTAATTGTAAACAAAGTATTATGTCACTGTCACTCTTGGTTGGCACGACAGTACTAGAGCCTACAAAATTTGAAAACAGCAGATCTGGTTACATTAAGTCTGTTCATGAAAATTAATGCATAGTGCAAACCACTTCATGCTCTCTAGTATCCATTTATAGAGCAGTAGTCTGCTTTCGTCACAACCCAATATTCCTGAAGGACCAGAATATTTAAGGAATAATTTCGATTTTTTGTCTGTTCATTGAATCAAGAACACTTCGGGTCTCTTGCAAAGTAAGTGAAGCGATTCACATCGACTTTGCAAGAGACCCAAATTAATGATTCAATGAACATCATAACCAAAACTTGAATTTATTACTTATATTTACATTTTTATTATCAGTCAAGTATCATTTTTCAATTTTCACCTAACTTGGCTGGTTTTCCCAGATATTTTGAATTTAATTCAGACGTAACGGAGGTCTTGGAATACCTGCCAAAATGCTAAACTTCCGCGCTTAACGTCATGGTGATAAGTGTTCAATGTCATGCAAACACGAGTAAACAAAATGTTATTGGATGGCGTTGATGTTGGTATGCCCAAATGGCGGGTTTGGGGACATGGCTTAAATTGATCTATCTGTTCATGAAGGTATTAAGGACAGGTTCATTTGAAGACACACAGATTCAAGATTCTACCCTTGGTTATACCATAAAGATTGTTTTAGTAGGTTTGGTCATTCTAGATGGTGTAACTATAATGCTGGATCTGCTCTTAATTCTAGGTATCCCAGTTATGTCAAGATTCTACCCTTGGTTACACTATAAAGATAGTTCTGGTAGGTTTAGTCATTCTAGATGGTGTAACTATAAGGCTAGATCTGCTCTTATTTCTAGGTATCCCAGTTATATCAAGATTCTACCCTTGGTTATACTATAATGATTGTTCTAGTAGGTTTGGTCATTCTTGATGGAGTAATTTTAATGCTGGATTTGCTCTTATTTCTAGGTATCCCAGTTATATCAAGATTCTACCCTTGGTTACACTATAAAGATTGTTCTAGTAGGTTAGGGTAACTATAATGCTGGATCTGCTCATATTTCTAGGTATCCGCGTAATATCATGATTCTACCCTTGGTTATACTATAAAGATTGTTCTAGTAGGTTTGGTCATTCTAGATGGTGTATCTATAATGCTGGATCTACTCTTAATTCTAGGTATCCCAGTTATTTCAAGATTCTACCCTTGGTTTCACTATAAAGATTGTTCTAGTAGGTTTGGGTATTCTGGATGGTGTAACTATAATGCTGGATCTGCTCATATTTTTAGGTATCCGCGTTATATCAAGATTCTACCCTTGGTTACACTATAAAGATTGTTCTAGTAGGTTTGGTCATTCTAGATGGTGTAACTATAATGCTGGATTTGCTCTTATTTCTAGGTATTCCAGTTATATCAAGATTCTACCCTTGGCTATACTATAAAGATTGTTCTAGTAGGTTTGGTCATTCTAGATGGTGTTACTATAATGCTGGATTTGCTCTTATTTCTAGGTATCCCAGTTATATCAAGATTCTACCCTTGGTTTCACTATAAAGATTGTTCTAGTAGGTTTGGGTATTCTGGATGGTGTAACTATAATGCTGGATCTGCTCATATTTTTAGGTATCCGCGTTATATCAAGATGCTACCCTTGGTTACACTATAAAGATTGTTCTAGTAGGTTTTGGTAATTCTAGATGGTGTAACTATAATGCTGGATCTGCTAATATTTTTAGGTATCCGCTTTATATCAAGATTCTTCCCTTGGTTATACTATAAAGATTGTCTTAGTAGGTTTGGTCATTCTAGATGGTGTAACTATAATGCTGGATTTGCTCTTATTTCTACGTATCCCAGTTATATCAAGATTCTACCCTCGGTTACACTATAAAGATTGTTCTAGTAGGTTTGATCATTCTAGATGGTGTAACTTTAAGGCTGGATCTGCTCTTATTTCTACGTATCCCAGTTATATCAAGATTCTACCCTTGGTTACACTATAAAGATTGTTCTAGTAGGTTTGATCATTCTAGATGGTGTAACTTTAAGGTTGGATCTGCTCTTATTCTAGGTATCACAGTTATATCAAGATTCTACCCTTGGTTATACTATTAAGATTGTTCTAGTAGGTTTGTTCATTCTAGATGGTGTAACTATAATGCTGGATCTGCTCTTATTTCTAGGTATCCCAGTTATATCAAGATTCTACCCTTGGTTACACTATAAAGATTGTCTTAGTAGGTTTGGTCATTCTAGATGGTGTAACTATAATGCTGGATCTGCTCTTATTTCTAGGTATCCCAGTTATATCAAGATTCTACCCTTGGTTTTACTATAAAGATTGTTCTAGGAGGTTTGGTCATTCTAGATGGTGTAACTATGAGGCTGGATCTGCTCTTATTTCTAGGTATCCCAGTTATATCAAGATTCTACCCTTGGTTACACTATAAAGATTGTCTTAGTAGGTTTGGTTATTCTAGATCGTGTAACTATAAGGCTGGATCTGCTCTTATTTCTAGGTATCCCAGTTATATCAAGATTCTACCCTTGGCTATACTATAAAGATTGTTCTAGTAGGTTTGGTCATTCTAGATGGTGTAACTATCAGGCTGGATCTGCTCTTATTTCTAGGTATCCCAGTTATATCAAGATTCTACCCTTGGTTACACTATAAAGATTGTCTTAGTAGGTTTGGTCATTCTAGTTGGTGTAACTATAATGCTGGATCTGCTCTTATTTCTAGGTATCCCAGTTATATCAAGATTCTACCCTTGGTTATACTATAAAGATTGTTCTAGTAGGTTTGGTCATTCTAGATGGTGTAACTATAATGCTGGATCTGCTCTTATTTCTAGGTATCCCAGTTATATCAAGATTCTACCCTTGGTTATACTATAAAGATTGTTCTAGTAGGTTTGGTCATTCTAGATGGTGTAACTATAATGCTGGATCTGCTCTTATTTCTAGGTATCCCAGTAATATCAAGATTCTACCCTTGCCATACTATAAAGATTGTGATAGTAGGTTTGGTCATTCTAGATGGTGTAACTATAATGCTGGATCTGCTCTTATTTCTAGGTATCCCAGTTATATCAAGATTCTACCCTTGGTTATACTATTAAGATTGTTCTAGTAGGTTTGGTCATTCTAGATGGTGTAACTATAATGCTGGATCTGCTCTTATTTCTAGGTATCCCAGTTATATCAAGATTCTACCCTTGGTTATACTATAAAAATTGTTCTAGGAGGTTTGGTCATTCTAGATGGTGTAACTTTAAGGCAGGATCTGCTCTTATTTCTAGGTATCCCAGTTATATCAAGATTCTACCCTTGGTTACACTATAAAGATTGTCTTAGTAGAATTGGTCATTCTAGATGGTGTAACTATAAGGCTGGATCTGCTCTTATTTCTAGGTATCCCAGTTATATCAAGATTCTACCCTTGGTTATACTATAAAGATTGTCTTAGTAGGTTTGGTCATTCTAAATGGTGTAACTATAATGCTGGATCTGCTCTTATTTCTAGGTATCACATTTATATCAAGATTCTACCCTTGGTTACACTATAAAGATTGTCTTATTAGGTTTGGTCATTCTAGATGGTGAAACTATAATGCTGGATTTGCTCTTATTTCTAGGTATCCCAGTTATATCAAGATTCTACCCTTGGTTATACTATAAAGATTGTTCTAGTAGGTCTGGTCATTCTAGATGGTGTAACTATAATGCTGGATCTGCTCTTATTTCTAGGTATCCCAGTTATATCAAGATTCTACCCTTGGCTATACTATAAAGATTGTTCTAGGAGGTTTGGTCATTCTAGATGGTGTATCTATAATGCTGGATCTACTCTTATTTCTAGGTATCCCAGTTATATCAAGATTCTACCCTTGGTTATACTATAAAGATTGTTCTAGTAGGTTTGGTCATTCCAGATGGTGTAACTATAATGCTGGATCTGCTCTTATTTCTAGGTATCCCAGTTATATCAAGATTCTACCCTTGGGTATACTATTAAGATTGTTCTAGTAGGTTTGGTCATTCTAGATGGTGTTACTATAATGCTGGATCTGCTCTTATTTCTAGGTATCACATTTATATCAAGATTCTACCCTTGGTTACACTATAAAGATTGTCTTATTAGGTTTGGTCATTCTAGATGGTGAAACTATAATGCTTGATTTGCTCTTATTTCTAGGTATCCCAGTTATATCAAGATTCTACCCTTGGTTATACTATAAAGATTGTTCTAGTAGGTTTGGTCATTCTAGATGGTGTAACTATAATGCTGGATCTGCTCTTATTTCTAGGTATCCCAGTTATATCAAGATTCTACCCTTGGGTATACTATTAAGATTGTTCTAGTAGGTTTGGTCATTCTAGATGGTGTAACTATAATGCTGGATCTGCTTTTGTTTCTAGGTATCCAACTTATATCAAGATTCTACCCTTGGTTTATTATAAAGATTGTTCTAGTAGGTTTTGGTCATTCTAGATGGTGTAACTATAAGGCTGGATCTGCTCTTATTTCTAGGTATCCCAGTTATATCAAGATTCTACCCTTGGCTATACTATAAAGATTGTTCTAGTAGGTTTGGTCATTCTAGATGGTGTAACTATAATGCTGGATCTGCTCTTATTTCTAGGTATCCGCGTTATATCAAGATTCATCCCTTGGGTATACTATAAAGATTGTTCAAGTAGGTTTGGTCATTCTAGATGGTGTAACTATAATGCTGGATGTACTCTTATTTCTAGTTATCCCAGTTATATCAAGATTCTACCCTTGGTTATACTATAAAGATTGTGATAGTAGGTTTGGTCATTCTAGATGGTGTAACTATAATGCTGGATTTGCTCTTATTTCTAGGTATTCCAGTTATATCAAGATTCTACCCTTGGCTATACTATAAAGATTGTTCTAGTAGATTTGGTCATTCTGGATGGTGTAACTATAATGCTGGATCTGCTCTTATTTCTAGGTATTCCAGTTATATCAAGATTTTACCCTTGGTTACACTATAAAGATTGTCTTAGTAGGTTTGGTCATTCTAGATCGTGTAACTATAAGGCTGGATCTGCTCTTATTTCTAGGTATCCCAGTTATATCAAGATTCTACCCTTGGTTATACTATAAAGATTGTTCTAGTAGATTTGGTCATTCTGGATGGTGTAACTATAATGCTGGATCTGCTCTTGTTTATAGATATCCCAGTTATATCAAGATTCTACCCTTGGTTATACTATAAAGATTGTCTTAGTAGGTTTGATCATTCTGGATGGTGGAACTATTATGCTTGATCTGCTCGTATTTCTAGTTATCCCAGTTATATCAAGTTTCTACCCTTGGTTATACTATAAAGATTGTCTTAGTAGGTTTGGCAATTCTAGAAGGTATAACTATTATGCTAAATCTCCACTTATATTTAGGTATCATAGTCATGTCAAGATTCTACCCTTGGTTATACTATAAAGATTGTTCTAGGAGGTTTGGTCATTCTGGATGGTGTAACTATAATGCTGGATCTGCTCTTATTTCTAGGTATCCCAGTTATATCAAGATTCTACCCTTGGTTACACTATAAAGATTGTCTTAGTAGGTTTGGTCATTCTAGATGGTGTAACTATAATGCTGGATCTGCTCTTATTTCTAGGTATCCCAGTTATATCAAGATTCTACCCTTGGTTATACTATAAAGATTGTTCTAGGAGGTTTGGTCATTCTAGATGGTGTAACTATAATGCTGGATCTGCTCTTATTTCTAGGTATCACATTTATATCAAGATTCTACCCTTGGTTATACTATAAAGATTGTTGTAGGTTTGGTCATTCTAGATTGTGTAACTATAATGCTGGATCTGCTCTTGTTTCTAGGTAGCCCAGTTATATCAAGATTCTACCCTTGGTTACACTATAAAGATTGTCTTAGTTAGTTTGGTCATTCTAGATGGTGTAACTATAATGCTGGATCTGCTCTTATTTCTAGGTATCCCAGTTATATCAAGATTCTACCCTTGGTTATACTATAAAGATTGTTCTATTAGGTTTGGTCATTCTGGATGGTGAATCTTTAATGCTGGATTTGCTCTTATTTCTAGGTATCCCAGTTATATCAAGACTCTACCCTTGGTTACACTATAAAGTGGTTATTCTAGATGGTGTAACTATAAGGCTGGATCTGCTCTTATTTCTAGGTATCCCAGTTATATCACGATTCTACCCTTGGTTACACTATAAAGATTGTTCTAGTAGGTTTGGTCATTCTGGATGGTGTAACTATAATGCTAGATCTGCTCTTATTTCTAGGTGTCCCAGTTATATCAAGATTCTACCCTTGGTTATACTATAAAGATTGTTTTAGTAGGTTTGGTCATTCTGGATGGTGATGAGGTAAGTGAATATCTATTACAGGGTTCCCACAAGCTCTGAAAATAATAGAAAACCTGGAAAATCATTAGAAAAAGGTTCCATGCATGGAAAAATCATGGAATTTGATAAAACCTGAATTATCATGGAGAAATCATGGAATTTCGTGAAATAATTTGACGAAACCAACAGTAGCCAGAAAACTAGTTTTCTGGCTACTGGTGGTTTCAAGTTTTAATTATTTCTAAATGTATGCATGGTCTACAAGCATGCTGTTGTTGCTGCATTTCGCATTGATGCTGAGCGTGGTGAAAATGCTGCTTAAAGAGGAGGATGGAGGCCGTGCATTAAATAGTCATGGAAATTACATTGTTGATCATGGAATATCATGGAAAAATCATGGAATTGTGTTTTTTAATTTTTGTGAGAACCCTGTATAATTAATTCTGGGTGCCAGAAATAAATAACTGGGAAAAGAAAAACATCTGCAAATGAACTAGTCAAAAAGCTCCTCTCTTTAATAACTGAATTTTTAAAATGAATCTATCAGTTGATTTGCCAGGATCATCAAATGGGAGATTCTATTTTAGAAATGCAGCTATCAACAAATATTTCAACAAATTATTATTGGTAAGCAAACAAATAGTCCCTTATCAGACTGCTTCTCCAGGAGAAAGCTGATCTTGGACTATTTTGTTTGCAAATGCTTTCTCTGAGTAATTTTGTTTTCTGTTACTCAAAGCCCTAAAGAGCAGGTACCTTTCGGCTGTCTACTAATATATTTTTGAATATTGCATGAGCCCTAATAGGCTCCTATAGGTTTCATCTGGGAGTACTAGATATACTATAGATATCTATATGTTTGTCTCTTAGTCAAATATTTATGTGACTTGGTGACTGGGGTGGCTTAAATACATATTCACTCTAGATTTTGCCGTTGTTAAAGCACATAAATTGTTTAGCTTGCATAGAGGCTTCTTCCACAGGGCTTTGCTATTTTGCATTTCTGGCAAATATTTAGTGAATCAAAGAGCTTATATCAAACTTAATAGGGAGTGCGGTGGCTCAGTGGTAGAGTGCTTGACTCAAGATTGAAGGGCCATGGGTTGGAGCCTCACCGGCTTCACTGCATTGTGTCCTTAATCCTTGCTTAGTACTGGTTCAACCCAGGAAGACTCATACCGATGTAACTGAAAGATCGTTGACTGGAACGTAAAGAACCAAATAAAAAAAATTTCAAACTTTAGTTGAGAAAATAAGTAGGATTTTCTATCACTAACATGTATCATGTATACTTTATTTTTCAGCCCGGTTTGAGAATCAGTCACCATGCTGATGACACATTGAACAGTTTCTGTCAGTGGCAAGCTACAGTTAGTAAGAGAAATCAACATGACCATGCTGTGCTTCTCACTGGTGTTGATATCTGCTCCTTCAGAAATGCTCCCTGTGATACTTTGGGTAAGTTGAAGACTGGCTCCAGTCCTTAAAGAGACTAAGTCTGCAACTATAAACATTTTTCGAAATTTTTTATTTTCTTTTTAAATCATTTGTAAAAGTAGAATTAAGTTATGTTTTCACAATAAATCTGTTCACTATAGCTGAACTGCACGGAAAAGTGAATTATCTGATAAAAGAGGTGTGTTTTTCTCTTGTTGGTAATTATTTGCGTCCCTCCAATAATTATAGACAGTTAATTTTAACATAAATGCTGTTGTTTTGATACTGATAATTTGTTAAGATTTACGAAATTGGTTAAATGTATACCTGAATTTTAGTTTTTTTACTGTGTTCTTGAAAAATAGAAACATTAGTTCTAAAATTAAAAGATCAAAAGTTACAGACTATGCAGCTTTAAAACACTTTTTCGTCAATGTGTCATATCATATACTTGTAGCCAGTCTAACTCTGATGGCTCTGTTTTAAAACAGAGCCATCACAGTTAGACTGGCTACAAGTATATCATATGACACAATGATGAAAAATTATTTTAAGGACTGGAGCCAGTCTAGGTAAGTTGTAGTTCAGCAGCCATGAAACCACTCAGCAATAAGACATAGGTCCAGTCCAGACTAAACCAAAAAAATTAATGTAAAATTGTTATTATTTTCTTTCTCATCAGTTTAAACATATGTTTTAGGTGCTCACTGAGACATTTCTTTTGAGTACCCACAATATATGTTTTTGTTGAGAAATAAGAAAAAATTGTTTTTAATTACACATTCTTATCTGGAGGCCTGAAGGACAGTCAAGCTTTGAATGTTGAAACTTCTAGGGCCCTCTGGCTAAATTTAAAACAATTCATGTTTTGTTTGATAGAGTTGGTAAATTTCGCCTGATACTGGATTCCGAAACTAGCTGAACATAACTTTTTTGATGTCTACAATATTGAAATGCAATATTGAATCACAATTCCCTTTAAACAGACCCTGAATAATTTATGAAAGTCACATAACAAACTTGTTTAAAAATCAAATTGCTATACATATCTTAACAGTTGAATAAATATTTGTTCTTTTAAATGATTATATATTCTTAAGCTTCATGTTTAAAAAGCATGGCTAGTAGTATGGCTATTTGAAATTTTTGTAAACTAGTGGAAATGAGGCTGTTGCAATTGGATTGTGGCATCTTTAAATAATTTCATGTAGTAACACTCAAACACTGATCTTGATATATTTTTAGGTTTTGCCCCTATAGAGGGTATGTGTAGTGAATTAAGAAGCTGTATAGTGAATGAAGATACTGGACTGTCAACAGCTTTCACTGTAGCCCATGAAATAGGCCACAAGTAAGTAGATATAACCCATGAAACAGGCCACAAGTAAGTCACTAGAGTACATGAAACAGGCCACAAGTAAGTCACTAGAGCCCGTGAAATAGGCCACAGGTAAGTCACTAGAGCCAATGAAATAGGCCACAAGTAAGTTCACAACTACAGGGTTCGCACAGACATGAAAAGACCTTGAATTTAGAGGGCTTTCTTGAAAAGTCCTTGAAAATAAAAATGCCTTGAAAAGTACTGGAAAATCATGCAAAGGCCTTGAAAAGTCCTTGAATTCTTCTATTTTCTGTAGGAATTAACACTGTTGATAGAGATCTAAATCAGAATAGAACTGTTGTGCCTTTATTTGGTGCAGCAAATGCTGCACCAAATAAAGGCACAGCAATTTCATACTCATTTTCTGGAACTAATTTCCCCATTATCTAATTCTAGCATTTTTGAAGAATTTTAATACTTTGATCAGTATTTTTCCTAAACTTTTAGTCCTTGACAACTGTAAAATAGTCTTGAGAAGTCCTTGAAAAGTCCTTGAATTTTATTTTACTCAAACTTCTCTGTATGAACCCTGTACTAGACAACAAAGGACTAGATAGTTCTAATTTTAACTTGTTTTCACAGCAGTTTTTCACGGCTTTCTTTGTTATTAAGCCATGGATCCCAGATCTTTTCTTAAAATCAAATGCATAATGTTAACTTTTGATTGACTCTCGTATCACAGCCATACCTAAGTTCATGACTAAAAAGGTGATGGACTTAAAACCTTTTTGCACTCTTAAAAATCACTGTTGCTTCCACAGTGATTCTGTGTTGAGAATGTCTTATTAATTTGTTCTATGTTTTGGTATTAAGATCATTTACAAAATATTTAATTTACTTTATTTCAGTTTTGGTATGCTTCATGATGGAGATGGGAATAGTTGCCATGAGACAACTGGTAATATAATGTCAGCTACACTGACAGCTCAGAGTGGTATATTTCACTGGTCTACATGTAGTAGAGAGTCTATGAGAAATTTCCTTAAGTGAGTCTTAATTTTAGATTGAAATGTATGCATTTTTCATGTTATGTCACAGGATTTTTAACCCCAGAAAATAAGAGCATACTTCTACATTCTTTTGAAATTGTTGCTGCCTCTGTTAGCTCACTGCAATTTTGATGCAATAAGAATATAACATTTCAGATGCTCATAATTTGTTACAAGATAATTAATCTTATGGAAACATGATTTTTTTGTATAATTGCAATATCTAAAATCACAACTACAACAATATCAATGCTCTTGGAGACCCCGTTTCTATTCAGAAAGGCCAAAATTCTGTCAACTCTATAGAGGTCTGGCAACTTTGAAATTTAAACAAGGGTTTAGGAAACATAACAGTTGCCATGAGGCCATAGTACACACTAAGTAACTAAACTTGGTTCTTTATAAAGGAAGTTTCTGTCAGTAAAGCCAAAATTTTGTGCTTTAAAAGAACTTTTGTTGAATATAAATTACTATACAGTAAAACCTGTGTAAAAAGGCCACTCAAAATAGACAAAACAAAGCTCTTAATGACAAATGGTAGCTTAATGAAGGTGGAAAGTATTGCAAATGCTCCACATTCTGCAATTCTTTTGACCTGCATTAAGTGACAATCAGTCTTGAGAACCTATTTTTGGTCTTTTTAGACAGATATTACTGTACACCTATTTATTGCATATGGGTAAAGTCGTTCTTTAAAGCTGCATTCATACGCTATCTAGTGAGGTTAGAAGGCTAATATTTGGCTTGAGTTTTCATGTACTGCCATTATGTTTGCAAACAGCAAAAGGGCTGGTGGGACTGCCCGGATGCACAGGCTCGTCTGAGCCTTTTCTGGTTGCCCATGTGATAAGTACCAAAATCACTTGAGACCGAGGGGTCGCGGGTCCGAGCCTCACCGGCGTCACTGTGTTGTGACCTTGAGCAAGACATATTAATCCTAGCTTAGTACTGGTTCAACCCAGGAAGACCTGTCCATACATATTTGAAAGCTTGTTGATGGGACATAAAGAATCAAATCAAACAAACAAACATATGTGTTGACCCATACATGTTTTCATGTTTCCAGTGCTGTACAGTCAGAATGCCTAACAAATCAGGCGAGAAATCTGGCGGAGCTCAAGTTCCCAGACAAACTCCCCGGTGAGATATTTGATGCTGACACACAATGCAAGTGGCAGTTTGGGAAACACTCTAAACAGTGCCAGTTTACGAGGGGCCAAGATATCTGTAAGAACCTCTGGTGTTTCAGAGACACAGCTATGTGTGAGACCAAGTTTCTACCAGCTGCTGAAGGAACGTCCTGTGGTTATGGTATGGTAGGTAGGCAGATGTTGGATGTGTTGTTATAGGGTAAAATCGGCTAAATTCGGACATCAGGTAAATTCGGACACACATTTGCAAACAGTGTAAATCCAGATGAGACGGCTCCTTATGAGCCATCTCATCTGGATTTTCACTGTTTGCCTAGTTAATTTATTTTTAATTCCAATATTTGAAGTATGAAAAAAACAAGGTCGCCGTCCGAATTTAGCTGTCTGTCAGAATATACCCGACTTTACCCTATATATTTTGGCCCATTTGTTCTGTGCATATTTATTATACCCCTGCCATTTTCAGTGGGGGGGGGCATATATAGCATCACCCTTGTCCATACCTCCCATCCCATACGAAAAATGTTTTCTGTGTCATATCTTGAATACATCGGTGTATTGGATCCATATTTCAAACACCAGTATTATAATCATATAATACAGATTTAGGATAAAATCCACCTATTATTAATAGAGTTATGGCCCTTGATTTCAGAATTGGTTTCATCTCAATATCTTATGAACAAATTGATGAAATTTGACAAAACTTTGCATATGCATTGATATTGACAAGGCCCAGCTTTGACTTGTTCGCCATTGGTGTGTGCCAATTTGTATCAGAGTTATGGCCCTTTACTCATGTCAGAAATTCATTTAATTTTGTTTCCACTCACTATTTTGAGAACAAATTGATGGAACTCGACAATATTTTTCATGTGCATTGATATTGACAAGATCTGGTTTGTAATCCTTATGTGTCGATTTGCGCAACTCTTTAAAATAGTTATGGCCCTAGACACATGTCAGAATTTTGATGCTACTCAATATCGTGGATGGAATTGACAAAATTTAGCATATGTATTATTTTTGACAAGATAAAGGTTGAGATTGTCATGTGTTAAATTGCGAAAATTTATATCGGAGTTATGGCTATTGACTCAAGTCAGAATTTCATTTCTACTCGATAACTTCTGAATGGATGGATGGAGTTCAACAAAATTTTGCATACACTTTGATATTGACAAGATCTAGATTCAGATTGTTTTGCGTCATATATCATCATAATTGGATTTTTGATTAACGTGCAGATGCAGGGGCATCATCCACATCAGTGGGCCCCTTTCCAGGTAACTGGCTAACTGCATGCATACATTGCATAGCAGATCTCACACCTGATCTCCAGGTGCTCCTTTCTTGAGAGTCAACCGTCATGAGCTTCCTTTCACGGCAGTCTTTCTCCATCAGTTTCTTCCATGTTAGCTTTGGCCTCCCTGCCCCCGCCTGCCCTCAATCAGTATATCACATGCTGTTCTGATTGCACCACTAGAACGCTCCACATGCCCAAACCAGCAAAGCCTTCTCTCTCAAAATGAGGTCGAGGTCCTCAAACTAAATTTGCAAATATTGATTACATAGTTATGGTCTTTTAATCATGTCTGAATTTCATATCTGCTCAATATGTTAAGAATAAATCAATGGAATTTGACAAAATTTTGCATATGCATTGATAATGACAAGCTCTTGGTTGATATTATTATGCATCAATTTGTGCAAATTTAAAACAGAGTTATGGCCCATGAATCCTGTCAGAATTTCATTTCAGCTCAGTATCTTCAGAATTAAAAATTGGAATTGGAAAAATTTGCATATTACATTGAGATTGATAAGATTTATAAGTTTGGATTATTATGCATCAATTTGCAAAAAATAATAAAACGGTTATGGAACTTGACTTATGTCAGAATTTCGTTTCTGCTCATTATCTTAAGAATAAATGGATGGGATTTGACCAAATTTTGCATATGCATTGATATTGACAAAATCTAGGTTGAGATTGCTTATACACATTAATTTGCTATGCAAATTTATAACAGAGTTAAGATCCTTAATCATGTAATGATTAATTTGCGATACAAATTTATAACAGAGTTTTGACTCTTAATTCATGTTAGAATTTTGTTTCTGCTTGGTATCGGTAGAATAGATAGATGGAATTTGACACACTCTGTAACAAATATGGGCATATTGATGTGTTACAATTATACCAACCTAGATTTTGTCAATGTCATTGTATCAGTCATTACCTTAGCAGATAACCTTTTCAAAAGTCTGGCCTGATCTGGATCCAAACTGTTTGGCACTCTTAAGGTATTCCTGAAAGAATATCTTGAAAAAGTGAATTTAAAAAAAAAATCAGCAGTGGACAAAATAGCATGCAAAATTACCCAGCATGAAAAGTGTTAGACTTTTCTTGACTCTTGTAATCTTCTATATACAGTCGGTAAAAAAATTGACACCTCTAGTTGTGACAGCATGAAGTAAATGCTTATTGTTTAAAATTAAATTTTGGATATATTGGACTTACAGTAAAACCTGTCTTAAGCGGTCACTCAAAAAGAAGACCAAAATTGTTTTTTAAAGACCGATTATTGCTTAATGCAGGTCATAAGTATTGCAGAATGCTCCAATGAGAGCATTCTGCAATACTTTCAACCTTCATTAAGCTAACATTTGTCATTAAGATTTTTGTTTTGTCTATTTTTGAGTGGCCACTTAAGACAGGTTTTACTGTATATTTTCGAACGTATCTCTGAATTGTTTTCTTATTTCGGAATATTTCCCATTAAAGTATTCTGCACATTCTTTTCATCATTATGTAATTTGGTTCTGAAACTTACTAAGCATGTTTATGTATTTTTAGTGGTGTAAGCAAGGTAGATGTACCAGGTATGGTTCCCGTGGCCCCACTCCGGTAAATGGATGGTGGTCAGGTTGGGGGGAATGGTCCAAGTGTTCAAGGTCATGTGGTGGAGGAGTCAAGGCTAGGAAAAGAGAATGCAACAATCCAAGGTAAGGAAGTAAGATTCATTCACAGTTTTAAGCCACTTAACATTACCACTTTCTCTGCCAAGCACCTCAAAAAACCAATACCTCCGTGCCAAGCATGTTTCAATGACTCCTGAATATTGAGGGTATATGGGTTCAACACAGAGTATCACCAGAACCATTCAACACATTGCTGTGAAACTTTCACAGAATGTTGCTAATATATAAAATATTCATTTGAACCAATAATAAAAATAATTGTCACGTGACCTTTGGTTTGGAAGCCATATTGAAATATGAAAAATGCCTAAAAAACACTATTTTATGCAAAAAAAGATAAAAAATCCATCTACACCAAGTATCAAACATAATAATTTATTCATATATTATATTGTGAAATCAGAAATAAATCAAAATATAGCAGTTGAAGGGCTTAATTGCTTCCTGTATGTCATTCCCTTGGGCATGTTTTCATTGTTTTGATGTCAGCGTAATCTAATGACATTACAAACATTTTTGTAAAGTCCATTCTTGTACAGAAAATTGCCTAGTCTTCCATATACGATATTATTATGTCCTCTGGACATATTGAAATAAAGAACAAAGATTTTTCGTCCCTTATAACTGTTAAAAATAGACAGCTATCAACCTAGCCTTTAAATTTCGACTGTAGTCACGTTTGGTGGTGAACGGTAAATTCGACTAAAGTCGCATTTGGCAGCGAAAGTGTTAAATGCGCTTCATACCTGACAATTATTATCAGTAGTGAGGCAATATTATGATTTATCAGCCGGTATCCAGCATAAGGTACAAGTTGGTATGCGCGTACAGCAAAGATTCAAATCAGTCGGCACATCTGTACAGTATGTTTAGATTGCTCAAAAGAACTGTCTCATTGAGAGGGTTCTTTTGAGTACCCACAACATATGTTTTGGTTGAGAAATAAGATAAATAATTTTCAGTTATGCACATTTATCTGGAGGCCTCCGGCTTTGGCTACCCATAGAGCACCCATGCTCTAATCCGCAGGCTGATATTAAAGGGTCTTCAATGGGTGCACATGTCAAACTTGTACTTTTTCCTGGACAACAGATTGTATTTACATAGCTGATGTTAGAAAGGGTATCCATATTGGGTAGTTTTCTTGTTTCAACAAATAATGTTATTGTCACCACATGAAATTTTGGTACAATAAAACCTGTAAAAAAATGGCCACTCAAAAACAGTCAAAATAAAGATCTAAATGACAAATGGTAGCTTAATGAAAGTAGAAAGTATTGCAGAATGCTCCCCTTGGAGCATTCTGCAATACTTTTGACCTGCATTAAGCGATAATTGGTCTTAAAAAACAATTTTCTGTCTTCAGAGTGTTTTTAGATTGGCCGTTTTACACAGGTTTTACTGTACTTGTCCCATTGTTAAGCAAGGAAGGCACATTAAGTATGGATATAGATAATGGCTCATACCATAATGTAGACATATAACTCACAGTTTGCCATTTGAAAAGCAATTGTGAGGAAACAGATACTTTTCTAAAAAAATGCCTGCAGTTTTATGGAAAAAAAGACAATTCAAGTTAATAGCATCAAACAGAATGGAAGATTCTAATTAGAATAAATGAGCTCAGCAAATTTTGCATCAACATCAGGGCTAGAGATTAAAAAACTTTTTTCATGCTCGAGGTTAAAAACTTTTTTTCATGCTCAACTGAGCATGTAATTTATCCTGCTGATAAATGTTAATATGCCAACAATTGTTGGCATTTTAACAATTATCAAAAGGATTAATACAGATCTGAGAGTTTTGAAGCAAGAAATATCTTTATTAGGACATTATTTTTCAGAATTTTAGCTTTTATGAGCAGTTTCATGCTCAGTTGAGTTAAGCATGAAAAAAATTAATGAAAATTTATAACCTCGAGGTCTGATGTCTTGAACTTACATAGTGTCACTGTGTCTTATTATTGTAGACCTCAGTATGGTGGAAAATCCTGTGAAGGTGGGGACGTTATCAACAAAATGTGTAATATACCAGTAAGTTGTTTTAAGATTTGGCATATATCATATTCAGCCTATGCCACGTATATACATGCTGACCCCTTTTTGAGGTGTGTGACAGTGTCATCAAATATTTCACCTAGTGACTATGAAGTAACCAAAATCAGGGACCAATTATTATTTAAGTGTCAGGGGTGGGGGGCCTGAGATTTGGATAAGACACTCTTTTTCATTTTTTTCATGCATTTCAAACTCTGAGTATTTTTTGTTTTAGTAAACTATTTGTATGCACTAAGTTTTGAATAGGTGATCCATTGGAAGCAATTAAAAAAGGAAATATGCACATTCCAATAAAACTCTAATGGTGCAAACAATGAATCACCCCAGCCTCCCCAAGCAGACATTTTAGCAGTACATGTATGTATCCCTATTCCTAAATCTAATTAACGAGGCATGTGCATAAAACCTTGGGGCATATTGAAAATGATCCATCTAAATCTGAGAATTACGTCACACTTTGCAGAGAATATCCAAAGGCCCCATGTCTCCAGGGTTAATTGTTGTAAAAAAGCTTAGAACTATCGCATAGCGCATTATTGTAACTAGACAACACTTTTAATAGTTTTAATTTTGCATTTTCTATAGCCACTATAATAACGCATTTCTTTGACTTTGGGACATTTTTGAAGTACACACGGATTGAAGGCAGAACCGGAATTACACCTCTGTGGGGAGTTTTACACTTTGACTATCTAAGAAAGTAGCGATAGTAGGGCTCTTTCAAGTACAAAATCAGTACAATAAGTTGTTAGAAAAACATTTAATTAGAAATTTTATCAGGATAGAAGCTGTGACAATAATATTAGCAAAACAGAGAATTTTTTGGTCATAAATCAAAATTGAGGTGTCTTCACCGGTCTGTTCCCTGAAAAATGATAATAGCTAATTTATAAAATTCGAGCGAGGGAGGAAAAATTTCTGCATTTTTAGCCCATAAATTATATATATTTTAGAGTGAAAAAGTAGAGATAGCTGGGTATTTTCAAGAAAAAGTAGGGAAAAGTAGGAGTAAAACAAAAAGTAGAGAAAAGTAGGAATAGTAGGAAAAGTAGGGCCAACTTGAAAGCCTGATTAGTCAATTAATTGTCTATCAAAATCAACATGATAAAAGTTGTCACAATAAAACCACCAAAACAGAATAACTTTTGCACTTGCATAAAAATTTAGGAATTTAGTGGCCAAAGAGCAGTCCTCATGGCCATATATAGGTCTTGTAAGAGATGTGGCTGAATGTGGGAAAGGCCAGCATAGCTCAGAATTTCTTCCAGGCTGTTTTCACACAAATTGTGACCCTGGTTGGTGTAGCCAAGGGGAAAGCATGTTATGTACATGAAGAAGAATGTTGTATTAGCCATGTCTTAATTGTGTACATGTACACATTGTATAGAATCTTGTTCATATGTGTTTGCTTTTTCTCATTGTTTTATTGCCCGGTCAATTCTATTTTAGTCGTTTTGTACTGTACTTTCTTCTTATATTGAGCTAGAAAAAAAAACTGACTGAAGAAATTATTTCTTTTTTAATCACAATGAGTTGTACTTGACCATATTAGAAATCAAATGTATGGTTACCCCCTGGATCACAGGTACAGGTAAGTGAAAGTTTTGAACTTAAATTGTAATTATTTTCTTGCTCATTAGTTGTGGGATCAAGTAAATATATGTTGTTGGTATGCACCAAGTAAACAAATGTTGTTGGTACTCAAAAGAACCATCTCAATGAGATGGTTCTATTGAGTACCAACAACATATACTTTTTTTGAGAAATAATAATTTTAATAGTGCACTTTAGTACATATTTCACTAACAAATCTGAAGGTTTAATTATAGACATGAGTCAATCAAGAAAGCCACTTTGTTACTTCTACTTACACACAATATGAGCCAGTGCATGAGATTTCCAACAATGCAGTTTGTGTGACCAGCAAAGCCTTAGATCAGCCTGCGCATATGCGCAGTCTGATCAGGGCCTTTGCAAGTTGCTTGAATATACTATGAGTGTTAAGCTACTGACCGAACATAATTTGGAGTTTCTAAGCTTAAAAGGAGGCTGCACAGGCTTGTCTGAGTCTACACTTGTCAAAATGCCACATTGTTGGAAATCACATGTCATGGCTCAATTATGATTTTGTTGAGAATAAGACAATCCTCTTCAATTTATACACCAAGTCACTATAGAATTCAGGTTCCTAAAGTCATTAGCGCAAGAGAGATTTAAGTCCAACTTGGAATTTAGATATCAAATCATAGTATTGTCTATAAAATTTTGAAAAGGTTTTGCAAAGTTTATGATACCGATAGGCTTGTTTAAGAAGTTTCTGAGTAATGTCATTTTGTGACATAATTTATTCAGTAACTGACACCTTAGCTCTTATATTGAACTAGAAAAAAATGCCTGAAGAAATAATTTCATTATTTACAACATTGAGATTAGAAATCAAATGCATGGTTTACCACCTGGATCATAGGTACAGGTAAGCGAAAGTTTTGAACATAAAATTGTTATTAGTTTCTTGCTCATTAGTTTAAAAATATGTTGTTGGTACTCAAAAGAACCATCTCATTTAAATGGTTCTTTTGAGTACCAACAAAATATGATTTTGTTGAGAAATAAGAAAATCAATTTTTTATAGTGCACTATTGTACATATTTCACTAACAAATCTGGAGGTTTGATTATAGACATGAGTCAATCAAAAGAGCCACATTGTTACTTCTACTTACATCCAATATAATTTGAGCTGCGATATGAGATTTCCAACCATGTGGTATGTGTGACCAGCAAAGGCTCAGACCAGCCTGCGCATATTTGCAGTCTGATCAGAGCCTTTGCTAGTCGCTTGAGTTTTCCATGAATATTAAGCTACTGATTGAACATCATTTTGAGTTTCTAAGCTTAAAAGGAGGCTGCACAGGCTTGTATGCGTCTACATTTGTCAAAATGCCACATTGTTGGAAATCACATGTCATGGCTCAATTATGATTTTATTGAGAAATATGAAAAAAAAAATTTCACTAACAAATCTGGAGGTTTAATTATAGACATGAGTCAATCAAAAAAGCCACATTGTTACTTCTACTTATATACAGTATAATTTCAGGAATGTGAGAAGAGTGAGAGAGATTTTCGAGAAGTACAGTGTGAGGAATACAATAGACACAGGTTCCGAGGATGGTTCTATAGATGGAGAGCTTACAAAGATCAACAACGTTCTGATGGTATGGTAGTCTACACTTTGTTTGTAGTAACACTTTCCTGGCTATATGGTTGATCAGGTGTAAAATGGCCATTATCAAAAAGACTACAAATTGGTTTTCAAGACCAATTTTTGCTTAATGCAGGTCAAAAGTATTGCAGAATGCCCCAAGGGGAGCATTCTGCAATACTTTTGACCTTCATTAAGCTACCATTTGTCATTAAGATATTTGTTTTGTCTATTTTTGAGTGGCCATTTTACACAGGTTTTACTTTATTGCCATCTACTGAAATCCTTTGTGAACAGTTTGGTCCCAGATTAAGTCCAACAAAACGTTGCATGAAAATTGAGCTGAGTTGGGGGCGTCTGTGTTATTTGGACACATTTTAGTTAATTTTAAAAAATCCTTCAGGAATCCCATCAAAGTAACAATTAGTTTGGATCCATTTGGGACCAACATTTTGGGGCCAAACTTTTTGCAAATGTTAATGGCTACTGGGAGAGAAAGTCTCGTTATATAAATGTTTAGATCTTTTAAAATTATTAGGTGTCTAAAGCATGATCGGTGCAACCAGAATATGTTCATGTTTTTTTGTTTATTTTTCCCTTTTCCCCAGTAGTTGCAACTTTTGTCGTCAGCTGATAATCTTTGCAAACAGTTTGAACCCAGATCTGAATCCAAATTGTTTGACACTGATAGTATTATTCAGCTATTAGCTCACTGCATCACCACGTGGTATGCAATGTCCCGATCTCTTGTAAAGCTAACAGAGATGGGAACCAGTTAGGGGCATGGCTAGCCAGTAACCTAATAATTGGAATTATATTCCTGAAGGTTAACATTAATTTTGAAAAAGTCCAGCAGACGATGAAAAAGCATGCAAAAATTACCCAGCATGCAAAGAGAAGTGAGCCGTGACATGAGATTTCCAACAATGTGGTATGTGAAACCAGCAAAGCCTCAGAACCACCTGCGCATACGCGCATTCTGATCAGAGCCTTTGCTAGTCGCTTGCTTATTCTATGAGTGTTTGGCTAATGAATGAACATCATTTTGAGCATTTAAGCTTAACAGGAGGCTGCACAGGCTTGTCTGGGTCTTCACTTGTCAAATTGCCACATCTTTGGAAATCGCATGCCACGGCTCAAGTCTGTATTCCCTGCTGTATTCACATCATAGCTGATTTTTGTTCCAGTTGATGATCAATGTAAGCTCTACTGCAAGGCTGATGGTTACAACTTTTACTATACAATGGCTACTGAAGTGACTGACGGAACTAGGTGCAATGATTATTCCACAGATATATGTGTTCAAGGACAATGCAAGGTAACAGCCTTTAAATACTATTATTGCCCAACCGTCTATATACAACTTTTACTATACAATGGCTACTGAAGTGACTGATGGAACTAGGTGCAATGATTATTCCACAGATATATGTGTTCAAGGACAATGCAATGTAACAACCTTTAAATACTATTATTACCCAACCGTCTATATACAACTTTTACTATACGATGGCTACTAAAGTCACTGATGGAACTAGGTGCAATGATTATTCCACAGATATATGTGTTCAAGGACAATGCAAGGTAACAACCTTTAAATACTATTATTTCCCAACCGTCTATATACAACTTTTACTATACAATGGCTACTGAAGTGACTGACAGAACTAGGTGCAATGATTATTCCACAGATATATGTGTTCAAGGACAATGCAAGGTAACTGCCTTTAAATACTATATTATTACCCAACCGTCTATATACAACTTCTACTATATGATGGCTACTGAAGTGACTGACGGAACTAGGTGCAATGATTATTCCACAGATATATGTGTTCAAGGACAATGCAAGGTAACAGCTTTTAACCCTTAATGGGCAAATCACACAAAAAAAGTCTGCTTTTCTCGTCTGCTGAAATGTTTATGCAGCCTCTGGTAAACAGTGTGGACCAGATCAGACTGCTCCTATCCTCTGTTCTGGGTCCATGCTGTTTGCTTCTATACTTAATTAGTCAGTAATACTAGGCAATTATTTGCAGCAGACGACTTCAGCAGACAACATTGCTGTTTGCTTCTATACTTAATTTTGTCAATAATGCTAGGCAATTATTTGCAGCAGAAAACTTCAGCAGACAACATTTTCAGATGCATTTTTCTTCTTGGCGCTTTAAGGGTTAAATACTAATATGGGCCAGTTCTTAATGACGTGCACCCTGCAAAGACTCAGATCAGCCTGGCTTACACCCAGCATGATCAAGCTCTGTTGTGTGCTTGACCAACCAGAAGTCCTAAGATCCCTGTTGAGTGCAGAGTGCATGGGTTAAAGTTTTCAGGATTAATCCTGAATTCAGGATTTTGAGGGCGACTTTCCACAGAAAGTCGGCCTCAAAATGCTGAATTAGGGAGATTATAATAGATTCTCTGATTATTTTTCAGATTATCTAAACACATTTAATCATGAAATTATAATTTTTTTAGGCATCCTGCAAGTCTAAAAATTTGAATTTCTAAAGTTCAGGATTTTTGAAATTTTGAACTTTCACCCATGAGACTGAAAAATGGGCCTTAATGCAAGAAGATTTGTCTTTGTGGTTTCTCTCCAGTTAAGGCTCAAACCAGTTTACTCAGCTACTGAGACTAGCATGATTATTTAGACTTTGCATGGAGAGAGGTTGTCTTCTGTACTTCCCAGGTAGCCAATAACAAAAGTGTGGCATCTCATTAAGAAGTAAGTTTTGACTTGCACTGGATGATGAACAAATGTGTATTTTTATCGTGTCCATTACGCAGGTTACACACATGTGTAATAAAAATAGTAACGTTCAAGGGAGGTCTCTTAATGTGACATAAGTGATTTTCCATACTATGAGGAACTGCTCATAAAGGAAAAAATTTGCCCCCCCCTCGAGCAAATTCTTTCCTTTAAGAGAAGTTCCTATTTTGAAAAGGGACGCAATTGAAGAGAATCGTTGCTTGATTCAGTATTCTCCCTTTGATGTGCATAATTTTTTCAGCATTCTGGCTATGATATTGCAACTTAGAGACATTAGGTTTTTCTTGACTGATATAGTCTTCCATAAAGTCTAATACAAAATTGATGTTTTAAAGGTTGATTGGGCAAATGCATAAGATTTTGGTGCTTGTCCCATATGCATAAACCTGGCTTTTAAACAGTTTGGTCCAGCATTCATTTACATCCATTCTTTGTGTATATGGGCAGCAAATATGAAAAAAAATGAAATGTTATGACTAATCCTATGGAGTTATGACCGTGTAAACATCGGCTTATTTTATGAATGTTGCGAAATTTGTCAAAAATGGCTTCCAAAATACCTGTTTCGCTGCGGCGAATAAAGCCTCAAACTCGGCTATGTCTGTGTCTCTATTTATCAGTTTTCATAAACTAAGATGACTTATGATTCATAATTCATCGTAATTATACTTTTTTAATGTTTGTAAAAGTGTGGGTAAACAATAGAGAAATTACATTGTGTATTCAAGAACCGTGATAAAGGCAGATCGTGTCGATAAATGATATCGATTTGCCCCCATAGCTATTGAGTTGAGTATTGGTATTTCATTTAGTTTTTAGTCACTCTTATATAGGTCACTGCTGCGTATAAATATGTAGTGCTGGGCCAATATGCCTGGTAACGCCGCGGCAGTAAAGGCCAAGAGCAAATACAGAGACACTGGGCTGATATGCCTGGTTATTAAGCGGCAGCAACCATGTTTTAAACATTTTATTACATGTTTATGTGTGGGTCTTAACGTTGCAGCGACATGATTGACATCATTTATGACGCTGAGGGTGTACAGGAGGGCAGATATTGGTGCATGCGAGGGCCTATATGGGTACACCCGTGTGCTGATATAGGTTCATGTGAGCGGGCTGTTATGGGTTTGGAATCACGAGCAGTATCAGCCCGGATAATTAAGCATTTTAATACTATTTTTAGTAAACCATGCAATAAATGGCGTTATATCACTCCCAAACACAACATCATGTGATAATTGTTTCTTTTTCATTTTGTAGCTTTTATTGCTCCATTGTTTCATTACATGTCTAACACCCTTTTTTCTGAAAGTGAAAATTTGAAATGTAGAGATGGATGATACCATTTTAGAAACATATAGTCAGGAAAAAAATCAGAAAAAGATGCTTATTTAAGAAGGTACAGGCATTTTGTGAACAAAACTTTTTGAGATGCCTATTAGGGGTATTTTGGTATGCTGAATCCAAAAAAACAATGTTGGCAAGCTGAAAAATGGCGTCTTCACTATCTAATTTGCATATTTCCAAGATGGCCGCCAAATTGAAGAAAAATCCATAAAAAGATGTAGAGTAACATGTTAAGGATTCCAAACTGGTACAAATCAATCGAAAAGCATCTTCTCATGATTGGGGATCTTCACTGACATCAATTTATGCATTTAGAATTAAAAATATGGCAGAGAGGTAATCAGGGGAGACAACTTGAGCAAAAACATCTTGCTTCTGACTTAGTTAAGGTTTTTTCATTATAGTCCATGCATATTATCTGGCCCAAATGTGTCAGGAATGATTTCATTAAGATGAGAACTTTAAAAAAATGCATCACAATGATATCAGTATTATTTGCAGGAAAATAAAGCGATTCAAGCAAAATTCTGTAAGGTTCAGCTAGAGGAGGGGGTTAATGCGATTTTAAAGAAAGTGGGCCTGTACCTACAAAATGACTCGTATCTCGTCAGCAATTCACCATTCACTATTAAACTTGCTGGCAAATTACAGCTTAGATATTGTACTTTCATCTGATGGAATGGTCTGATATGCAGAATAGTTATCTAATTTGCATATTCATCAATACTGATGAAACTTTCGGAAAATAAGGGAAAATTATAAAAAAAAAAATGAAATATAAACTGAATTCTGCCCCAAACTGTCCTTGTTGCATGTTATTATATCATCAGTGATACAATTTGACAAGTACTTTCATCCAATAGTCATATAATAAAATTATTTCATTTGCATATCCATGAGTATTTATGACAGTAAAAATAGAGGTAAAATCATCGAATTACCAATGCCCCTCCCCCCCAAAACTCGGGAGGGGGAGGGGGCTTATTCGACTTACCTTGAACCCAAGGACAATTATTCATGGATGCGAAATTGTTCAATGGGACGACTAAATAAATTCTTAATGTCTCCGAAAATAAACCTATTTTGATAACATAAAATTGCATGGTGTCCATGGCAACCCATCGGGCACTGTAGCTGAGTTATTTGCAAGCAGACCCAAGATTGATACTTGCGTGCTGCCTATACTTTCATAGATTTTTTCTCTCTTCCACTAATTCAAGGAAAACAAGCTGTCAGTTACTGGCGAAACAAAATGGTCGCAAAATAGCAAAGAAAAAACTGGCTGAACAATTTACCCTTCCCCCCATAATGTGAAAATACACAATATGATTCTAAAGAAAGTGGATGTACCTACAAAATGATTCATATCAAAGCAGCAACTCATCCTAGACTACCAACCCTGGTACCGAATTGAATCCCAGACAGTTTTTAATTCAATGTGCTGATATGCAAATTTTCGCTTTTGCATATTCATGAGTATTAATAAAAACATAAAAGAAAATTCGTAGAAAAAAGGGGGTGTACCTATACACATTACCCATATGTCATTTGCTAGTTATCATAGACTATCAAACAGGGTACCAAATCAAAGCCTAGACAAAGTACTTTTATCCAATGATACGAAATGCAAATACATGTAATCTAATTTGAATACTCATGAATATTCATGAAAACATTAGAAATAAGAGAAAATGGTAGAAAAAAATAAGGAGGATGTGTACAATATTACCTAAATGTAAGCTGCTAACTTTTATAGACTACCAAATTTGTTACCAAATAAGAGATGAGACATTACACTTTAACCCAATAGTATTGTATACAAATTATCTAATTTGCATATTCATGAATATTAATGAAAACATTAGAAATAAGTGAAAAATGTTAGAAAATTTAAAGGGGTGTACATACAACATAACCCATATATCAGCTGCTAACTATTCTAAACTTCCAAAATTGATACCAAATGAAAGGTGAGTCATAGTACTTTAACACAATAGTTTGATATACAAATCTTATTTTTTAATATTTGTGAATATTAATGAATACATTAAACAAAGAAAAAAAAAATGCAGAAAATGGGTATATCTACAAAATTGCCTATATCTCATCTGCTAATTGTCATAGACCAACAAGCTTGGTAGCAAATAAATGCTAAGACATTGCACATTTATTTCATGATCAGATATGCAAATCATTTTATGGTTATATTCTTGAATATTAATTAAAATGTTAGAAAGGAGAGAAAAATGTAAATAAAATTAAGGGGGTGCACCTACAAAATTACTCATATCTTAGCTGCTAATATTTCTAGACTACCACACTTGGTATTGACTTAAAGCTAAGCCATTTTTACTTTACTCAATAGCCATTATGTGAAATTATCCATTTTTCAAATTTATTAATATTGATTTAAAACATTAAAAATGAGAGAAAAAACGTAGAAAATATTGTCAGGGTCTACTTCTAAAATTACTCCTATCTCATCTTTAAATTGTTCTAGACAATTAATCTTAGTATCAAATTAAGGCTGAGACATAGTATTTTATTCCAATGGTCAGATATACAATCAATTAACAAACATATTCATTAATATTGTTGAAAACTATAGAAAACTAAAGGAAATTTGAAAACGTATCAATAAGGTTGTATCTTCAAAAAATACTCATTAATTAACAAATTTAATAGTTTGCATATCAAACGACACTATTATAGAATTTTTTCTGGACTTTAATTTGGGAACAAGTTTAGAAAGTAAGTGAGTATGAAATCTGGGATAAGTAGCAGCTGAGATATGAGTAATTTTGCATGTACATTTTATTAATTCTTCTCTAATTTATTTTCGTTTCTAATAATTAATTAATATTTATAAATACAATTTTTAGATAATTTGCATATTGGTCCATTAAGTAAACATGATATGTATTAGCATTAAATTGGTACCAAGGCTTGTAGTATAGGATAGTAAACAGCTGAGATGTGGATAAATTTGCATGTACACCCCCTGAATTTTCACGATTTTTCTCTTATTTCTAATATTTTCATTAATATTCATGAATATGCAAATTTCAAAATGCAAATTTCAAAATTTGCATATCTGAACATTGGATGAATGTCTTATGTCTTAACATTCAGTTGGTACCAAGTTTAAAAGTTTCGGATGAGTTGCTGCTGAGATATGAGTACTTTTGTAGGGACATCCCCATTCTTAAGAAGCGCATTATGCATTGCCATGGAAACCATGCGATTTCACATAGCTCAAATAGGTTTATTCTTTATGGCAATATTTTTCCCCATTTAAGTGGTCTCCCAAAACAACTTGACACACATTAACAGTTTTCCTGATCATGCAAGGTTGGACTAATTAGACCCTAATTTAGGTACTAAGGAATGAGCATCCTGTTACTTTTTATAGATACAAAATGTATCATATAGTTGGGCATGGACATTATGACATATTTATTTTAAAACAAAACTATGTGTTGATTATCAAAGTTTCTCTCTAATTTGTTACTTTAGAAGCTGATAAACAGTCCAAAATCGTGCTATGAATATAACTAACATTTAAAAAGCAGGATACTGAATAAGGGAAGTTTATATAATGATTTTATAGACTAAATGGGTATTTATTACCATGAATACGGTAATATCCTGGAATGATTACGTAAATTGCCGCCAAAACCATGTACTCTAATGGTAAAATGATCTTAGGACATAAAACAAATGATTTTGGATACAAAAACATTGTCAAAAAATAAAATATTTCAGTTATATGTCAAATTCCATTATTTTTGGCGGCCATTTTGAAATTTGCAAATTAGCCCATTTAGACGTCATTTCTCAGCTTGCCAACATTGGTTTTCGGATTCAGCATACCAAATTACCCCTAATCAAGGTGTCAGACCCTTTTCTTCACAAAATGCCTGTACTTGTTAACTTTTCTGATATTTTTTCTTGACTAATAGGGTTGAAAGGGTTTATTTATTTTGTTTTCTTTCTCAGCCAGTTGGATGTGATCTCATAGTGAATTCATCAGTGAGAAAAGACAGATGCGGGATCTGTGATGGGGACAACTCAACATGTGACGTCATACAGAACACATTTACTGCTCAGCCAAGAAAAAATAGTAAGACTTTTAGGGGACAATTGTATTAAAAATTTTCATCTAGGGAAGTCTATTGATGGATATTTAGTCAAAAATTTAGAATTTAGATGCATGAGCGCTCTGACCTAGCATTAAGCATGATTTCCAACCCTATATATACAGTAAACCTGTCTTAAGTGGCCACTAAAAAGTAGACAAAACAAAGATCTTAATGGCGAATGGTAGCTTAAGGAAGGTCAAAAGTATTGCAGAATGCTCCCCTTGGAGCATTCTGCAATACTTTTGACCTGCATTAAGCGGTAATCCATCTTGAAAAGCAATTTTTGACCTATTTTTAGTGGCCACTTAAGACAGGTTTTACTGTATGTGACAATATGCCTCAGTGGACATTTAGTCCATTGTTTTGCACTAGTAACATTTTCCCTTAAAATAAGCAGTGAAAATATATTATTTTGCACTAGAACTTAGTCATTTATCACCTGATTTCTTCAAAATTCCATATATGGATTACTTTCATCAAACTCTAGCACAAGCATGAATATGGGTTTTGTTTGATGAATGAAAGCCACAATGGCCACCAAACTCAATTCATCAAAATTGTGGTCACAATAACAATCTTTCACTTTGTTTGTCGGTAAAATAGCCTTAATGGCTAATGTTTGATATGTTAAAATTGAATGCCGACTTTAGATAAAGTTTCTTGTATCTTGTATCTTGTATTCAATTAGCATTATTGCCCATTTTCACTGTAGGGCAATATGCGGAGCCATATGTCGGAGTCTGACAGTTCTAGTTAAAGTTATTGGATCTATGAATTATCTGCAAGAATCACTGCTTTAATTGGAATGATATTATTTCATCACTTTCCTCCAATACCTAAATTTTCATTGCTTCATGTTAAATTACATATCATTTTCAATGATCATTCATTGTGAATGTGTTAGTGCAATAAATAAAGTTATTGTCATTGTTAAATACAGACTCTGTCTTTATAGCTCACCTGAGCCAAAGGCTAATGGGTGAGCTAATAGTATACCAATGACTCCGTCGTCCGTCCGTCGTCTGCCCGTCAACATTTTCAAACATCTTCTCCTCTGAATTCACTGGGCCAATTAAACTCAAATTTCATATGGATACTCCTTAGGACGCGGGAACAAAAGTTTGTTCAAATGGTCCTGGTCACATGACCAAGATGGCCATATATTGTAAAAACCCTTTAAAAATCTTCTTCTCCAGAACCAGGCGGCCAATGACCTTGGGACTTGGTATGTAGCATTGGGGATGTGGGGCCTACCAAGTTAGTTCAAATAATGATCCTAGGTTGACCTTGACCTACTTAACTTCAAGGTCAAATTTGCTTCCTAATGCATTTAAATGGGAAGTTTTGTGAAAAGTTGATTTTTTTGAATAATGTTCAAGCCAAAGTCATCATTCTTACTTGATATGTTAAAACTAATGAGACAATGGCAATAAATAAGTTTCAAATGTCAATGTTGACCTTTGCCCTTTCAGCCAAGGTCGCTCATATTGTGGTCCCATCAATATATTAAAACTTAGTTTTCTCACAAACCATTGGCCCAATTAAACTCAAATTTCATGTGAAGACTCCTTGAAATAAGTTAGCCAAAATTTATACAAAATGTTTTGGTCACATGACAAAGATGGTCGCCACGCCCATATATGGTAAAACCCTTTTAAAAATCTTCTTCTCCAGAACCAGAAGGCCAGTGACCTTGAGACTTGGTTTGTAGCATTGGGGATGTGGGGCCTACCCAGCTTGTTCAAATGATGATCCCAAGATGACCTTGACCTACTTAACGTCAAGGTCAAATTTGCTCCCTAATGCATTTGAATGGGAAATATTTAGAAAAGTTTTTTTTTTTTTGAATACTGTGGAAGCCAAAGTTATTTTCTCACTTGATATGTTCAATCTAGTGTCTATAAATAAGTTTCAAAGGTCAAGGTTGACCTTTGACCTTTCAGCGACGGTTGCTCATTCAACGTAGTTAAACATAGTTTTCTCAGAAACCACTAGGCTATTTAAATTCAAATTTAGTATGACGACTCCTTATGATTGGTTAGTCAAAATTTGTACAAATTGTTATGGTCACATGTCTAAGATGGCCGCCACACCTATATATAGTAAAAACTATTTAAATATCTTCTCTGGAACCATAACTCCAATGGCCTTGGGACCTACTATGTAGAATTCATGATGTGGTCCCCACCAGGTTTGCACAAATGATGAATCTAGGTTAACCTTGACCTACTTTATGGCAAGGTCAGATTTGATTACTAATGCATTTATAAAGGGAAAATCTTAAAATGTTCATTTTTCTATAACAGTTTTAGCCGAAATCATAATACCTGTGAGAAATGTTTAACCTAATGAGACAATGGAATACTAAATGTCAAGCTGACCTGTGACCTTTAATCCAAGGCCACACATTTGGACCACCACATACCTATCTAAACATTTTTTTCTCAGAAATCACTGGGCTGTTAGATTATTTAGGTTACTGAACCAAAATGGCTGCAACCCCCATATATGGTAAAACAAAATATGTTTCATTATAAGCTGTAGTTGACTTTGACCTGTTTTAAAATCATTAAGGAGATCAGGTGAGGGCCTCAGGACCTTCAGGCCCTCTAGTCTTATGTAAGGTCTCTCTTTATTATATTACAGCTTATAATCGTGTGGTTGTGATACCTAAAGGGGCCAGTAGTATAACTATACAAGAAATGGGTATCTCTCCCAACAATTTCCTTGTGTTGAGGGATAACTATGGAAAGTACCTTCTAAATGGGGACTGGCACCTAAACAAAGAGGGCCTCTACAATATACAAGGGACGAGATTTGTATATAGAAGAACATATAATAAACCAGAATCTTTGGAGGCTGAGGGACCATTGATAGAAGATCTTATTCTAGAGGTACATGTATTGTGTTGTTCTGATAGCCATGGTAGAGTGAGCATGGGCAGACCCAGAGGGGGGAACAGGGGGTCTGGACCCCCCCCCCCCCCCCCCCCCCTGAAAAATCACAAAAATATAGGGTTTCCTAGCAATATTGATCCGGATCTCCTAAAAATCACAAAGCTACCAAGCCAGCATTCAATGGTGGGCCATTATTGGCACGCCAGCAAAACCCCATTTCAAATGCATTTCGCTGGCAGGCCGATGATGGCTCACTTTTAGTGGCATTACGATCCTCTCTCCATCCCATCAACTAAAAAAAAAAACCATCAGTTTTGGACCCCCTCTGACAAAACTTTCTGGATCCGCGCATGAGTGAGATTCAGTTATAATTGGTTGAAGGGCACACGAGATTTAGAGTATCCTTCATATTTATTGATGTGGGACAAGAAATTCCAACTGAGCTTTAGTCAAATTATTTTGGTCCCAGGATGGAATTTTCTTGCCCCACAGCAATACATAATGATGGATACTTTTTATATAATAGCCAACTTTGTGATTTTTAGGGATATACAGAAAGTTTGTCACTCAGGCATATAAATTCAGTTTTCCTTGTGTTTGATCCAATTGAAAAATAAAGTAATCAATAAATTTTCAGATGCAGAAACTGGTTGGTTCAAAAATAATTTAGTATTTCAAACCTGTAGCAAAGTAGCATTTCAAGTACATGTTTTAAAAATTGTTTTTATTGCATTAGAAATATCAGTATCAATCGACAAAGATGTCATGGTGCCAAAAAGCAAATATGAATGTCAACAAGGTTGGTATATATGTTTTATCATATACTAAGTAATGAAATACAGGAAAATATTGATTAAATAAAATGCATATTTTAAAAAAGCTGTATTTCACAGCTGTGAAAATATAAAAAAATTGTATTTCACATGCATGAAAATATAAGCTGTATTTCACAGGTGAAATTGGATGCCTTCTGCTTTCTCTATTGACTTCCTTGAGTGCACTTCAGAATTTCAAACGCCTGTAACTTTCTTATTAGTGGACAAAAACACAAAGTGTGGATATTCATTTTCTTGGTTAGATTGCGAGGAAAATTTTGGTAATTGTCGCGTTTTGCTGAAATTTTCACTTTTTCTACATGGTTTCAGTTTTGGCCGACATTGCACCATTAATATGATGTAATGTGCGAACGTGTATGACGTCATTTAGTGCAAAAAATCTGTCATGCTTAAAATTGTATATAATAAAAAGAAAATTCTAATTTTTGTCATGAATATGCCACTCATGAAATATGGGTTTTTCGCTTTACTCGAATAAATAAATGACATATTCATTCCAAAAATTTGAATATCCGCTATATATTTGGTAAAATTAGAAGTGTCTGGACATAATACAGTATTATGATAATGTTACCATTTTGATATTGCAACATAACCTTTTGGCCTTTTTTCGTAAACTGCTAAGTAGAAAGGCTAAGTTGTTATGTTGTTGGGATAAGGAATGACACACAGCAATTTACATATGGAGCAGTTTTCCTTGCACACCGGATAAGGATATATGAGATTTTACCCTGGGATAGAAAATCTTATCTTACCCATGCTATCTTACCCAGGATGTCAAGTAACGTCATCATGTGAAATTGCATCTTAGCGTATTCAGGGACTTCTGGAAGCTTATTTTAAAATAAATGAATAAATAAATAAAAACAGTTGTGAGCATTATTCGTGTAAGGGTAGGATAGAAAAATTTGTCCCTCAAGATCACCGTTTGTCGTCACTAGGCAAGCCTCTTGATGCTAAACCGCAATCCTCGGGACAGATTTTTCTATCACACCCTCACACTCGTGATAGATTCTTATAGTCTTGAGCAAAACTAGGGTGATAAATATTTTGGCTAGTTCAAAATTTGTTACTATGGATAGTCAAAAAGTTCTTATTTAAGAAAAATATAAGGAACCAGGAGATCTGGATCTACATGGTACCCAAAGGAGCATTTAGAATCTGAAACAGCTATATGCACACAGTGCACTGGTTAGGTCAAAATATCACAGGTTTAGATAAACAAAATTTTTCAGCGTAAAATTGTAAATATTTTCTTACCCATCATTTTTAACAAATGTTTTGGTGCTCAAAAGAACAGTCTCATTGAGACGGTTCTTTTGAGTACCCATAACATATGATTTGGTTGAGAAATAAGAAAATTAAATTACGCACTCTTAACTAATGTCCTGGAATATGATACATTTTAAAGCTAGAGTTGTGTAACATATCATGTTATATTTCAGGTTCTAATACAAGGTGAAAATCTAGGAGTTCAGTATAGTTTCACCGTGCCAAGAAAACTTAATGAGATCTCCCCACCCAGGCATAACTATACTTGGAGTGTAATTCTTACTAAATGCACTGAAGAATGTGCTGGGGGTAAGTGCTCTTTAAATCTTTGCTTGCTGAGAAATTTTTCATGTTTTTTTTTCATCTACTGATTTTTTTTCAAAGTTAACTTAATCAGAAACACTATCAGTGTCAAATGGTTTGGATCCGGATCAGGATTGATGACCCGCCAGTGGCCACAGATGGCCTTTGCAAATAATTTGGACCCAGATTGGGCCCGATGAAACCATCGGGTCTGAACTTGATCCAAACTATTTGACACAATGATGGTATTTTTGAAAAACATTAGCAGAGGACAAAAGCATGCACAATTGCACAGCATGCTATGATCTTAAATTGGTTTAAACTGAGGAACAAAGAAAAAAAATCTGGACAAATTTTACATAATAAAATGCAAATATATGACTTCAGCCAGCTATAGCTGCAGATCCTGGTTGTTTAATAGTTGGCAACATTTCAGCTTTATTTTATTATAGTTAAGCTATTTTTAACTTGTCACCCATAAACAGGTAAGTTGACAAAAAATGTCCAGGTAAGTTGACAAAAAATGTAAGCCCAAGCAGCATCTTATTGAGTTCTGCACTGTTTTCTATGATCAATACAATCTTCAGAAAAATGTCACTAGACTGTAACTTCAAACTAAATTACTGCACTAGCCAGAATTGGTTGGAATAAACTGAATGGAAGATTCTTTCAATCTGAATAGAGTTAACTCTTACCCTACCACTATTTTTTGTCGTGAAAATGTAGTCTGCTTTTTACATCTGCTGCATATATTCAAGTGTACTTCAGGCTGGATTTTTTTCATGGAAGCAAACAACATGAACCCTGATCAGACTGCTCCCAAGGGAGCAGTCTGATCTGGGTCCATATTGTTTGCAATATAGGCTACCTCAGATCATAAGCAGATGAGATGAGCAGACAACAAAAGTAGTGACTGCATGAAGGGCTAAGGGTAAATTTGGTTTGTACTATAGGTAAACAAGCTGTGACTGCTCACTGTCATCGAGACCATAGAGAAGAAGTTGACCCAGCTTACTGTGACCCCAGAACTAAACCAGGAACAGGGACGTTTTCCTGTAATACAGAGCCTTGTAGACCAAGGTAAGATATTGACACCTACCCAGCCAGCACCAAATCTTTGGCCACTATCTGCCCCCCCCCCACCCCACCCCCCCCCCCCCCCCCCCCCCCCCCCCAGCGAAACCCCATTTGGATGGCGTTTCCCTGGCAGCCCGCAGCTGCCCGATTTTACGTGCTTATTGGGTAATGGCTCATGTTTTAAAATAACAAACAAGCATAATTAAATCCTAATGCTTCAGGAAGCATCAAATTGGTAAGCCATCTGTGCAGATCTCGACATATGCCAAGCATACCAGTGTTGCTAGGAGGTTTGAATAAAATTGTGGAATAAAAGTTGTGCATCAAAATGTACGTTTTCCGTTTACAGAGCTTATTCTGTTTATACTTTTGATAGGCAAGAGAACCCTGTGCCAGGGGTGTATGTAGTAATTTGTGTGGGGGGAGGGAAACAGAAAAGACATGGTCACTGTTTACAGAGGGTCTCATTTATTCTTAGATGAAAAAATACTGCAGTGGTGGTCATCTTTAAAAAAGATTTAAGTTTAGGTTGTCTTCATCCGAAACACATTTGGACTCATTTTAGTGAATGGATCTGTCCAGTACTTCCGTGTCCAAGCCATGGGCAAAACCCATGAGTCACTAGACGGTGGCATGCAGCCCTGTTTCGATTACTCAGTCACTTTTGATACATTATATTGTAGATGGGCGACAGAACCCTGGGGTGTATGTAGTAAGCCATGTGGGGGAGGGAAACAGAAGAGATTTGTTCACTGTTTACAGATGATTGCTTTTATACCCCCGCAAACTTTGTTTGTAGGGGGTATACTGTTTTCACGTTGTCCGTCCGTCCGTGCGTCTGTGCGTCCGTCCGTCCGTAACGCTTTGTTTCCTTAATAACTCGAAGAGTCATTGCTGGATTTTCATCAAACCTTGCAAACTTGTTCATATATGCAAGACAAATACTTTAGACAAAAAAGTAAGGGCTAGGGGCCAATTCTATTAGTGTTATTTCCCTTTGTAGTTCTAAATGGCTTTTAATATAGTGCTTTTTCCTTAATAACTCGAAGAGTCATTGCTGGATTTTCATCAAACCTTGCAAACATGTTCATATATGCAAGACAAATACTTGAGACAAAAAAGTAAGGGCTAGGGGCCAATTCTATTAGAGTTATTTCCCTTTGTAGTTCTAAATGGCTTTTAATATAGTGCTTTGTGCTTATGCTATTATAGGCCATATACGGGCCAATCAACTCCTACCACAGCTTTCGATGGAACAATTTGATACTTTTCCTATACAATGTAGACACATTGAACATATGCATGAAGGAGTTTAGTTCAGATAAGATAATTTTTGACAAAATGACAGCTGTGAGAACTTAGACAATTTTTCCCTAATAAGGTGTTTGTATATGCATAGACAGTGCCTATATGGGCCAATCAACTCCTACCACAGCTTTTTATGGAGCAATTTGATACTTTGCCTATACAATGTAGACACATTTAACATATGCATGAAGAAGTTTGGTTTAGAAAAAATATTTTTTGACAAAATGACAGCTGTGAGAACTTAGACAATTCTCCCTAATAAGGCTTTTGTATATGCATAGATGGTGCCTTCATGGGCAGATCAACTCCTACCACAGCTTTTGATGGAACAATTTGAGACTTTGCCTATACAATTTGCAAACATGTTCATATATGCAAGACAAATACTTGAGACAAAAAAGTAAGGGCTAGGGGCTGTATACTGTTTTCACGTTGTCCGTCCGTGCGTCTGTGCGTCCGTCCGTCCGTCCGTAACGCTTTGTTTCCTTAATAACTCGAAGAGTCATTGCTGGATTTTCATCAAACCTTGCAAACTTGTTCATATATGCAAGACAAATACTTTAGACAAAAAAGTAAGGGCTAGGGGCCAATTCTATTAGAGTTATTTCCCTTTGTAGTTCTAAATGGCTTTTAATATAGTACTTTTTCCTTAATAACTCGAAGAGTCATTGCTGGATTTTCATCGAACCTTGCAAACATGTTCATATATGCAAGACAAATACTTGAGACAAAACAGTAAGGGCTAGGGGCCAATTCTATTAGAGTTATTTCCCTTTGTAGTTCTAAATGGCTTTTAATATAGTGCTTTGTGCTTATGCTATTATAGGCCATATACCGGCCAATCAACTCCTACCACAGCTTTCGATGGAACAATTTGATACTTTTCCTATACAATGTAGACACATTGAACATATGCATAAAGGAGTTTAGTTCAGATAAGATAATTTTTGACAAAATGACAGCTGTGAGAACTTAGACAATTTTTCCCTAATAAGGTGTTTGTATATGCATA
This sequence comes from Loripinus fragilis, assembly GCA_964019695.1. NCBI lineage: Eukaryota > Metazoa > Mollusca > Bivalvia > Lucinida > Lucinidae > Loripinus > Loripinus fragilis. The sequence continues at coordinate 87,017,859 of OZ026523.1, read as the reverse complement.
GACAGTGCCTTTATGGGCCGATCAACCTCTACCACAGCTTTTTATGGAGCAATTTGATACTTTGCCTATACAATGTAGACACATTTAACATATGCATGAAGAAGTTTGGTTTAGAAAAAATATTTTTTGACAAAATGACAGCTGTGAGAACTTAGACAATTCTCCCTAATAAGGCTTTTGGCTTTTGTATATGCATGGATAGTGCCTTCAACTCCTACTACAGCTTTTGATGGAGCAATTTGATACTTTGCGGATACAATGTAGACACATTGAACATATGCATGAAGGAGTTTATAATTTTTGTTTGCACAGATTCTACTGAAATCTTCTTATCAAAACTAAGGTCTTCTTGTTTGAACTATAACTTGCCAAGTTTTTTCACTGACTCTTACTGTGCGGGGGGGGTATCTAATAAGCATTGCTTATTGACTTTTTTCATTTATTCTGTTTATATTGTAGATGGGCTACAGAACCCTGGGGTGTATGTAGTAAGCTGTGTGGGGGAGGGAAACAGAAGAGACGTGTTCACTGTTTACAGAGGATCTCACAGAAGGAGGATAGGAGGGTGAAGCATAGATTGTGCAAGAAGAGAGAGAAACCAATACATAAGAAAGAGTGTCATACTCATGAGTGTCCACCTGTGTGGTATAAAGGATCTTGGTCTAAGGTAAAGTTGTGAATACTTTATGCACTAATGGATTGATACAATAAACTTGGATGGTTCATTGTATACTTAGAAGGGTCAGAGGTTATAATTTCCAATATAATAATGTATTTTTTTCTCAGAATTTTATTTTTGTCTTAGCAAACCTTGTAGACATATGTGCATCAAACCGCCATATGATGTTGCATCTGGGAGTGAAATAATGCCATGCAATAAAATCGATAAGCCATTAGTGGTTTACAGATTTTTGGGAAACATTATGACGTCCATAACAACGTTGGACATATGACGTGCATATCAACGTTGCATACATAACATGTAATGACAAAATTATAACGTTTTTAGGCCAGAAATGAGATTCAAAGTAATCTTAATCACATATGATATATAGAATCTAACATTCATGCTCTTGTATTATTGAATTTATAAAACTTGTTGTGAAAAAAAGATAAAATGCTTGGCAAGCCTTGCATTTTATCTCTTTAATCAACTCGTTTAATAAATTCAATAAAACATGAGCACTCATGTACGATCCTCTATTTAGAATTGACCACTGATGGTATTCCTGAGAGAACTTTTTGAAAATGTATGGCCATACAATAATACAACCAAATGTAATTTTATTAGTACAGTGCTGTCCCTTTATAACTCACCTCATTATAACATAAATTTGTATGTTACATGGTCATGTTGTGGCTTCCAATTGTTTCACCATAAAACTAATATACATTGAAATCAGATTGATTTACAGGTAAGAGTAAAAACACAAAAGCAGATCTCGAAGGAGCACTCTGGTCTGGGTTGACACTAAACAGCAGGGCTCTACAGTAAGCATGTTCCTATAGTACCTGTACTAGTAGAATCATGGTCAGGACAAGTAAATTCTGGGCCCTGGTAGCCCGATTGGGCTAGTTCAAGGAAAAAAACTGTCAAATGTAGCACAGAATGTTACTCACCAAACACTATGGAGCTCAACTTATTAATGAAGAAACAGATTTTATTAACAGTTTTGCACATGCTTCATACACAAGTTTACAGCTTTTTTGACACTTGCACATGCGTCGTCTCCTCTAATGTTCAATTTTATATAATTTGAAAATTAGCATATTTTAGGTCAGGGCTAGTACATTTTAGGTCAGGACAAGTACATTTCACAAGGTCCTTGTCCGACAGGGCTAGTATGTTAAAATGTTAACGTATAGCCCGGAACAGGCATGTCTGTTTTAATAATTGGCGTGTATGATGATATGGTATTAAAGCATTAACTTTATTTACTTAATACATTAAAGTCCCTTTAAAACACACCTCATTATAACACAGATTTGGATATAACATGGCCATGTTGTGGCCCCTATTTTTTTTATCAAATTTTACAAAGGAATTATGGGAAAACAACCAAAAATGCACTGTAATGTTTGTTATCAGTTACCTCTCATATTAACTGCATTGTTGCATGCTGACGTGATAAACAGTAGCTATCTCACGGCATGTGTTTTTACAAGGCCATGATGAAGTTGCACTTTTTGAATGATGTTGCCAATGAAGGATGATTTGACACAAAAATCAATAATTACATCTTAATTGTTAGTTTGAAGAGTAAACAAACTTGTAAACTGATAAATAGAATAGCAGGTTCGCGTCTTTTGATACCAAGTTTACCAGGCTTGGCTTTGGCAAGCCTCGCGATTCAACAAGCTTTCTTGAGCCTTACCTGGTAAACTCAATATCAAAAGATACTCACCTAGTATTCTCTATTTCCAGTGTTCTCAGACTTGTGGTAAAGGCTTCAAATCAAGACATGTGACGTGTCGCACCAAGACAACAGCAGGACATGTGAGGTTGAGAGACAGTATGTGTGTACAGACAGACAAACCAGTGACAAAGAAAGGCTGTCAGGTCAGAAGATGTCCAGATCCACATGCTCAGTGGATCATCACTGCCTGGACAAAGGTAGGTCCACATTTACTCAGTCATTTGGGCACCTTTTCTCCTCACCAGTGTTAACTACCGGTAATTCATTGTCGCAGACAGGAAGCACGCTAGCACGTACTAACCTGTCGCCTTTTGCTCAGTGTACACTGGGATTGAACCGCCATTTTTATTAAAAATAAATTATTAGATAATGCTTGCATGAATCCGGGCTTTACATTCAGAAAATAATGACTAAAAGAGAAATGATAAACTATCAAAAATTTAACTTTTTGCTATTTTTAACAATAAATTCTGTCACTACATGAGTGCGAGAAATTGAACGGGACTAGCCAAATATCGCTAGATACCCATGATGCAAAGGGCGAAATGCAAGTGATCTAGATGAGGTATCCTCAGGTCTCGCGAGAATGACCGGTAATTGGATTTATCAGTTACCTCTCACAGTAACTGCTTTGTTACACGTTGCCTGTTTAACGTTGTCTATCTCACGGCATGTGCCTTTATCAGGTCATGATGATGTTACATTTTTTGAATGACGTCGCTAATGACACTGAATCAAGACAAAAATTCAGAAATTTTGTCATAATCGCTAGTTTGAAGAGAGAAACAATAGGTAAACTGATAAATAGAATACCAGGTTCACGTCTGTTGATATCAAGTTTACCAGGCTAGGCTTTGAGAATGCATGTTGAATCGCTCGGCAAGCATTCTCAAAGCCGGTAAACTTGATACCAAAAGACACTAACCTAGTATTCTCTATATGCTAGAACCAAAATGCTTGTGTAAACACAAAGTATGGCAGAAGATGAATGTTCAGAACAAACACTAACTAGATATGGGCTGGCCCCCACACAAGAAAACCTGACCAGGTCATAGTCAAACCAGCCTGCTGAGCTATAGAGACTATCTAGAAACTGACCGTGACATGAGATTTCCAATAATTTGACATTTTGACAAGTGTTGACTCGAACGAGCCTCTGCAGCCTCCTTTTAAGCATAGAAACTGCAAATGGTGTTCAGTCAGTAGCTTTACAGTCATAGAACACTCAAGCGACTAGCAAAGGCTCTGATCAGACTGTGCGTATGCGCAGGCTGATCTGAGGCTTTGCTGGTAGCACATACCACATATTTGGAAATCTCATGCACTGGCTCATTAAAATTTCGCATGTTGCAAGTTTAGATATGATACTTTCCAATAAGCGAATAACAAAGGTGCTGATCAGACTGCCGATGCGCAGTCTGATCAGTGCCTTTGTTGTTTGCAAACCCTGAAGACATGTTTTCTTGCATCAAGGCTTATATCAAGTCCCATTGGATAGGTGTGCATGAACTTTTAAAGTATCTTTTAAAAGCTTATGTGATACAGTTGAAACTTGGTAACTTGAAGTCCTCACGACCAGAGATTTTTTCTTCGAATTATCAATAGTTGGAGTTAATGGGTATAAGTCATCAACTGATATTACATACCCAAAATGCTTAATTCAAGTATTTTCTATCTAAACTTATGTTCTGAGATATTTCTTTTAAGCACCCAACTCATATGCACAAGTAGGAAATAATTAAAATAGTTCCTATATGCCATATTGCAAATACATTTAGTTTGACTAAAGAAGTTACTTTTAGCTATCATAGTATAAGAATCCATCATGAATGTTAAGGTGGGATAGAAAAATCTGAGGATCATCATTTGGTATCATGAGGCTTGCCAAGTGATGACAAACAGTGATCGCAAGGTACAGATTTTTCTGTCCCACCCTCACACAAATAATAGATTTTTTTTCTTACTGGCCATTAAATATTGTATTTTTATGTTAAGTTCTGGAATACACTGAGATGCAACATAATATGATTACGTCACTTTATAGTGACAATGACATGATCACTTGTCTTTCGACATGCGGCTGTTCAATTTTTATCTTTCCCAATGGGTTGGTATGGGGTATGTGAGATAGAATTATCTCAAATGGGTAAAATCAGCAGAAACTCCAATCCGGTGTGCAAGAATCTGAGTTATCAAGGTCCTGTATGTTTCTGTCAGAATTCATGTTTACGTAAGGAAAAATGTGAAGCTGAAAAGGCTATCCATGTAACAGCAAACAAAGTTCTTGCACACCGGATAAGGATATCTGCCATTTTAACCCTGGGATAGAAAATCTTATCTTGCCCATGCTATCTTACCCAGGACCTCAAGTAACATCATCATGTGAAATTGCATCTTAGCATATCCCGGGACTTCTGGAAGCTTATTTTAAAATAAATAAATAAAAACAGTGATGAGCAAGAAAAAGAATCCATTATTCGTGTGAGGGTAGGATAGAAAAATCTATCCCTCGGAATCCCCGTTTGTCATCAGTCGGCAAGCCTCGTGATGCCAAACGGCGATCCTCGGGACAGATTTTCTATCCTACCCTCACACTCATGATAGATTCTTATATTCTTATCATTGATTGTTACAGTGTACAGGTTCTTGCGGTGTAGGAATACGTACCAGACAGGTGAAATGTACTCGCCCTAACAAATTTAGAAAGATGAAAGTTACAGGGGACAGTCACTGTAAACATATACCAAATACTACTCTCCCATTGGTGGACTCGTGTAAATTGGAACCATGTCAAATCAGCGGACCAAACTGGTATGCCTCGCCATGGTCAAAGGTATGATACTCCTTTCTTCTGATTTTGCGTGCGCACAATCAATAACTTACAGTAGGGGACATGAGCTCATATGCATAAAATCATTCTTTTACTCTTTACCTGCAAGTAATCACTTTTGTTGTCTGCTGATAATCTTTGTAAACAGTTTGGACCCAGATTAGACTTGACAAAACTTCACTCCTGATCTGGATCCAAACTATCTGACACTCTGATGGTATCAGACTCGACAAAACTTCAAGCCTGATCTGGATCCAAACCATTTGACACTCTGATGGTATTCCTGAAATGTTTTTTTTTGTTGAAAAAAATCAGAGGATGACAACAAAACTTGCAAAATTTGACAGCATAATACTAAATGTTAAACATGCATGCACAGCTATATAGTGGTGCCAGAGCACTAAATTTTGCATGTCTCTACTTTGAATGTAGTTAAGAGTGTGTAACAGGAAAATAATTTTCTTATTTTTCAATCAAAACATATGTTGTGGGTACTCAAAAGAACCATCTTATTGAGATTTCCAAACGGTGAAGCAGCTTATTTTAAAGGGCTGCACCTGATGAGTTGAAGTGGTCACAAATTGTTGTATAAATAATTTCTTGCATTTATTTGAAAGAAAATGTACTCACCTGCCAGGGCGAGCATGGCAGGTTCGCTCTGGCAGGTATTTTACTCATCCCAACCCGAAGGTTACTTGCCAATGCAAGCAGGCTAGTAGAATTAAATACCCCCTGAAGCTGAAGTTTTTTGGGGGTTCACTGTAAAAATCAACTGTAGTTTCAGTGGCGGATCCAGAGGGGGTTTGCTTGAACCCCCTCCCATTTTTAAATTTCCTATGAAGATGAAATAATTTGGTCTCAGTGAGACCAAATTATTTCATTTTCATGGGATATTTAAGACAAATGAAATAAAATCAGCAAAATGAATCCCCCATACCTTTATACACACGAACCCCCTTTCCAGAAATCCTGGATCTGCCCCCTGAGTTTGTGTAAATGTGGTTTGTCTTTCAGTGTTCTGTAACTTGTGGAACTGGACAGCAGACCAGACTGGTTCACTGCATTGAGAAGCAGACAAAGCTTGCCAGTGACTGTGATCTAGAGTCCAAGCCTCAGGAAACTCAGACTTGTGAGCAAGAAAAGTGTCCCAGTCCAGGTTTGTACTGTTAACCCTTTTCATTCTAGATAGCGGTGAACAGGTACTTTGGCAAACAGTGAAGACCCAGAAGAAATGCCTCATAAGACGGCATTTCATCAGGGTCTGCACTGTTTTCTAAGATAAAAACAATCTTCAGGGACCGAAATACATTATTTTAAAGAATGTTTGACCAGCAGCCTTGACTCGAGATAACCTGTCTTCGGGGGTTTGGGAACAACAAAGGCGCAGATCAGTCTGATCAGCGCCTTTATTATTCACTTTTTGAAAGTATCATATGTTAACTTGCTACAGGTGAAATTTTGATTTTCTAGCTAGTCTCTGTAGCTGAGGAGACTGGTTTGAAACTCACTTTGTTGGAAACCCGGAAGACAGGTTTTCTTGCGACGAGGCCCAAATACAAAATGGACAATTCCACACTTCTTGTATGAATATGTATGGGATAATCCATCAGAATGATAGGGTTAGACTGGTTCAACAATCTTTCCATAAACTAATTAAGTGATTTTTTCCCCAGTAAATGATGTTTTGAGATAAGTCTTAAGCTTAGACACTAATGCAAGAAATGCTCTAAGAGAAACAAAACAAATGTTTCTGATTCCAAATATGACATTGGAGTCAAAGGTCACAAATACTTGAATTCTGTCATTTGACCCTCAAAAGGAATTTTTATATTTCAAAAGTGTAGATATTTGCAACTGCCAACCCCAGTCAACAGATCCTATTCTAGTTTTCAAATAAATTGGTCTCTGAGTGCAAAATTGTTATGAGGCCAGAGTATTATTTATAGCCCAAAATGACCATTTTCAGTCAAAATTTACCTCTATTTAGGAAGCATTTGCCCTGAGCAGGCCAATGTGTACATCAATTGTGGTGCTTGCTAAAAGACAGATTTCATTCTATGCAGCTATTCAATGGGGCGAGATGTGAAACATCTTCCATAAATTGTGTGTAAAGAGAGAAGACTTTGGCTAGGCTTGACATTAGTAGGGTTTTGCCTGATTCTGTCTCAATTATTTTCTAATACAAATGTGTGGTGGCTAGGCTGGACATTTGCAGGGTTTTACCTGAAGCCACCTCAATTATTCCTCTAATGCAGATGTTTGGTGGCAGCTAGGACATACGGCAATGTGCATTTCTTAAGATTTTCTTCCTTTTATTTTTAATTGATATTTTCAGATCCATTGTGTGTGGACCAATTTCCTTGGTGTGGACTGGTACCCAAGCATAATATATGTCATCATACCTTCTATGGGACCAAATGTTGTTTGTCATGTAGAAAGAGAGCCAGCTGACAGGATGTCAATCAAAATTGATAGAAACTTAAATAGAACATAGCTCTTGTGAGGTGTATCAGGGTTCGCACAGACTAGAAAAGTCCTTGAATATACAGGACTGTCTTGAAAAGTCCTTGAAAATTAAACCTGCCTTGAAAAACACTCAAAGGCCTTGAAAATTCCTTGAATTTTACTATTTACAGGAGGATTCAACACTGTCTTTGGAGATCTAAATCAGTATAAAATTGTGGTGCCTTTATTTGGTGCAGCATATGCTGCACCAAATAAAGGCACCACATTTTTATACTAATTTTCTAAAATTTATATCTCTAGTAATGCAGTCTAGCATTACAAAAATAGAGTTTTAACATGTAAATCAGTATTTTTCATAAATTTTCTGTCTTGAAAACAGTAAGAAGTCCTTGAATTTTAAACAAACTTGCCTGTATGATCTTGTGTATGGTGGAAAAAACAGTGCATGTGCCTCAAGGAGTGGAATGACCCAGCTTCCTTTTCCAGACAGGAAAACCCTATATAAAAACATGGGTGAAATTCTTAACTTCCAGAATCCTGATATTCAAATCCTGAAACAATTATCCCATACCATGCTTAATATTTTTATGCGCTACACTCCTCTCCAATTTCTATCCAACAAACCTGCAGAATTCCAGTGATTAGCAAAATTGTACCTACAAGCAGAGTGGAAAACAGAGTGGATCCTGATAAGCTGGCTTCTGAGAAGCCAGCTTATCAGGATGTATACTGTTTTCAAAATGTGATATATCAGGGTTCAGCATACTAATAGTAATGTCTAATTTAGGATAAAGGGGGATAACTGTTCTCAGAATTCAAATTATGAAACATTGAAGCTAATAATTCATGTCTGAATTTAAATTTGGGGGCCAACTTTCTTTGGAATTTAGTCAGCCTCAGAATCCTGAATTCAGGAACAATTCCGGAGACTTTTACCAATGTTATGGATATATTGACAAAAATTGTAGACACAGATGAGATGTTGCATAATGTGAATCAAATCTAGGTCTACTTTCTGCATTCATAGTAAATCTTAAAGGGTGTGCAGTTTGGAAATACTATCTACTTTCTTGAAGGACAGAAATACCTACCAATCTGTGAACCCTCACAAAGATAATAAAGACTATTAAAATCTTATTGCGTGAACGTAGATTGAAGATATGATCGGTAAACAAGGGGATAAAAAGTTTGTTTTGAAGAGAATCCTGGACATTTAATGTAAAGGTTGAAGATATCCTACAAACTAACTGACACAGTTGATTATGCCAGCTTTGAAAATATGAGGGTCATATTGTTCCAACTTATCTGTCCTCCAGACTGTCTGTCTGTCTGTCTGTTTGTAACACATACCTTGTTAGAAGGATATCTCAAGATAAGTTTTAAAGAGTACCATCTTGAACTTGGTAAGGGAATAAGAGAAATTAAATTTAGTCTTATGATGAGTAGACTACATGTACCTGATTAGCTTAGGAAGGAAAATTTATTCTCAGAGTCATCACACTTGTAAAAGAAATAGAGAATACTAGGTGAGTGTCTTTTGATATGAAGTTTACCAGGCAAGGCTTTGAGAACACTTGTTGACATCGCGAGGCTTGCCGAGCGATTCAACATGAGTTCTCAAAGCTGTGCCTGGTAAACTAGCTATCAAAAGATGTGAAAATCAGTTTACCCATTGTTTCACTCTTCAAACTATTGATTAAGACATAATTTTCGATTTTTGTGTTGATTCAGCTTCATTAGCAATGTCATTCAAAAAGTGCAACGTCATCATGACCTGATAATGGCACATACCGTGAGATAGCCAACGTTTATCAGGCAAAGTGCAACGCTGCAGTTAATATGAATGGTAACTGATAAAAAGTGTCGCCCTTAATGGCATGCATATGCAATGAGGGCACAATGTTTCAAAAACACAATTTCTGGTTGTAAGCATCTTAATGATGCTTCCAATGAACACTACAATATGTGTTTTTATAGAGAAATAAAAAAAAAAAAATCACCATTTTTAGATTGAAAAAGACATCTTAATTAGGGATAGGATGGAAATTGGAATTGGTCCATTAATGTCAAGTCTTGATTGCAGAAAGAAGACTCAACCATGGTTTATGAGCAGGGTTTCAAAAACAGCATTGTTATTGGAATATTTTCTCAGGCACTGTGGTTTATATGATATTATCACATGACGTCACGTCTGGGAGTGATAACATACCATGCAATAAAATAGATAAACCACTAGTAGTTTACAGATTTCCCGGAAACGTTACGACGTCCATAACAACATTGCAAACATAATGACAATATTAAAACGTTTTTACGATAGAAATGAGATTTCAAAGTATTCGTAATGTCATATGATAAATATGATCTAACATTTGTGCTCTTGTATTTATTAAAATCGTTGCAAAAAAGATAAAATACTTGGAAAGCTTCGCATTTTATCTCTTCCCCAACTTGTTTAATAAAGCCAATAAAACATGACCACTGATGTAAGATCCTCTATTTATGTATAAATTTTGTCAATAATCTAGACTCTTCCATGTAGAAATAAATGTACCTGATGTCCAAATACAATAAATTGGCCAGCACATGAGATTTTGGTACTTATCACATTGTCAAACAAAGATTCAGGTAATCCTGCATTAAATGGGCAGAATGGCCAGAGCCTTTGCTGTTCATATATACAGATAAAGACTCAGACCAACACCTAGACCTCTAGCCCCGCTGGATTCATAAACATGAGGTTTTAAAGATCTTTGCACATATGAAATAAGTACCAAAATCTCATCATAGTGTGCTGACCCAAATGTTCAGACCACATATGTTATTTTTAATCTCTTATGCTCACATACAAAAATTAGAAACCTTGATAAAGTCTCAGACCAAACTTCAGGCATCCAGCCCCACTAGATAGCCACATGGGCGTGTTTAAAAAAGGACTTTTTGCATATGTGATTAAGTACTAAAATCGCATGAACTGGCTCATATGGCCTCGACACAACAAAACCTGTCTACAGGGTTTACGAAAAAATGAGATTCAACGCAGCTTGCTCAGCTACAGAGACTAGCTTGAAAATTGAGATTTCACTCCTAGCAAGTCTAGATATTATACTTTCCAATACGCTTATGACAAAGGCGCTGATCAGACTGTGCATATGTGCAGGCTGGTCTGCGCCTTTTTTGTTTGCAAACACCAAAGACAGATTTTCTCACGTCAAGGCCCATATATTGTCAGGCAAGCCACCTTTGGGACAGGGGCTGGAAAATACCTAACATGGATGAAAATCATGCAAAACCATGGTATGCAAGAGTGCAAACAGCAAATATGAACTTGTGCATGTTCCATACTGTCCAAATAAAGTGTAAAAATATCTATTAGTGAACAAAATTTAATATTTTGGTGCCGTTTGTTTACTAGATTAATTACCATTCTGCATTCCCTTGAAATCCCTAATCTCTTTGCTTTGACAAAACACACATAAGACTAGTATATCTGACCTTCAATCTAGAAGTGCAAAGACACAAGGTAAAAAAAACATAAGAAATTTACTATATCCATTTATTAAATAATATAAATATTATTCATTTGAATATGGCAATAGTTATGTCTATATGAGAAACTGTACCCAATGAAACCTGATAAAAACATTGACTTGTAGTTAGTAGGTTTCAATAGAGTTGTCTAAAACCCATTTATACCACCTTTACCAACTTTAACATGAAATATCTTGTGATGTGCAAGGTCTAAACTGATGTAGGTGGTTTAAATTAGTTATACCATGTTTGTCCACCTGTACGTAAGATAATCCACTTGCTTAAGCTTGTGGATTATCTCCACGTAAAAGCGGACAACCCATGGTATAACGTTTACTTGTATTAATCAGTTTTAAGCATCTTTTTATGGGACATAGGCAAACAGTGCAGACCACTTCATGGCACCTTTGTCATGTTCATACCACTTCCATGAGCTGGCTCAAATAATTATGGTTCCATTGAAATAATGAAGTTTTCTCAAAAGAATCATCTGGGACTTCAAATGAGGGATGACAACCTTCTATGGTAGACAAATAAAAAATTCTAACAAAACACATTTATCAATAACCATAAGCTATTTGGCAGCTCTGCTCTCGTTGAATAACAACTCAAAATATGCAAAACAGCTGAGAAGGGCTGTAAAAGCCAAACAAGGCATAAAAATAATATCAGTGAATGAGTAACATTTGTTAACCATTGTCCTGCCATTCACTACATTTGATGTCTGCTCTTTCATCTGCCTATGTACTTTTTGATAGCCCATATTGCAAACAATAATAACCCAGATTAGATGCAGTCTGTTCAGGGTTCATAGCTTTTGCTTCCATTGTTGCTAATTAGACTAGGGGACAGTCTATGGTAAAAGTTTTCTGGATTACATTTAAATATGAGCCAGTGCATGAGATTTCCAACAATGTGGTATCCGGGCCAGCAAAGCCTCTGATCAGCCTGCGCAGATGCACAGTCTGATCAGAGCCTTTGCTTGTTGCTTGAATATCCTATGAGTGTTAAGCTACTGACTGAACACCATTTGAGGTTTCTAAGCCTAAAAGGAGGCTGCACAGGTTCATCTGAGTCTACACTTGTCAAAACGCCACATTGTGGGAAATCACGTGTCACTGCTCATATATGAGCAGGCAACATTTTTAAAACAAATAAAAATAATGGCAGGATAAGGATTAAAAATGAAAACATGAACATGACAGATCAAACGAATTGATATATTTGCATTGAAACTGAATAAAATGACCAGTGTACTGATTAGAACTTACAGCTATTGGAAATACAGCAGTTTTTACAATATAAAATCCAACCCATCTTGAATATTGTTTCCATTGACATAATAAACAGCAGCCGTAAGGGCTGCAATGGCAATGTTCAGCATTGGCAGGGGACAAAAATATTTCAATATTGCTCTTGTCCTGCAGGACGAGTGACTTACAATTTTCACCCGTCCTGCAAACACATGTACTTGTCCTTTAAAGGCATATACAATAAAGAACTTACGGGGGTAATATTTACATAATATGACTTATAAAGTTCCTTATGTCACTGTTAAAATTTTATTTACCCAGTCAAATTCATAACTCCATCCCATATATTGACAAAAAGATTTCACAGTCAATACTCATAAAATGCTAGTTTCACCCTCAGATTTTAGGGCGAGTACTTTTTCCCAAAGCACTCGTCCTAAAGGACAAGTGCTTTGGGAAAAATTACTAGCCCTTTGAAGATTTCACTAGTAATTACGAGCGGATGAGTGGAATTTTTGTCCTCTGATTGGAATACATAATCAGAAGAATCTTTACCTCTTTGCATGCTGGGTTATTTTCTTGATTTTTATTGTCTGCAGATCTTTGTACAAAATTAACATTTGCAAAACTTATTTCAGGAATACCATCTGTGTAACAGTAGGCTTGACTTACTGTCCAGCCTGATCTGGGTAGAAACTGATTGCAAGGATTATCACCATAAACAAAAGATGTCAGTGATAGGTACTGAGTAAATAGTATAAATGGACTTTTCGCTTACTGTTAAGTTGGCAACTTTAATATTCATATCTGGGCGTCGTTCGGCTATTTCATCTGCTAAGGAAGGGAAATTAGGTTCTTTTTATAATTTGGTGAAGAATTAATAAGTTGTTTGGGCCATGCAAACGTGCGTGCATTTCATGAAAATCCTAACCGTATTTACACTGAACTCACATTTATTAAACCATAAAGCGCATAATCACAAAATGTATGTTTTTTTGTCGTCCACTATAATATTTGAAGCCTCATAAACAAACAGTGTGGACCCAGATCAGACTGCTTCTGTGGGAGCAGTCTGGTCTAGGTCCCCAATGTTTGCCTCTATGCTTATGTTAAATAGACATTTTCAGATGCAGTTATTTTGCTGGCGTTTTAAAGACTAAATAATGTGTTTTGCGTCTATTGTAACTGAGGTAATGGCGCAAGATGATACAGTTACTTTTGAATAAAACCACACCTCATTTTCAGCTTTTACCTATGTCTAAGGTTGACCAGTCCTAATTATGCATTCATTAGGTGCCACCTTTACAGTAACCAAAAAGTCATATTATATCAAACACTGCTGGAGGGCACACTATGGTGTAAGCTAATTTCTGCATAAACTGACAGAAACTCAAGTTCTAAGGCAACCCATGGTTTGCTGTTTTGCACTCAAAGAAGTCAAAACTGCAGAATATTGGCCACTCTGAGTGCAATAGTGTATATGCAGGTGTAACAATTTGTTTGTTTGTTTTGTTGCTTTACGTCCCAAGTCAACATCTAGGGTCATGGCAGGATGGTCAGTTCACATAACCACACTTTTTCCTGGGCAAGCTTGAACAAGCGGTTAACCAGTACTTCATGCACATACTTTCCCTTGTAACTGACAACAACCCTTCTTGAATGATTCAGCGGAAGGGAGGAGAATGACCATAGAAATTATTTCCTGATCAATCTCCACAAAAGTATGGGTCCAGGCCGGGATCAAACTCGCGACCCCTGAATCTGCAGTCAGACAGTCATCTGTAGCCAGACACGTTACCGACTGCGCTATGCGGCCCGGTAGGTGTAACAATAAAATAAACAAAGAGATTAATTCTCTCACAATGTAGATCCCTTTGTAAGCATTTTCGTTCTTAAGGGACCAAGCCAGTCCTAAGGAATAAAGAAATATGCTTGATTATCCTAACTATTCGGCTGCTAATTGTGACTATCATCCACTATGTGTGTCGTCTGTTGGTCCTTTTAAAACATCTGTAGCAAAGAGAGTGTACCTAGATCAGACTGCTATATGGGTCCACATGGTTTGTAGTATGCCGAAATTAGTCCTTGACATAAGCATTTACATGCAGCAGACGACTTCAACAAACATTTTCAGATGCATTGTTTTCTTAGAAGGTGAAGGGTTAATTGCATATAACAAATGGAATAATGTGAAATATGAGAAAATATGAAATAGTCATAGGTTTCGATAAACAAAATTTTTGGGCGTAAAATTGTAAATATGTTCTTACACATCAGTTTTAACTTATGTTTTGGGTGCTCAAAAGAACCATCTTATTTAGAATGGTTCTTTTGGGTACCCACAACATATGTTTTGGTAAAGAAATAAGAAAATTATTTTTTGGTATGCACTCTTAACTAAAGGTCTGATAGTGAGAGAATCACAAGTCAAACCAGTCTGCTCAGCTACAGAGACTAGCTAGAAAATTGAAATTTCGCTTGTAGCAGTTTAGATATGATACTTTCCATTAAGCGAATAACAAAGGCACTGATCAGACTGCACGTATGCACAAACTTGTCTGCGCCTTTGTTGTTTGCAACTCCCTGAAGACAGGTTTTCTCGCGTCGAGGCCCATATGAATATTATTAATATGGATTCATCATTTAGATAAAAAAAGTATAGATCCTGATCAGCAGGCTTACTCAGAATCCACCTAATCTGGATCTACATTTTGAAAAGAAGATAAATATATAGAATTTTGAAAAAAATTTGTTATTCACTGTTTAAAAATATAGCTATTATAATACTTGCAACATGCACCAGTCCTTTAGTTAACTGTAAGAAAATAATCACAATTTGAAGATAACAAGATTTCACTTATCTGGAAATATGATGGGGCATAAATATGATGATTTAAGTATTCGAGTATTTGAAGAAAATATGCATACAGAAATGAACCAGTTCATGAGATTTCGGGACTAATCATATATAAGCACCAACATGAGATTTACTACAATGTGGTATGTGAGACCAGCAAAGCCTCAGATCAACCTGCGCATATGCGCATTCTGATCAGAGCCTTTGCTAGTCACTTAAACATTCTATGACTATTAAGCTACTGGCCGAACATCATTTGGAGTTTCTAAGCTTAAAAGGAGGCTGCACAGGCTCGTCTGAGACTACAGTTTTCAAAATGCCACTTTGTGGGAAATCACGTGTCACGGCTCATATGTGTAAAGTAATTCTTTATATATGTATGTGCAGCTACCTAGTGGGCTAATATTTTGCCCAAGCCTACATCTATGTCCCGTATTTGTGCATGTGAGCAGTGTAGGCTCTGGTAACATTGCACAGATGTGAAGACTTGCCTGAGCCTACACTGCTCCTCAGTTCATATATGGTAAAAGTACCAAAATCTCATGGGCTGGCTAAAATTATATAGGAGCTGCCATGGTGTAGTGGATCAAACACTCACCTTGTACCCAGATGTATCTCCGGCTCCTCCAGTCCGTCAGATGAGACTCATAGCTGCAGTTCCATCTCCATATGACCTTAGTTGTTGGTTGGACATTAAACACAAACTCACTCATTCAAGGATCATAATGAACAGCTTGATCTCAATATTTACAAACTGAATGCCATTTGACTTTGATAAATTTGCATAGTTATTAATGAGAATATGATGGTGAGGTTAATGGATATTTCTCCAATTCCAACATTCTACCACTTTTTACATGGAAGACACATGCTTATGTAAGGTGAATTTTAGTATGACACATATATATAGTGCATTCATCCCTTTAAGGTCACTGCCCACACCTGGGCCATTTTATTTCCAAAAAATAGAATTTTTTCATTTTTTGATATTCTGTAGTACATTAAATTATAAGAAAAATAACGCATTTTAAAGAAAATTTACCGTCCAGTTCAAAAGTTACAGCTCTTCATTATATGGCCTATGTTACGCAGCTTTTTGGAAACTCATTAAGACAAGTAAAATATTCTGTAACTCAATTTTATATTTGAAAATCGTTATTTCAAACAAGCATGCGAAGCCATTAATAATTAAGAACTTTTTCTAAAACCATTCTTTTGCAGATAAACAAGTATTTTTCTTCATATCACGCTATCAAACCAGCATTTACCGATATTTATGCATTCGTTTTCAGCAATTACTGACTGATAATTCAATATTTAAAAATACTTAAAAAAAATATTTTTTTCTATTTTTTTTTTCAGGAAAGTGATCATTATATAAGATGCATTATGAAAGAATTTAAAAAATATTCACCGTCTAATTAGTGAGATATTTACAAATAATTATCCCTACCCCCTAAACTGCAAAATAATGGACTAAGCAGGCTTTTCTTATTTCTAAACATGTTAAAACCTTACGAATCAAACGCTATTGATTGAAATACCTCACTGTGAACTGCCAAATGAAACTATGTGTATTCCAAATACTTGGAACATTTATATGCATATATGAGAAGACTTTTCAATACCAAAAACGATACCAAAATACCCCACCCACAGTAAAAATAAACTTTTTTGCATTTTGTCTGAACACCTAGTCGATCTATTTTGACCAAATTTGCATAGATACATCATTAGGATAGAGATGTAATGTTTTGGGGACGTTTACCGTTTTCAAGGTCACGGGGTAACTTAGGTGAAAAATGTGCTGTTTTGATATGCATCGCTTCAATTGATCGATGCATATACTACATGTACTCATCCAAAATTTTGAAATGTTTTTAAATCTTTGTTGCGGCCTCGGGCGCCATACTAATGTCTGATCGCTAAGCAAGGCCAGACCTTAACACTTGAAAAGAGGAGGTTTATTTCTATTAGATCTATATATCCTTTGACGGACATCTTTCTGTTGAAACATGTCAAATGTAGATTAAACTTGGAGATTAGCAAAAATTTTAGCGTTAAATTGTAAATATTTCATTGCTCATTATTTTTATATTTGCTTTGGGTGCTCAAAAGAACCGTCTCACTGAGTACCTATAACTTACCTATGCTTTGGTTGGACCCTCATTTATATAAAAAGGGTTCTTTTTATGCCCACACCCTTCCCGCTATTGAAGGTGAAGGGGGTATTCAGTGGAGCGGAGGGGGAGGGGGTATTATCTAGTACCAATCCCGTCGGCGTTGGTCATGGGTGGAATTGGCCACGAGTAGACTAGAGGGGCTAGACATTTTCTGTGTGCATATCACATGACAAAGGTTTGTGGATTGTGTCCGCATTTACATGAATATAAATGCATATATGAGCATCGATGCGGCAAAACCTGTCTTCAGGGTTTCCGATAAGATCATACCAAAAACAAGCCTTCTCAGCCACAGAGACTAGATAGAAATAGTGAAGTCTCGCTTAGAGCAAGTTTAAATACGATACTATTCAATGTGTGAATAGCAAAGGCGCTGATCAGACTGCGGGGATGCGCAAGCTGGTCTGTGCCTTTGTTGTTTGCAGACCCCGATGGCAGAGTTCCTCGCGTACCTTTAGAAAATTTAGAGTAAGCCTACTATAATTTAGACTCACGACTATACTTGGGTCAACATTAGTCCAACATAGCCCTTGTAGCTAAACATTGGAACACATTTGACATAAGGCAAATTGTTTAGGACGCAAACTAAAGCGAGGGCCTCTCAACGCCAACGTCAAGTTCAATACTTGTCGTTTACGCATAATGACATCATAAGAACAAGTGACGTCATTAGCGCACATCAGGTTCAAAGTAGATGCTAGAGAACGTGTCGAGATAGTCTGTCTTGGTAAAATTTTAATGCAGGTAAAATAAAACCAGAAAATTATATATAGATCTATATAAAAGTATTTATATCATTATTGTTGTTGTGGACTGCCAAAAAACCGCGAGCAGTCGACTGACATTTCCCTGGTATAATGCGTGTTCCATTACACTGACTGATTTTTTTCTTCTCACAGAGCTGAGCGTCTATCGTTTAGTATCCGTAAAGAATGCCAACTTTTGTTGTTCATTATACTTAAAATTTTGTTTGCATTTTTAATGTGATATCAATCACTATCCGATTACCAACGTGCAGTGTAACGGGCATTATTGTCTGTAGAAAACAGATCATAGTTGCGTAAAATCACACTTTGTCATAATCGAACGCTACCAAGTATTACCTCCCTTGATGATTTAGAGTTGCGGTTATTGCTATGGGCAGTGACCTTAATATCACTATATTTGGGATCCATAGGAATAAACCGCGAAAGAGCCGATTACTTGACTGCATTATAAGTGAATCATGTTATTAAGTGGCAATTTTACAAAAGAAATGATAGGATAATGACCATTAAATGGACATTCTCCTATTTTTTTTTTTGTAAAATTCCATGGTAACAAATTGGGAGTCATAACATAACCATGTTATATCCAAATCTGTGTTATAATGAGGTGTTTTATAAAGGGGCTGTACTTCTACAAGAAAGAATTTGGTCCCTTTTGGAGTAAAGCCTTTCGCTAAAGCAATCTGTGAATTGGAACAACCATTGGCATAGCGCCCATTACACAGGTTACGCACATGCATAATAAAAATAGTAACATTCAAGGGAGGTCAATGTGATTTTCCCTACTATAAGGAACTGCTCATAAAGGAAAGAATTTGCTCCTTCTGGGAGCAAATTTTTTCCTTTAAGAGAAGTTCTCATTTTGAAAAGGGATGCAATTGAAGAGAATCATTGCTTGATCCAGTCGTCTCCTTTTAATTTGCGTTACTTTCTCAGCGTTCTGGCTACGCCATTGACAACTGCAAACAGTATAGCTACACATAAATCAGGCCCAAAGATTATAAGAAAATGTTCATGCTCAACTCTACTGAGGATGAAATTTTAATTGTTCATAAAAGGTAAAATGGTACAAAATAAAGACTTTTTCTTTTTCTAAGAACTCTCACCTGCGAATAAATATTGCCAACAATTGAACAACTACGAGCAGGATAAATTTCATGCTGAGTTGAGTTGAGCATGTTAAAAGTGTCATAACCTCAAGGCCCTGTGTCTCTGAATGGTAACACTGCCTGTTATATCTAGCCATTCCCAGTGCAGGAAATACCTTGATAAAAAATGCCCTCTGAGTATAGTACAAGTTCAAATATTTCTCTACTAGTGATAAATTTTATCATCTGCTGACTACCTTTCCAAATAGTTTGGACCCAAATCAGGCACAACAAAATGTTGGGCCTGATCTAGATATAAACTGTGGACACTCTAATGGCATTACTGTAAATTCTTTTTTTAAGTTATATTTTTTAAAAAAAAAATCAGCAGACAACAAATAAAGCATAAAGTATACAAAGGATTAAGGCTTAAACTTCAACTTTTTAATTCCTTAACCAGGGTGGACTTGATTTGATAATTTTAGAGTACTCAAGAGTTCACCAAAAGAGCAACCTAAAACAACTGAAACTAGACACTCCCATCTACTTTGGTGTAAATCTAATAATGGATGACTGGAGAAAAATACCACACAAAAAGATTGCCTGACAACAAAAAGGAAAATGACAAAATGGTATCATTCTCTGACGTTAATGCACTTATTTTGGAAAGTGGTAGTGCCAAAATAAAACTTTCTAAAACAGAAAAAACTATCACAGTACAAGCAGGAAGATGGGCCATCTTGCTTCATAACAGGCTATGTGACTGTTCAGACCACACCACCTTGGAAATTGCAGAGTTAAAAGGGTAGAGAGGGCAGCTAAATCCAAATCTCCAAGCTCAGTATATACAAGCCAGCACATGATTTTTGGAATTTATCTTTTAGCTGAGCAACAAAGGCTCAGATAAGCCTGCGTAAAAGCGGAGACTCTCCAGAGTCTTCACTCTTGTATACCCAAAGTATGGATGTAGATGAAGACTCTGACCAAGGTTTAAACCTGTAGCCTCGCTGGATATGTCAGCCTGTGCTTATAAAGGAGGTTTAAATTTTGCCCATATGCGATAAGTACAAAAATCTCATGTGCTGGCTCATATCAAGATAAAGACATATATTTTGTACATAGCTGCAGGACTAAGTGAGCACCAGGCCCCAGGTTATAAAACTTTTTTCATGCTCAACTGAGCACAAAATTTCAACAGCTCATAAAATCTAAAATAGACAAACGAAGAAGTTTATTGCTTTAAGTCTCTCATATGTTGTATTTATCATGCTAAAAAATGTTAAAATGCCAACAATTGTTGGCATTTTAACATTTATGAGTAGGCTAAATTTTGTGCTCAGCTGAGTTGAGCATGAAAAAAGTTTTATAACCTCAGAACCAGTTCTTAACCACCACTTGGTACTTGTTCTTATTCCATACACAACTTTTGATCCTTGTGGTCCCAAATTCTATTTTTTATGTTTCCTGCTCTACTTCTTCAATAGTATTGCTATCTGTTTCTTGTAAACTATTTTCAATATGTGTGTCTATTTCACTGAGTGGTGAGGTAATTTCAGGAGCTATTTCTATTTTTGGAATGTTATCTTCAGAGTCACTCTTGTCTTCAGCAGTATTGTCATATGTGCCGCCTGTGTCTTGCCCATCTTGATCTAAAACAGGTAAAAATGAGTTACTGGTATTAAGTCCACCATTCACTCGACAAAAAAGCTGACAGAGACCTGATTTTAACAAGCGTCATAATTGCTTCTTTCTTAGAATCCCAAGGTGAAGTCACTCCATAGTAATTGGTCCTATTGTGCTAAATTCAAATTTGTCAATCCAGTGGTGCAATCTCATTATAAATAGAGGATCTTACATGAGTGCTCATGTTTTATTGAACTTGTTAAACGAGTTGGGGAAAAGAGATAAAATGCGAGGCTTGCCAAACATTTTATCACTTTTTCGCAAGAGTTTAATAAATTCAATAATACAAGAGCATGAATGTTAGATTCTATTTATCACATGACTTTAAAATTACTTAAAAACGCATTTTTTGAGTGAAAACGTCAAAATTTGCCATCCTCAACATTAAAATGGACATTATTATGTTAGGCACTAATCTGTAAACCACTAGTGGTTTTTCGATTTTATTGCATGGAGTTATTTCACTTCCAGAAGCGACGTCATGTGATAATCACGTAGATGAAAAAAGAGAAGCCAGCTAATCTAGATTGCCGTTGTTTTACATAGAGAATTTAGAATTTTGACTTAAGTTATGCCCATTGTGCACTTGTTAGGTCAAAAACGGTATGTCAATTAAATCGTTAAATCACCAATCATAATTTAACAGCAAACAGCCCTTTGAAGAATAGGTTTCTACTTATGAACAATTAAGGCTGGATATCTCATGAATATTGCCTGTCAGCATATAATTCACATGAAACATCAAGCCTCATTTCCACTGACATTTTTCTCCTAAAATGAAATCACAATGAGGCCAATTTGCCATCTGACAGCAGCAATTATAGTTGTCACTTTAAGGTTGAAATAGCAAATGCTACTGCACAATTAAGAAATGAATTTCATTTTTTGAGTTTTATGAAGGGAAAGTGAGAGACACCCGATAGGGTATCACTTTAACTCTGAACAAAACCCATGTCATTAATCCTTTCATGAAAAAGGAAATTTATCTCACATTTACATTTTAATACATTTATATAAAATAGAATTCCTTTATAACTAAGGGTACAATTTAAAACAGTTTTCTTGGATTGTAAAACAGAACAGGGTCACATCCAACGTCAATTCTGACAGCCCAGACAAAGGACACGAGAGGCTTGTTTTGCATGTCCCTGACCAGGCGTTGTTCCACGTCAATCACAACTACATTGTCACATTTGGAGAATGAATTTGCTATTTAAAATGTATTGCACACGCATTTGAGATTGGTCAAAAAGTAGCTGTCAATCATATTTCTGTTCTTCATGAGGTTTTGAACAGTTGTAAAAATTATAGGTATGCTTGGTGACTGACCCCAATTTTATCATATACAAAGTATTATATTGATGACTGACCCCAAGGTTATCATAAATACAATGCATTATATTGGTGACCGACTCCAAGATTATCATATACAAAGTATTATATTGGTGAACGACTCCAAGGTTATCATATACAAAGCATTATATTGGTGACTGACCCCAAGTTTATTGGTGACTGACCCCAAGTTTATCATATACAATGCATTGTATTGGTGACTGACCCCAAGGTTATCATATACAAAGCATTATATTGGTGACTGACCCCAAGGTTATCATATACAATGCATTATATTATATTGGTGACTGACCCCAACTTTATCATATACAATGCATTATATTGGTGACTGACCCCAAGGTTATCATATACAATGCATTATATTGGTGACTGACCCCAAGGTTATCATATACAATGCATTATATTGGTGACTGACCCCAAGGTTATCATATACAATGCATTATATTGGTGACTGACCCCAAGGTTATCATATACAATGCATTATATTGGTGCCTGACCCCAAGGTTATCATATACAATGCATTATATTGGTGACTGACCCCAAGGTTATCATATACAATGCATTATATTGGTGACTGACCCCAAGGTTATCATATACAATGCATTATATTGGTGACTGACCCCAAGGTTATCATATACAATGCATTATATTGGTGACTGACCCCAAGGTTATCATATACAATGCATTATATTGGTGACTGACCCCAAGGTTATCATATACAATGCATTATATTGGTGACTGACCCCAAGGTTATCATATACAATGCATTATATTGGTGCCTGACCCCAAGTTTATCATATACAAACATTATAAAGCATGGTAATCTTTGCAAATAGTTTGCACCCAGACGTTTTGTTGGGTCTAATCTTGATCCAAACTATTATTGCCAAAGGACTTTTTTTTGCACCAAACTCCTTCATGCATATGTTTAGTATGTCTACATTGTGTAAATGAAGTATTGGATTAATTAATCAAAAGCTGTGGTAGGAGTTGATTGGCCCACAAAGGTACTATCTGCATATAAAATTATACAGGAAATATTCTCATAGATGTCATTTTAGCAAATATTATTTTTTTAGCACCATGATCCTTCATGCATATGTTTAGTATGTCTACATTGTGTAAATGAAGTATTGGATTAATTAATCAAAAGCTGTGGTGGGAGTTGATTGGCCCACAAAGGTACTATCTGCATATAAAATTATACAGGAAATATTCCCATAGATGTCATTTTAGCAAATATTATTTTTTTAGCACCAAGATCCTTCACGCATATGTTCAATCTGTCTACATGAATATTTTTTTTTTTTTTTTTTTTTTTTTAGTTGTTATTGCTTTATTCTCCCCGTCCATTGGTGTGTAGGGGGTCGGGGAGGACCATCCCCCTGTCACACCTTACAAACTACAATTTTTTTTATAAATAAAATCAATGTATGATAAATCAATAGACTTTTTGCTCACTGTAAAGGCAGCAACTTAATTATTCATATCTGATCGTGGCTCGGCTGTTTCTTCTAATAAGGAAATCAGGTTTTGTTAATAATTGGTAAAGAGTTTCTAAGCTTTTTGAGCCGCATAAATGTGTGGGCATTCCATGAAAGTCTATGCATTAACCTTTCAGGCGCCTATCACTAAAAGTTGTATGGGTTTGTTGCTTGCTGAACAATTTTGAAGCCTCTTTAACAAACAGTGTAGATGCAGATCAGACTGTTCCTATTGGAGCAGTCTGATCTAGGTCTACACTGTCTGCGTCTATATTTATGTTAAACAATAAACAGATACCACACCTCATTTTCAGCTTTTACCCTTGTATTAGACCAGACCTAATTACGTATTCATAAGGTGCCGCCTTTACAGTAACCAAAAAGTTCAAGAGTACACACACTAGCAGGGCTGTGGAAATACCAAGCCGGACTTGTCCGACCTGGTCCCATTTCATTCAGGATAAGTTGAAAATTTCAATTTACTTGTCCTTGGACAAGTGCAAAATTTGTTATAAAGTTAATAAAATTTTGTATTTCATATTTAGATAAATTATTACGAGTTCCCATGTTGCATTGAAAACAGTGTGGATCCTGATCAGCTGGTTTCTTCAGAAGCCAGCTGATCTGGATCCACACTGTTTACAAGAGAGTTGATATCTGCATGGTTTCATACTGTTTTCTAAAGTGTAAATTGTTTAAGCACAGAAAGGAATAAGCTAATTTGTACTATTGGACAAGTAAAATTTCTTTCTACGAGGGTTAGTCAAAAATAACTGAGCCCTACCTTATAACACTTAATTCAAGTAAAATAGACACATATTTAAATGATATTTCATCACAGTTATATGTCATCTATTCAATAACCTAATTTATATCTGTTGGTTGGCTTTATATACTGGTTGCTAGGCAACCGAACATGACCTGTCGAACGGGTGCGTTCACGCTGTAATACATCGATATCTAAGCGTTGCCATGGAAATGATAATGCCTATGTAATGCTGCATTCAATGTCCTTTGATACCTATTACATGTAACTACTCAGTGTCACAGAAAAGAAAACAGCTGACCACAAAATTTCGATGCTGTGGTAGTTTGATTTCAGAATTTAGCAAATTTTTACGTGCCTCAAGTCCTATAATTTACCCCACCCACATTCATATTAACACAATTTTAATAGAAAACATAAAATAATAGCCTAATAATGCTTTTGCAGTACTGCATACACAAGCAGACCTTCAGAAATATTAAATTCCTTGTTTGTAATAAGCGATTCTGTTTCCATGGCAACACAATAATCATGTATTTGAAAAGTAGTGAGATTTTGACTTGTTTTGTTGCTAGGCAACGCATGCAATCAGTGTTCACCTAAACATTTACGAACCAAGTATGATGAAAAGGCAATATGGCATATGTTATTCAAATAAATGTCAAATATGTCTTTCTCAAAAACTATCAAGCCCACAAGCTTTTTTAAGACACACTGTATATTTCTGGTGGCGGAGATCGTGAACGCATCACTCTGACCGACCATCTTTAGTTGCCTAGCAACCAAAACAAAAGATTCACCAGGGTAATTATTTTGGGTTAAAACATCTATGACATGTTATACTTATAAAAGATAATCACATTTCTTGTCTACAATGTGATATAATGAGGGAGGGCTCAGTTATTTTTGACTAACCCTCGTACAAGTACATTATGGCCATTTACTTGTCCCTGGACAAGTAGAAAATTTTACTATTTCCACACCCCTGCACCCTAGACTAGAGAGACTGTATGGGATATTACAAAAATATGCAAGTTACAACAACAACAATATAAAGTAAAAAAAAAGAGAAAAAAAGGAAAGATACATAGAAAGAATGAGTAAAAAAGGAAGAAAAATAGAAGAGAGAGAAAAAAACAAAAAAGAAGGAAAATCTGACCCGGCAACAAGGCATGAATGATTGTTGTGCTGACAATTATCTTGCTTACAATTTTTTTTAAAGGACTTTTCTCTATTTTAACACCGTAGAATGTTATAAAACAATGTTTTGGGCTGATAATTATGCATCTATACTGTTTACTAGTGGCAAAAATTGACTCCATTCCTTCTCAAATTTAGTTAGATCATTATTGTTAATGGCTATCTCCATGTGTGTTTTATACATAAATAAAAGTTTTCTCTACATGAATATTGTGTAGGTAAAGTATTAGATTAATTCAGCAAAAGCTGTGGTAGAAGTTGATAGGACCAAGAAGGCACAATCTATGCATATATACAAAAGCCATATTGAGGAAAATTGCCGTTCTCATAGCTGTCATTTAAAAAAAAAAATAAACTATACTCCTTCATGCATATGTTCAATGTGTCTACATTGTGAAGGCAAAGTATCAAATTTCTGCATCAGAAGCTGTGGTAGCAGTTGATTGGCCCATGAAAGCACTATCTATCATGCATATACAAAAGCCATATAAGGGGAAAATTGTCTAAGTTCTCATAGCTGTCATTTTGTCAACAATTTTTTTTGAACCAAACTCCTTCATGCAAATGTTCAATGCGTCTACATTGTATAAGCAAAGTGTCAAACTGCTCCATCAAAATCTGTGGTAGGAGTTGATGGGCCCATGTATGCACTATCATAGCATAACCATAAACCCTATATAAAAAAGCCATTTAGAATTACAAAGGGTAATAACTCTAATAGAATTGGCCCCTAGCCCTTACCTTTTTGTTAAAAGTATTTGTCTTGTAGATATGAATAATTATGTTTGCAAAGTTTGATGAAATTC
Source organism: Loripinus fragilis (assembly GCA_964019695.1). Taxonomy (NCBI): domain Eukaryota; kingdom Metazoa; phylum Mollusca; class Bivalvia; order Lucinida; family Lucinidae; genus Loripinus; species Loripinus fragilis. The sequence continues at coordinate 86,991,175 of OZ026523.1, read as the reverse complement.
CAGCAATGACTCTTTCAAGATATTAAGGAAACAAACGTTACAGATGAACAGTATACCCTCCACATCACAGTTTGAGGGATATACAAAGCAGACAAAATTCCCAGGTCAAAACAATAGTGGCAGGCTAAGGGTTGATAGTATACCTGAGATAGCAGGGTCACTTCCAGTAGTAGCAAGAAAGTCTCTAAGATCACTATCATCAGCCTCTATCTCTACATCTGCCAGCTCGAGTTTCTTCTCACTTTCTGGAGTACCGGGGAGTCCTAGAGAAATTAGCGTAATCAGTAATCTCCCCTGATAACTTTCATATACATAGGTCAAGATAAGGAAATTTTATTTGCGTAAAATTTAAATTATTTTCTTACCCATTAATCTGAACATGTGTTTTGGATGCTCAAAAGAACCCTCTCATTGAGACGGTTCTTTTGAGTACCCACAACATATGTTTTGGATGAGAAATAAAGAAAATAATTTTCCAATACGCACTCTTATCTGGAGGCCTGATATAGCAAGTTAGTAAATCATTTGAAGTCCTATTCTTTAACCATTGGAACCTGTACAGAGTAGGCTGCTTAAAATCTTGATATATCGAGATATATATTATTTCATTGTCAAAGCTTATTTACAAAATATGTAATTGAAAACAAACACTTTTGTAACCTCGTGAGAAAACATTCTTATATTGTAAACAAAAAATAATGATGCCAATCAGTCTGCAATACAGTTCAGTCTGGTGAACACCATTGTTACTGGCCTCTATGAAAGTAAAACAGCTATACTAGCTGTAATCAAGTTTACTCCATAGGCTATTTTTAGATCATGTCAATCATTTTCTTATTTTAAAACAACATTGAAAAATTTCAAAAAAAATTTAAGTAAAACTCAATTTTCCATAATATTTTTAAATATAGTATTTCAAAGGTGTCAAAAGGCATTGTCATTGAGTAAAGGGTTAAGAAATTATCTCTTCTCTTTATCTGAGTAAACTTAGGGGATAACTGTATTCAAAATTTTCATTTGGGGAGGTATACAGTGAGCCACTTTAGTTACGCAACACATATAAAATGTACAATTACTCGGAGAAAAAAACGTTATATTTTTATTCTGAGACTACCAACGTAAAGCGCCTCTATCTTTGCATCAGCCATTGAAATTTCATTGTGATCAGATCAGAAACGAAGGAGAAAATGGATGTTTAAGTGCACTACCCTCAAAACACGATTTCACATTACATTATCTCGAATGAATCTCAGATCACATTGCAATTTTTTCAGGGTCAAATTTCTGCTATGCCAGATATAAGAGCCGATTTATTCTTGGCAATGTCTAAGACTGGAATGTTATTGTTAACTTCATAGTTTTTTTTAATGTTTTGCTATTTTGGTTCCCAGCTGACCAAGGTTTGAAAAAAGTTGGTTTTCGTACTTTTTTTTAAGTTAGTTAAAATTTCGCATGATTCTGAGTAAACTAGTTATCAAAACACTTCTATTTTAATTTCATTTTAAACAACCATGTATCCGCCGTTTATTTTCATAAAAAAATTAATGGATTTATTGGCGTCATGGTGTTGACGTTAGTGATGACGTCACTACTACCAAGGCTATAAGACAGGTCAATGATAAGATGTTTTAGTGTTTTGATACTTCCATGTCACCAAGTGACTCATTACAAAATAATTTGCGAAGAAAACCCAGTTTGATTATTGTAACTGACGTTAATATGACGTTAAACAGTTAGGCACATCCGTTCGAAGGAGATATAATATGTCGATCTAGATATGACCACTTGTAATAAATCCAGAACGAAATATGTTATGTCAATCGACATATCCCATATATTTCGATCGAAATATTGTTATTTCTCAATCCGAACACGTGGTCTTTCTTGCGTCATGCGCAGTCTCGTATCGATTTGCGCATAGCGCGAAATTTTGAATTCGAAAGAAGCAATTTATACCTACAAAAAAGCCAGCGTAATGGGTAAGTTCACCAGGGAAATTTTATACAAAATAGTGTCGAAAGTTCTCTTCCTTCAATGATGAAGTTAATCCAAGTAACGTCTCAAATATTCTACCCGACACATTGTTTGTCACGTTGTTGGAAACCTGGATACATCACCCTGGTCCGTCATTACATTACAGGTACCGAATAAAACCTACAGGTTTCGTTATTTTAACGTATAGGTTCTGAATAAAATGGAGAAAAAAGATTGTGGCGAATCCGTAAGAGTGCATTCAATGTTAAGGTTTTCAATTATGCTAATAGCCTAACGAACCCCACAAATTATGATTAATTCTATTTGGAATATCTAGAAACGTCCCTGTTGAGGCATACGCAAGTAATGCAATATCTACCGAGAACAGCCAGTGCTGATTTCACTTTCTGAAGTATGAACTGTCGTTAGAATATCGTCAAATTATATTCTCATGAGTGAAAGTTCAAAATTTCCAAAATCCTGAACTTTTGAAACTCCAATCTTAAAATTTGCAGTAGGCAACTAAATATTTACAATTTCAATTTTAATGGTCAATTGTCTTTAGACAGACTGTATATAAATAGGAAAACCTATTATAATCTCCCTAATTCAGCATTTTGAGGCTGACTTTCTATGGAAAGTCAGCCTCAAAATCCTGAATTCAGGAATAATCCTGAAAACTTTCACCCATGTATTCTAGGAACAAACATATGCTAGTTTCATTATGCGAATATGGAACTGTTCATGTATAAATAACTGACCATCATATACACTGCTCAAAATATTTAAAGGAACACTACATATTTTGCCGTTGATCACAATACAAATGCACTCATTGTCTGGCTCATAGCGTGAGATGGATTAATAGGGCAAAAATATGTTTGTCCTGTGATTAATTTGGTAACCTATCAAGGATGATGCTTGTTGATAAAAATGATGTAGTCCCTTTTCAGAAATCTCCATGGAACGCTTTATGTAAAAATGCATTTTTGTTAAAAATGTCCCTTTTTTCAAAGCCAAATTTTAGACGATTTTTTAAATCAAGCATCACAACAGCATCATTTCTGGACAGTCAAAAGCCTTTTAATGCTACAGAAACCATTAGGTCACGCTTTTAACAAATTCAGAAGATTCTACAGAGTTCCAGAAAAAATCGCCATTTTCAAGAAAATTAAAAATTACAAAATTTGAGCCATGAACTTAAGCAGCGATTGTTTTATCAAAAACCTTTTTTGATCCCAAACTTTGACTATCTTAGCAAAAATGGCAAAAGAACTGCGGATTCTGTCATATTGTCTAGTGAACTGCATTACTTGTCTATTGGACAGGGCTTAACATTATCACCTATGGAAAATTATCAGGTGTTCCTTTAAATATTTTTAGCAGTGTAGAATTAGCCCGATGGATGGAGAGGCAATTTGTGTAACCCTGATCAGACTGCTCTTTCGGGAGCAGGCTGAGGCGGGTCTACGCTGATTAATCAGACCTATCATTTCAAATATCTAGTCAAATAGCGAACACAAAAAAAAAACTTCCACGCCACTTAAGTATTTTAGTATTAATTCGAACACACCTTGCCTATAGCAAATGCTAAAAAATCGTGTTATGAAACAACAAAGTCGCAGTTTTGAAAGCGCGAGGAAAGCGCGCACTATAGCTGCCGTCAGTGTCCACTGCAAAATGACGTCATTTATTACGTTAGTCGGTGTAACTTGAAAGACTACACAAATACATGTCAGCATACATGCGAAACAGTTCAACTATTGCAGGATTTCTTCAGTGCAGTGGTGGAAAGTTGGAAGAAGCTGAAGACTTCAATGTGTTTTCGTCGTTTATTGCGTTTTCAAATCGAAATAGGTTAGCTCTAGCGCGACCGTGATTTTATCTTCTTTACAACTGACCTCCAAACAATGAATTATTACTCAACAATTCACTGCAAGAGCTGATCTTTTTCTTAAATACGATTTAGCTTAACGTTGATATCGATACAAAAGGGCTTATGTTTAGGTAGTTTTGTTACAGACAAGCAGGCAGACAGACATATAGATTTTGCTGCTCGAGCACACAGAGCTCGCAACACTGTATGTCGATGAACTGTCTTCAAATCTGTCGGTGAACTGTCATCAAAATGTATGTCAGTGAACTGTCTTGTCGCATCTGATATAAACGCCTTAAAATATCAAGTTAATTGAAATAGCCTAAACTTATATGTCGTTTTAGATATAATATTTCAAATGAAATATAGATATCCGGACGTAGAGTTATATGTATCTCGAAGGAGATATTATATCTAAGTTGAAATATAGTAAGTTATATCTCGATTAAGATATGTTATTTCGATTTAGATATTATATTTGGACCGACATAATATATCTCGTTCGAACGGATGTGCCTAACTGTTAAAAGGAGTATTTCTTCAAAAACTAACGTTGTTACTAAATTCAACGACCAAAAAAAGCGGTTTTACTTGAATAAATAAATTGTTTTTGGTGTTTTTCAGTCACAACGATCACCATGGATAATGCCTAGCACAAAACAAAAATAGAAAATATAGACGTTCCGCTTGCACGTGCATTTTTCAAAATTTGTCAAAATTGCCTTTGAGTAGCAGAATGATTCCCATGAGTGATTCCAATAATTTTTTTTCGATGTTATCAAACAGATAAAATGTCAATAAATAAATTATCATACAGAATGTTCGATTCTAGCATTTTTGTCAAAAAATGTGGGCCCTGAAAAAAGTGGTGCATAACTAAAGTGGCTCACTGTATGGTCGGATATATGGTAGGAAATATAGTTTCATCGCAACGCACATGTCAAGCAAACCTGTAAAACGTGATTTATGAATGTATATCCGACAATATACCTCCCCAAATGAAAAGTTTAAATATGGTTATCCCCATTTTAATGCACTTCTGCAGTTCCCTTTCAAAAAAGGAGCACTGCAAGCTAAATAAAGCGGCATATCATCCAACAAAATGTGACGTAATTAATGATGTCAAACTCTTTCCAACAGTATAATGCAGGATATACTGTCGCAAATTTTTGACGTTATCCAATCAAGCGTCACATTACAAAAGCAAGTGCTTTAGAATGTTTTTTGTACTAGTCTAACTGTAGACAGGCATTTTAATTACAATGCTCATATAATATTGGCGTCTAGCCCCACTGGATATCTGTGGAATAATTTTGATTTCAGAAAATGTGACTTACTTCCTGGTTTTCCATGTTTCTTGTAGAAGTCAAGGTCCTGAGAGAATTGTTCTTGATATGCAGTCTGTCTCTCTCTCAGTAGACTCTGTCTCATTTTGTTCACTGTCTCAACTTTCTGAGCATGTTCTCTCGCAAGTTTTACTGCAAATATATTATACCACAATGAGGGAAATTAAATGGGTATCTATGTTATAAGAATAAGACATAATACAAAATTGTCTATTAGCATGGGTGATCTATTAGCATCAGTGGAACTAGCTCCAAAATGAGTCAATGGAACTTTTGCTCCCTCGACACATCAGGGAACTCACAAGCTAGCACTATCAACAGAAAAACAGTAAACAAAGGTATGTCTTGAAGAATTTTATAAGTTCTTATATCTTAACCCTTAAAGCGCCAAGAAATAATGAATCTGAAAATGTCGTCTGCTTAAGTCGTCTGCTGCAAATAATTGCCTAACATTACTGACGAATTAAGTATAGAAGCAAACAGCGTGGACCCAGAACAAACTGCTCCTCCACACTGTTTGCCATAGAGACTTCTTAAACGTTTCAGCAGACGAGAAAAGCAGACCACTTTTGCTGCGATTGGCACATTAAGGGTTAATTAGTGATCAATGGAATAATCTGGTAATGCTATCGTGTTTGTAGCAATGATTTATCATTATTCCGCGTAAAGCACAGATTTAGGTACCAATTTTTTTCATTTTCTGTCCAGTGTTTAGCCTTCAAACCCCCTGATAAAACCAAGCATGGAAAGAGATATTCATGTACAAGCAAAAAAAAGCTGTGGAGAAAACCTACCTGGAGAATAATGAACCCTAAAAATACCTTACTAGATGATAATGTGTACATTATTGAGATTTTAGTACACGTCACATTACTGAGCAGCTAAGGCTTAGACAAGCCTGCATGTTCATGTAGTCTCAATAGAGCCATTGCTGCTCTCGTTCACAAAGTATGAAGTATATGCAGATTCAGACCGGAATCCATCTCCACTCGATAGCTGTCCATGCAAGTTTAAAGGGAGACTAGATTTTACTATTTTTTATGCATATGTAGGACCAGATATGAAATTTTTTTAGGGCAAAATTATTTCTATTTTCTACCCATCAATTAAAGCATGTGTTTTGGGTGCTCAAAAGAACCCTCTTATAGAGACCGCTCTTTTTAATACCCACAACATATGTTTTGATTAAGAAATAAGAAAAAATCATTTTAATTACTCACTCTTATCTGGAGGATTGCATATGCAATAAGTACAATCATATCATGCACTGACCCAATTTTTTCTTACTTTAGCCATAGCACCAGATAAGACTGTGTATTGTGTATTTACGCAATTGCTTGGCTTTGAAAGCACAATTAAATTCATTTCTGTGCGTACAAAAACCCAATAAAAATCCTTGATACCCAATTCCGAAGCGTATGACGCTGCAGTATTCAGTTTGCTATTGTCGTTTAGACTCGTTTTTGCATACAACATACGCAATTGTTTGGTACAAATTTATGCACAGCGTGGTGCCAAATCTTGTATATTAAATTGTAAACCAGTCCAGGAACATTCTTATCGCTGTTTAGCTATACCCAATATTTACACAATTACGTCATTCGTCTCACTTTACCATAACAATGGAGAAGTGAAAAAGCCCCAGAGCAATCGAATAATATCGTCTCTAAGCTAAACTTTAATACCGCTTTGAAGGAGCAAAGAATCATTGATCACTCGATAAATAAATTAGAATTTTGAAATAAGTCAGAAATAGCGTCTCAGATATACTTAGCCGTATTATCAGTGGGCTTTCAGAAAGTGAAACCGAAAGTAAACAAAAATTCAGGAGAAACTAGGCTTGGTTTCATATCTTATATGCTTTAGATGAATACCCAATACAAAAACTTGAAATACCCAATTTGAAATACCCTGTTTAGCAGATAATTTATAATGAAGAAAATGATGAAAAAATATGTTGTTTGCAACAGTTATGACCTGTACTTTGAAGTCAAGTTTTTACTTTTAATTTTCTCCAACTCATGTGCCTTCTTGAGTTTATAAGCTGCAAGTTGTTTATGATGAGCTTGTTTATTGTATAGTAATTCTTGTTCTTCACAGATGTTCTCCAAGTATACTAGAGCAGCTTCAACCTTATCACATGCTTCATCAACAGCCGCTGAAATAAATGAAAAAAGTGTCATTAAGCAATGCTTATTAGACACCCCACTGAAAGTAAGGGTCAGTGAAAAAAAACGGAGTTTTGGCAAGTGATTGTTCAAACCAGCAGACCTTAGTTTTGGACTAGAGGACCTGAAGGTCCTGAATCGATCACCTGATATTGGGTCACAAGATCTTAATAATGTTAAACTAGGTCAAGGTCAACCTAGGCTTATTGTTTAAACATATTTTGTTTTACCATATATGCCACATGGCGGCCATTTTGGTCAAGTGACCTACAACAAATGTCATATCTATAAAGTTTTATCTAAAGAATACTCCATATGAAATTTGAGTTCAATCAGTTCAGTGTTTTCTGAGAAAAAAATGTTAAGATATGTATGTGCCAGTCCAAAATGAGTGGCCTTGGATGAAAGGTCAAAAGTCAGTTTGACCTTTGGTACTTATATTATAAAACCATTGTGTCATAAGGTTAAACATTTCTCGCAAGTATTATGATTTCAACTTAAAAAGTTACAGCAAAATGAACATTTTAAGATTTTTCCCATTTAATACATTAGAAATCAAATTTGACCTTGCCATAAAGTAGGTCAAGATAACTGGAAAAGCCAATATTTTATCCAATCAAATGCCAGTAGTTATAGACACTACATTTGGAAACTTTCGTAGGTTATTGTGTTGCTTTACCAATTGCATACCGCCATCGCATTTGACATAATCACTATGGAAAACAACTTTGTTTAATTTTATTTTCACACAAAATAAATTGATTTATGCGTAGCTTTGAGGATTTCACATAACAGAAAAACAGGCAGATTGGTATTCAATATTTGATCAATACTTTTGCACTCGCAAAAATTTGTTTGTACAAAAATGTTGGCCTCGAATTTTGAAATTCACACCCGCATTTAGCGTAAATGCAGGCTTAATTTCGGACCCTGAGAGTACCATATATGGGGGTGGTAGCCATCTTGGTCATGTGATCAGACCAAATTGCATAAATTCTGGCTAACTTATTGTAGGGAGTCTTCATATGAAATTTGAGTTCAATTGGCCTTGTGGTGTCTGAGAAAACTATGTTTTAATATATTGTTGGGAGTCTCCAATATAAGCAACCTTGGCTGAAAGGTCAAAAATCAATTTTGGCCTTTGGCACTTAATTAAAGCCATTATCTCATTAGGTCAAATATATCAAAAGAGAATAATGACTTTGGTTTCAACAGTTTTCAAAAAATGTACTTTTTGGTGTTTGTTGTTTTTTCAGGTATAATGCCGGTGTAGTGCAGCACCGTGCCTCTGGCATATAGAGCCTGCACAAGCGTTCGGAAGCAAATTTGACCTTGACGTTATTACAGTACATTAATTACTTGAACAATTGGGTATGTTACCCTCTCCTTTTTCATTTATTTGGGCATTGCAAATTTTAATTGGGTATTCAACATTTCTAATAAATATTTATTTGGGTATTTTGGTTTTTCAGTTGAGGTGTTTTTGTAAATGTTAAAACTTTATTTACCAATTGATACTTTTTATGCTTTATTGCTGCTCTGAACATAACATGCTGCTCAAAATTGACGTTCTCTTGCCCGTAAATGCTGAATACCAGTCAGTTGGCTGTGTACATTTAGCCACTCTGAACCAAAATTAAACTGCAGAGGGCAAAGTGATAAAAGCCAGTACCCATGACTGTTTCATTGTATCGGGTATACTGAATTTCTTTTGCTTTTTGTTACCCTACCGGATCAATTTTAATTGCTTTTTTTGATAATTAATTTGCATTAATAAGCAAATACACATACTAATTAAGGTACTGGCCATTAAGTAAGTCAATGTCAACCTAGGATCATCATTTGAACAAACTTGGTAGGCCCCACATCCCCAATGCTACACACCAAGTCTCAAGGTAATCGGCCTTCTGGTCCTGGAGATGGAGATTTTTAAAGGGCTTTTACCATATATGGGCGTGGTGGCCATCTTGGTCATGTGACCAGGACCATTTGAGCAAACTTTTGTTCCCTTATACTAAGGAGTCTCCATATGAAATTTGAGTTCAATTGGCCCAGTGGTTTTAGAGGAGAAGATGATTGAAAATGTTGACTGACAGACGACAGACAGACAGACACCAGAGTCATTGGTATACTATTAGGTCACCCATTAGCCTTTGGCTCAGGTGAGCTAAAAAACTTCAATGGAATCTGTGCAAATGACCTTTAAGTTGGCAATCTGTAACATTCATTTTTTTTGTACAGTTTATCTTACTGAAATTCAGTAAGATAAACTGTACAGAAAATATCACCCTTGAAGGTTCCTTGAATATACCAAAGCTTACATCAGAAAATCTGTAATTTTGTCAAAAATTAAAATTTTTGCACCAAACTGTTTCATGCATATGTTTTATGTTATGTCTATATTGTGTAGGCAAAGTATTGCATTAATTTAGCAAATCTGTTTGATTTTTGTTTTGTTTGATTTGATTCTTTACGTCCCATCAACAATCTTTCAGTTATATAGGGACGGTTCTTCCTGGGTATAACCAGTACTAAGCTAGGATAAATGTGTCTTGCTCAAGGACCACAACGCAGTGACGCCGGTGAGGCTCGAACCCGCGGCCCTTCGATCTCGAGTCAAGCACTCTACCACTGAGCCACTGCGCTCCCGTAGCAAATCTGTGGTTGGAGATGATTGGCCCATGAAGGCAATATCTATGCATATATGTATAAAAGCCATCAAGTATTATGCCATTTTGTCAAACATTATTTTTGTCAATATGCAAATGTCCAATGTGCTTTTTGTGTGAGAGTAAAGTATCAAATTGCTCCCATCAAAAGCTGTGTAAGAAGTTGATCCCCTATGTATGTGTCACAGGGTATAGGTATATTAATACATTTCTACTGCCTTTTTAATTGTGGTAGAAGCCGGCTTTTGCAAGTACATGGTAGAGTGTTTACCTGTACGAGGGTTAGTCAAAAATAACTGAGCCCTATCTCATAACATTTGAATCAAGTAAAATGGACATATAATAAGATGATGTTTCATTGTAGTTATATGTCATCTATTTAATCACCTAATTTATTTCTGTTGGTAGGCTTTTTGTAACGGTTGCTAGGCAACAGAATATGACCTGTCAAAGGGGTGCGTTCACGCTGTGAGACATCTAATTCTAAGCGTTGCTATGGAAACAGTAATGTGAAAGCAAGACTTTATTCACTGTCGTCGGATATCTTTAACATGTACCTATTCAGTGTCACAGAACAGAAACCAATTGAACCACAATGATAGATGCTGTGGTAGTTTGATTTCAGAATTTGTCAAATTTTAACGTGCCTGACGTCCTATAATTTACCCCACCCACATTCATATTTACACAATTTTAATTGAAAACATAAAATATTAGCCTAATAATGCTTAAACAGTACTGTATACACAAACCAACCCTCAGACATATTAAGTTCTTTGATTTAAATTCACAATTTTGTTTCCCTGGCAACACAATTCTTGTGTATTTAAAATTTTGTGGAATTTTCGCGTGTTTTGTTGCTAGGCAACGCATACAATCAATATTCACCTAAACATTACCGATCTAAGTGTAACGAAAAGACAATATAATGCATGTTATTCAAATAAATGTCAAATATGTCTTTCACAAAAACTATCAAGCATGCAAACTTTTTAAAGACATAATGTATATTCCTGGCGGCTGAGATCGTGAACGCATTGATCTGACTGACGATCTTCAGTTGTCTAGCAACCATAATAGAAGCTTCACAAGGATAATTCTTCAGGGTCTAAACATTGATGACATATGATACTCATAGAAAATAATCACATTTGTTGTCTACAATACCAAACTAAAATGTTATGAGGTAGGGCTCAGTTATTTTTGACTGACCCTCGTAGATCAAGCGACCCGAGTCTGATTCCCAGCTTGGACAGGTTGGAATACTTTACGACAGTAGCACCCAACATAAATAACCCACCCAAAAAGTGGCAGCACATTTTGCTCCGAAGCAGAATTTTTTAAAATGCATACAGGTAAATTATAAATGTAACATTCTCAATGATTTTCTGTCTAACACAATAAGTAACCATCAATGCAACATCTAAAAGGTTTGAAGCAAAAAAAACTAAAATGTCATACAGGAGATGATTGCTATAAGCAGTGATGCTTGTTATCAGATCCTGCCATGTGCTCATGTAAAATAATGTATTATTTACTCATGCTATGTAATTTTGAAAAAATATTTTTTAAACTAAAATTTCATGCTGAGTTGAGTTGAGCATGAAAAATGACTAAATAAACTTGGAGCCTGGTTTACACCATTTGTTAATGCCTATAGTAGCTTTTTCTAAGCTTTACCAAGCCTATCACTATCAAAAAGGCTTAGTCTATTGGTAAAATTGGTACAAAAGTATTAAGCTGGTGGCATTCAGAGTGGCTATTTATTGTAGTGTTGCATATATCTTAATTGACATTATTTTTGCTATGGCACAAGTCACTGAACTATTTCCCCAGTAAATATATTTGGATACAGACAAGAAACTATACCATGGCCTGGTTTCTGGCTTCACTTATAAAAACACGAAGGCACTTATAGACATGCACAACATCAATGTGTGCATGGTTTGTTTACGTCAGATGTAATGTGTCAGATCTAATGTAACAATGGTGGATATGAGGCAACGTTTAGCAACTTTAAACTTCCCAATAACTTTGTTGTTTATGGTCAGAAACATAAAGTGTGGGTACTCTTTTACCAAAATTGAGCAGATTAGGCAAAACAAAACAATAACAATTATTGTTAAACAATGATGACCTGATGCACTAATGCACTCGACCTTTGGCCTCATGCAAAAAAATCACCAGGTTGTCCACAGCACCGAAACCTTCAGCCTATTGTAATGGGGCAACAGATCATCCACAGCACCTCAGGGTAAAATTTTGACTATATTACAAACAGGAATGAAAATACTCTACCATTCACTTGATACTCAGGACTCACCCTGCCATTAGCCATTGTAGCCATTTGCTAATAAAATGTAGAGTGCCTACAAATTTAAGTCATTGGCTAAAAGTACAGTCTACGTGGTTAAAAAATTACATATTTGCGAAAAAGTGGACTTTCATCAGCTTTTGGATTTGGATTTTCAAATATAACTTTTATTATTCCTTCACACTTTACTATTGTGCTATACTTTACTCTTTTTCAATACCATCCGGGAGTCAAACAGTTTGGACCCAGATCAGACCCGACAATTTGTCGGGCCTGATTTGGATCCAAACTGTTTGCAAAGGTTATCAGGAATATCAGCAGACAACAAAAGTCACCCCTAGCGGGCAAAGAGTTAAATACAAACCAACTTGTAAATACTATACTTTCTGGCTAAAACCTTGGCTAAAGTTAATTTCATTTGGCTCCAACTTTTTCCATTTGGCTAAAGTGTTGACTACAACAAATTCTGAGCCAGGTTAAGCCCTGATACTGTCAAAAGTTCACTACTCACCTAAGGAATCTGTGATTTCTTGCAGCTGGTTAATTATCACAGGGAAACTGGCACAATTCTCATGGAACGTAGCAAGGAGTTCTGACTGCCTATCATAGTACACATACAATTTACTGATTTCTACATCAATATTCTGCAAAAACATAGAGGATCTAACATTCGTGCTCATGTTTTATTGAATTTATTAATCGAGTTGGGAAAAAGAGATAAAATGCGAGGCTTGCCGAGCATTTTATCTCTTTTTCGCAACTCGTTTAATAAATTCAATAATACAAGAGCACGAATGTTAGATTCTATTTATCATATGACAAATACTTTGAAATCTCATTTCTGGCGTAAAACATTATAATTATGTCATTATGTATGCAACGTTGTTACGGACGAAAATAATGTTTCCTGTAAATCTATAAACCACTAGTAGTTTATTGATTTTATTGCATGGCGTTATTTCACTCCCAGACGTGACGTCATATGATAAAATCATATAGGCAAGATGTAAGAAGTAAGCTTCAATCGCAGTGTCATGGGTAAAGGTTCAAAATTTCTTAAATCATTAACTTTAGAAATTCAAACCTTAAAACTTGCAGTATTCCTATTTTAAGTTAAAATGGTCAATTGTCTTTTGATAAACCAAAATACATCAGAGAAACTATTATAGTCTGGTGAATTCAGCATTTTGAGGCTGACTTTCTATGGAAACTTTCACCCATGCACTTTTAAGAATGAACAAAGGTGTCCAAAGCTACCCACAAACACCAATAATGTAGCTTCTACATAATTCATTTTAATGTTTGATCTATACTGCAAGTCATTATACACGTAGTAACTGTTGGCGCAGGTAAGATTATCCTTTATACTCATCAGGCCTATTTTTATCACAGAAACCGGCTTTGTCAAAGCTTTACATATGCTTGTGATGTTGCTATTACTCTTTGCTAGGCCAAATCTTAACATGTGATATCACATTTACTCTAAATAGCCTAGACAACTCAGATTCTTACCATAATTATGCTAAAATTTTGAACAAGTCAAATTGACTGTCTGATGAGGTGTACATCTCATCAAGTCCCTTTGACTGTCTGATTACATAAATTCAATTATTATGGGATAAGAGGGTTCACCCATAAGTTTATAAGCTCCTGGCTTTCTGTGCGCAATCAACAAGTAGTCTTAGATGGTCAAGCCTCAGATCCAGTCCTTGTTTTATCCTGTGTACCCCAGGTATGCAAAATGGTGAAATGGGTATGCCAAGAATAATTTGGCCGGTCAAGGTTTTTTAGTGAAAATGCTCATAACCGCATGGTATTATATTTTAATCAAATTTTATGTACTTATACATTTTAACATTATCAAAGCACAGATATGCAAAATGGTGATTAGACTTTGCCAAGAATTTTTTGGTGGCAAAGCTTAGTCACGGTTTTGCATACCTATGTCATGATAATGTTAAAATGTATTAGAACCCCCTTTCATATGGAACCTATTTCAGAACACCTATGTTGAAACACTCAGCTGAGCTACCTGAACAATTTAAACACCTAGAGTTTTATTCTAATTAGCAATGGGTCTATTTGGGTGGTGCATATTACTGTCAGTTGATTAGTTTTCTTGTTTCTCAACCAAAGAATATGTTGTGTGTACGCAAAAGAACCGTCTCAATAAGACAGTTCTTTTGAGCACCCACTACATATGTTTAAGCTGGTAGGTAAGAATATAATGAAAATTTTAGGCTCAAAATTTTGCTTATCTAGACCTATGCAACAACTATACCTGGGCTCCAGTAGCAGTCTCATCAGTGGATTTATACAAGTCTTCCCAAATCACCTGATGCCTGAAAAAAATAAAGTTTTATTATAACACATACTATAGCTGATATATTAACTCTTGATTATTACATTTTAATGGGCCAGCCCTTTTTATAATCATAATTATAATACATTAAAATGAGTTTGTTTAGTTAAAGTTTTAAGTCCCACAGTTATGGTCATGTCAAGACTGTCAGTTCACATAACCACACTTTTTCCAGGGAAAGCTTGACTAGGCTTCAATCTGAGTACTTCATACACATACTTTTGCTTGTAACTGACAACAACCTTTCTTAAATCAGTGGATGGAGGAGAATGATTGTAGAAATTATTTCGTGATCAATCTCCACGAAAGTATAAGACCGGGCTGGGATAGAACTCACAACATCTGGGCCTGAAATCTAACACACTACTGACTTTGCTACAGGGCCTGGCTTCAGATGAGGGATAATTCTGGCACAGAATATCTCATTCAGCCAAAACTGACAAGAAATTAGGAATTTTCACCAAGAAATTGTAGCAAAATTCTTAGCTGGTGTGTGCGAGAGAGCAGGAATGCACTAGTAACACTAGTGGGCAGTCTGCTATGTCTTCACTGATTGCATATCTGACAAGTACACAGGTTTAGATAAACACCATTTTTGAGCGTAAAATTGTAAATATTTTCTTACCCATCAGTTTTAACATATGTTTGGTGGTCAAAAGAACCATCTCATTCAGATGGTTCTTTTGAGTACCCACAACATATGTTTTGGTTGAGAAATCAGAAAATTAGTTTTTCGTTATGCACTCTTAACTTAAGTCCTGAAGTACCAAAATTTCATTAACTGGCTCATGGAGATATATACTGCATGCTACATCATTGTATGAAGTAGTGAAGCTACATGTATCATTGTTACGATGTCGAATTGTAGGAACATCAGAATCAGTGATGGTTACGTATAGGCATAAATACACAAAGGTTTAGGTATGCACCTGGTCATCTATACAAACTGAGATACGGTACCTTTTCTACTATTAGTCCAATATCAGGGATGTTTGTCTGAGATAAAGTTCACTGTTACTTTATTTAGTAAAGCGAGCATGGTTTTCTTACCTTTCTGGCAGATTTAATGCATTTCTTCCTATATAAAGGGCGGAATTGTCCATTTTTGTTGGGGACACAGTAAAGTTACCGTAACAAGGTACGTCGTAGAGATGCTGTTCATTATTCTAGACAGGTACGTGAAGTTATATATATTCAACCATGTTAAAATTGTACATGTTAGGGCTATGGCGATTTAGTGTTATTGTATTGAATCACGGTTTCTCTGGCAGGTCGCATTTTACTGAAATAATAAGTTACTCGTTTTCTATTTTGTCGTCTGTTGAATCGACCAGCATTCTGTGTACGGGTTCTATCAGACGTTACTGATAACGTCCCGTTTTTTCGGCAAAAATAGCGAATGTTATTCACTTGAGTATCAATCTACGCACATGCATAGTGCTTAAAAATCCTTTGGGATCGTTCTTGCGGCTATAGTAGAGCTGTCCAGATGGACTCGAAGGGTTATTTCGGCCAAAGGTGGTTGCAGGCTATGTTGGGTCTGCACATAAAACCATAATTGCATGCTGAAGACTGATAGGTGGATAAACATTTAGCAGCTAGGTTGCTGTGATTTATATTGCGTGGTTTGGAAAGACGATTTGACTTCCAGAGATAGTCGGCTTTCTGTAGTGACCTGTATGTGTCACATCGAGTTATATCTAATGCATATGCAAGTTAAGGGTTAGGTGCATACACTAAACACACTCACATAAATAAGGTGATAGCTGACATGTACGTTTAGAGATTAGGTGGTTTTTCACCAAAATACATGTAGAAATAATATGCATTATTTGCGCATAAAACAGCAGAAAGAAATTTCGCAATATTGATGTAAATATTATGTTTGACGATAGGTCATAATTGTCTGTTTACTACTGATATGGTGTGCAAGTACAAAATTAGCACATGGACAGGGTGATGTCCGACGTGACGTCCAAATGTTACGTTGGCACCGCGTTGTTCAACGTTTTCCTGGAATTTCAAAGAGAATAAGTATCAGTATTTTTAAACCTCGAAACTATCTAGATTACATGACCTGAAAGGGAAAAAAGCCACAGGTTCTTGATGTTTCGGCTATGTTAGCGTTGCAAACCAGGGTGACGTTATGGTAGCGTACTGTAGATTTTTGTAATGCATGGGTTTGTTCGTTTTGGCATTTGAGGTATTGTTTAGTGCTGACATAGGTCAGTCACTAAAAATACTTCTCTATTTCACACATTTTGAGTGTGGATGTTTAGAAGAGTGGATCCATCCTAACCGCATGGGAGCCGTTAGCCATACTCCCACAGGTGAGGGCTAATCACGGGCTTATAGGGTTAGGCTGTAGTTTTAAAAAATGGGATCACTGAAATTGTTTTATTTTGTGAACTTGAAACAAAGAACTCCATTTTGGACACAACAGAGAGATTCTGAGTAACCAAGATTCTATAAGTAGATTGTTTTCTTGCAGAATTATCTCTGAATGTGTCCCCTCCTACGTCAGAGGTAGAGTGCTGTGGAGCCATTGAATCAAAACTTAAGGGCACATGATAGTTCATCCCC
The DNA here is from genome assembly GCA_964019695.1 of Loripinus fragilis. Taxonomy (NCBI): domain Eukaryota; kingdom Metazoa; phylum Mollusca; class Bivalvia; order Lucinida; family Lucinidae; genus Loripinus; species Loripinus fragilis. The sequence continues at coordinate 86,973,883 of OZ026523.1, read as the reverse complement.
TTAGGCCACTAAAGGTGTGGGATCCGGCTTCAGGATTCACTATCCATGAACGTAGTTAGAGGTAAACTATATAAGCAGTGAGTTGACTAGCCAACAGGCTAGAATCGCGAATCAATGAAAAAAAATGACTTAAAGAGTCAAGATCGCGATCAAATACACAGGTTATAAAAGAAAGAACCCCATGAAAGTATAACTGACGTCTCAGGCCAGTGTGAGGTTGATATATAACTCATCTCGGAGCCTATTGACTAAAAGTCAACATTGTGTAGCCAAAAAGATGGAGTTTTCACGAATCGCGTAAATTACTACAAAATATATAATACCGCGGAACTAGAGATTAGAAGGGCCCAGTTTTTTTTCTAGATCTAAGATTTATATGTGAATTATATTCTTTAGGTTTCTTATTTCTGACTAGTTGACGTACCTCTAGAGCAGAGCACTCTGATTCTTATAGATACTATCTTAGAGTGGCAACTTGCCCTAGTATAGGATGGTCAACTAGCCAGCAATAATAGGGTAGGTGGTGTCGTTGTATCATTAATGTGTTGTCAATGTTTTTTTTAGTACATAAAGTACTGAAAGGTTCTTACTAGTTGTGTGCATTATTTTTCCCTGGTAGCATCGTCATCGCCTAAAGGAATTTTCCAATAAGATTTCCCCTCTTCTGTCCTGACCGGCTTTATGTCGTAACAATCATCAATTAAATTTTTATGAATATTTACTCAAAATTGGGGAAAATTACAAAACTCTCAATTAGGAATGTGGCATGATGTTTTGCCTGAAGTCATGGTTACTAAAGTTCCTATAACGTAAAAATATGCTAGAGATTAAACCTTTAACTCTTTCCTTGCTAGCAGTGACTCTTGTTCATACCTTGAACATCCAGAATTACAGCAACAGTAAACTTCTATAGAGATCCTAAGATTTCAGACATCCTAAATTTTATGATTTACTGATACCATAAAACTTATGAATTCAAAAGATGCCGACCAGTTCACAAATAGTAAGCGAAGACCTGATCAGTTTGCAGACTTGTAGCAGACTGTATCCATACCATTTTGCTCTTTTGCAAACTTTTTTAGAAAATCTTGCAAAATGTTCAACCTAGCTCTGTAGCTATATAACAAAATGCATGGATCATAATATAAAAAAAATGAAAGAATATTGCCTTCAAATGGTTCAAACAGCCCAAGAATATCTTGGTTACAACAAGCAAAGTTAATTTCTTATGAAAACATTGAAGTCTATAAAATTCCAGACGTTGTGGAATTATATGTGGTCCCTGGCTGTATCTGCTGGCAGATGATTCACATGTTATTAATATCAAATTGGTAGATGACTCATAATAACCTATAAAGCGCCACCTATAATTTGCAGCAGACGACAATTTCAAATTTTGTTGCTTTTTCAAAAATAACAAATAAGGCATGATATTTCATGAGAATCGTCTGCTGGCAGATGATTCACATGAAATATTATATATAGCTTATTTTTGTGGAAAACTAGGAAAGATGTTGCAAAATTTGTCCTCTGCTGCAGTTGTGATTGGCACTTTAAGGGTTAAAGCCTCAATTTGGGCCTTGACTTGAGAAAACCTGTCTTCAGTGTTTGCGAACAACGAAGGCACAGATCAGCCTGCACATCCGTTTAAATCAGAAGTTCCTGAATACCCTGAAATGCAGTATAATATGATTTTTTTACGATGAGTGAAATATTTCAAAGCTTAAAGTTCAGTGACATCAAAACTATTGCCCAGTTTATAGCACTCACACACACCCAGACCAAAACAATATCCCCCCCTAGCTTCTATTCAAGGTGCTATAAAAACAATCTTTAAGGACAGAACTACAATGTAGAGCTTAGAAATTCTAACATGACCTCTCTATTTATATAATGGTCCCCTAGCAGTAAGAATCCTGGGCCTAGAACCAGCTTGATACAGTAATGTCTAAATTGACTATTAAATGGACCATTCAATTCCATCAGTGCTGTATTTGCCATATTTTTTTCGAAGATAGGCCCCATCAAACAGTGGAAGTCTAGATAAGACCACTCCTGAAGGAGCAGTCTGATAAGGTTTTACACTTTTTGTCATATTTCATCACTACATTTACGGACCTTAAAAATGATCATGTTGTAAAATACATTCATTTTAATCTTCAAATAAAAATGGTAAGTTACTGTGAGTTTAGGTGTTTGAGATTTTAAGATATTTATGGTATACCAGGCCTTTAGCTAAGTGTGCATACCAAACAATTAATTTTCTTTTTTCTCAAACAAAACATATGTTGTGGGTACTCAAAAGAACCGTCTCAGTAAGACGGTTCTTTTGAGCACCAAAAAACATATGTTAAAGCTGATGGATAAGAAATTATTTACAATTTTACGCTAAAAAATTTTGTTAATCTAAATCTATGGTATACTCACTTCTGTAAGAGGTCTGCTCCAGCTTCATAGTTGACCACCGATGGCGCTGATTGTTTCAAAGGATGTGTAGCAGGTCTGTCTGATGTTGACAAAGATTTCAATCTGAAAGATAAACCAGCCAATCTCTTAAATTATAGCCTTATTTTATGGAGAAATTTCAAGTCTCCAATAAAGCATCCCCGGTAACACAGGTGTGACCCTTTTCAAAACTCTGCATTCATTATTATCAGGGCTAACCCTGGCTGGAAATTTGTTGTAGCCAACACTTTAGCCAAATGGAAAAGTTAATGTCAAATGAAATTAACTTGAGCCAATGTTAAAGCAAGAAGGTATAATATCAACAAGTTGTTTTGTATTAAACTCTTTGCCTGCTAGGGGCGACTTTTGTTGTCTGCTGATAACCTTTGCAAACTGTTTGTACCCAGATCAGGCCGGACAAAATGTCGGGCCTGATCTGGATCCAAACTGTTTGACACCCAGATGGGATTGAAAAAATCCAGTATCCAAAAAGTAAAATATTGCACAGTGATAAAGTGTGAAGGAATTATAAAAGTGATACTGGAAAATCCAAAAGCTGATCAAAATACACTTTTTCGCAATTACAAATATGTAATTTTTGAACCAACTGACTGTACTTTTAGCCAATGACTTATATTTGTAGCCACACTACATTTTTAGTAGCAAATGGCTACAATGGCTAATGGCAGGGTGATCCTTGATTATGAAGAGAAACAGATTCACAAAATGTGTCACACCTGGGTTAGGGAGGATGCCAATAAAGTAGACAAGTAACACAGGTAAACAGGACCTAAAATAAATAAAAAATTGTTTGATTGCCGTTTCATTTTTTATGTTTGCTGTTACCCCAGTAGAGGACGCAGACCTGTTGCTAAGATTAAGACAAGACAAGAAGAGTCGAGTAATGAATGATGCATACCTGTTGCTAAGAATAAGACAAGACAAGAAGAGTAGGGTGAAGAATGACGCAGATCTGTTACTAAGAGTAAGATGAGATGAGAAGAATAGAGTGAAGAATAACGCAGACCTGTTGCTAAGAATAAGACAAGACAAGATGAGGAGAGTAAGAATGACTTAGACCTGTTGCTAAGAGTAAGATGAGACAAGAAGAGTAGAGTAAAGCCTTTCAAAATGCATAAAATTATATTTTTTTCCAGAAACAAAAAATATAAAAAAATATATACATGTGTGCCTCACACTGGTAAATGTATACGTCGATTTGCTGGTATTTACGCATATTGCGGGTACTTCATTGGCCGGATGTGGTAGATATTGGTGTTAATACTATAAAGACAAACATGCCAAATGCCAAAGGGACTACAGACTTCAATAATTTTTAAGTATTTAGTATGTGCATGGAGATTTATGTAAGCATTTAGGAATAGATTCGAGTACCGATCGAATACTATCATCTGGATCGGTAATCGAATCTATTCCTAAATGCTTACATAAATCACCATGTGCATGCCAAATACTTAGAAATGATCTAATTCTATAGTCCCTTTGGCATATGGTATGTTTTTCTATATAGTATTAACACCAATATCTACCACATCCGGTCTATGAAGTACTGGCAATATGCGTAAATACCAGCAAATCGACGTATACATTTACCAGTGTGTGCCTACCCTAATCTAAAATTTTCAGACCCATTACCCGAAACACACTTATTTTTTCATTTGGCCTTAAGTAACTATTTGCCTACTAGTGTCGCCTGCTGATAACATTTGCGAACAATTTGGACCCAGATCAGACCCGACAAAACCTTGGGCCTGATCTGGATCCAAAATGTTTGAAAATCTGATGGTGTTCATAGAAGAATTTTTCGAAAAAGTTGATTTTAAAAAAATACATCAGCAGATGACAAAAGCAAAGAGTTAAAAACTTTTAAAATAGGATGGTTTCGTTTTTATATTTTTCTTACAACAAATTATTCAAAATGGCATGCAACACAACAAAACAGCCAATGTCGCATTATATTTAATAGTGTCAAGTAATGAGTCAAGCATCAGGAAGATGTAAATCTATCAGACTTAATTCATATCTGTCTTCAGTCTTTTTATGCTTGACCTTATAAATACAATTTTCATTAGTTTAACAAGATCATCTTTATCCCCACACTTTTTTAAAAAGCGAAGGCGATATTGTAAACACCACCGTCTGTCCGTGATGTTATCTCCTCCTAAACCATTGGACGAAATTCTACCAAATTTGTTGTGTGAGTTACTCACATGAATGGGGTGTGCAATGTAATTTCTTTTTTGGCCCCGCCCCCTGGGGCCCTTGCGAGGGGTCAAAAGGGAGCAGAACAGAATGCAAGTAAAATTTTCATCCTAGGGTCAACCTGGTGACCTTTGGGTGAGGTCAAAAGGTCAAGTATCATTAAATTTTGACTACCATGTCAATTCTCAGATTTTTATACCAAACTTTGTGTGCATTCTTACAAATAAAAGATAGAAAACATATAGAACAGAATTTTCATTTTGTTGCTGGGGTCATGCCCCAGGGGTGGGACTTGGGGGTGCTTGGTGGGTCAAAAACTTTAGCGTGGGGATTTGCTATGGCGCCCCATCGACTGAGCATTCTAGTTCTTTTTTGTCACTGAAAATGACCCCCTTCTATCTTTTAAAATCTGACAGGTATATGTAGTATGAAACTAGATCTATATATGTATGAATTATGCCAAGATTATAACATAAGAATAAGAAAATTTATTTTAAGACGGCATGACAGTGTAGTGGTAGGCGAGTATTCTCACTGTGTTTATTTTTCTGTCTTCGAATTTCGTGGCACCCTATTTTCGTGACATTGCCATATTCGAGGCATTCGGTTCGTTTTGATTAGTGTTTGATAGTTCAGAAAACATGTATGCTGTTGCAATTAACTTTGCAACTCTCCACCAGTTGCAAACAATTCCGGGAGTGAAAGAGAAACTGGCCAGAGCCATTCTGTCTGTTAGGGAGAATATGCGGAAATATAACTCCGGATGTTTTGTTGACGCTCACGCGTGGTAAAATACCGTATAATGTCATTGACAATATTGACTTCACTTTTGACGAAGCCCTCGCCGACGAGGAAGACTCATTGTTTGAGACGCTAGAGTCCACGGTCAAGAAGGACCTGTCGGAAGGTTTACGTGCGCAGTGGGGCGGTGCAGCTTCACTTTTCGCGTCAGCCCATAAGGCTAGTGAAAACTTGGTACGCTGAAGGGGTTTATACCGGACATGAGTTCTTCATATAACATGAAGAAACCGATTCCGCCAACGGCCGCGGAGACACCTAGGGTGACTCATGGCGATTTGGACAATTTAATTGGACAACTTCGCAAAGCGCAGGAGATAATAAGTCTCACACCCTTCCCAGATGTAAGAACTAAGCCAGCCGAGTCAGGTTTAACCCACCAGGCTACCTCGGCTTCATATCTGTCTAGGTCTGATGCGTTCGCGGGTGCCACGGTCCCACCCCTTGAGCCCAAAATACCGGTATCGCGTGACGGTAATTTTGCGCGTAATTTTACTGTGCCAGAAAGACGGAGGCTGCAGTTTGAGGACAGGTCTAATCCTCAGGTTCCAAAGCCGGCACCAACGGTAAGCTTTGATTTGGGTGAACCGGCGGTAAGTGATATTGGTGGTATAGCCCCTATGCCCGATATGAGAGCCATTGAGAGACAAAGAAAGCATACAATGGATGTGATGAAGGCTTTGCCCAAAGGGCTGATTTTTGATGGGAAAAGCAATTGGTTTGCTTTTAAGCATAAATTTTCGTTGTATGCGTCTCAGCTAGGCTGGACGCCGGAAGATTGTTTTAATTGTCTATGCTGGAGTCTTACGGGGAAGGCGGCTGATTTTTATGCCATTCTGTTGGAACAGAAACATACTCTCAATTATAGACAATTACTGAATAAACTTGAGTCTAGGTTTGGGGCTAAAGAGCTCCCAGCCACGGCCCAGGGATTATTCCAGCAAGCAACCCAGGCCCCCAGAGAGACTCTGGAGGACTGGGCTGATAGGATAATGACTTTGGCCACACGCGCGTTCAAAGATTTACCGGAGCATTACTCCAACAGCCAGGCTGTTGTGGTTCTGTCAAGGGTTGACTGATAAAGAAGCCGGTCATCATGTTTGTATCCAAGAACCGAAATCTATGGAACAAGCTCTTAATGGTATTAAGTGGTACCAGTATGTACACCAGTCCATGTACACTGGGACACGTAGAGACAGCCAAAGTCACGAGTACGATGAACCCGCCAATATCTATCAGGTATGGGAGACACCCACCAGGGGAGGGGCGGAGTCTTTCTCTGCCTCACCTCAGCTGGCTAATCTCCAGGAACAAATTAGAGATATTAAAAGCGAGCTGGATCAGTATGTAAATGAGTCTAATAGAGAGACTACCGCAGTACGCAGTGTTTCGGAACCCGCGCCGAAACCGCCAGTTAGTAATGGCGAGAACCGTCTCGATTCCATGGAGGGGAAAATTGATAAGCTCGAGAATGCGGTACAAAAGCTGTTAAAGTCTGCTCAACCCCATCCACAGCACTATCAGGGAGGTAATTACCGTAGGGGTAAGGCGCCCGGCAGGGGTGGACGGGATTGGATAAAAGATGAGGAATGCTTTGCATGCGGGGAAAAGGGGCATTTTGCCAAGGACTGCAGGACAGTACAAGCTCCCCAGGGGTACAATGATTTAAACCACAGAGGGTTGGAAGTAGGGGCCAATCCCAGACCCAGTCATCGGGATAATTCAAGGGAATTTCCAGATCAGCCCAATTTGAGGGAAATACGTGCTCAGCCCATCCTAAGGGATTCTAGGGAGGTTGGGTCCCCTAAGGTCTGCCAATTGAAATCCGTTAATCAGATAAGCATCGGTCGAGATGCTAATGAGGTGAATTCCCAGAGGCTGGTGGAGGATCACCTCACTTCCATTGAGTCCACCAACAGCTTTGGTAGACTATTACCAGCTCGTGAGGTCGTAGATCAACTTGGGCATTGTCGCCGGCATAATTTTGATAGACGGGACGAGGCTTTACTAGGGCAAGTCCGTTTAGCCCGTGGTCGTTTAGATAATCGGTGGATAAAGGTTGCCGCGCGCGAAGCAAGATCCAAACATGTGTGGGACCATGATTGGATTCGCCAATATATTAACAACCCAGATGCAAGGCTGCAGTCAAGGAAGTTGCAGCGTCCCAATCGTGAAGAGAGGTCCGAAGACCAGGCTAGGCCTTCTTCGAGTACCTGCTCGCCAGTTAGATTCCCACGGCCAGAGGGCAGGGTGGAGCCACCACCTGTTGCCCGTGTTCTGTCTGTTAGTACCAGCCAGGGTACTACTTCACAGCCGTCAGTCGTTAGTACCAGCCAGGGTACTACTTCACGACCATCAGTTAGTACCAGCCAGGGTACTACTTCTTCCAAGTGGCTGGTCCGTACCGTCCGAGGTACTAGAAGTAATACATCCATGTCTAGTAGTCCACATCATGGTGGTGGACGTAGAGCTCGTCAGCGTAGACATAGGAGACGTCGTCGTCAGGAGAGGACTGGTAACAATTACCTGGAGAAAGCACCAAAATTTGAAAAGGTAGTTAGACAGAGGGAACAGCAGATGAGGATGGAGATGCCACTCCTTGATTCGTCGGGTCCTACTATTGCACCAGGTTCCAGTGGAGCACAGTGTCCCATTCCTAACTGTTCTGGTGATGGATCAAAAAGACATGCGTTTGAATGCCATCTGCCTGCCATTTTCAGAGAAGAACTCCATGGTCAGGAGATCACCGTTCGTCGGATTGGTGCGTTATCCATGATTGCGTCATGGCTTTTAGGAGACCGTGCTACTCTCCGTTCTTTAGCGACCTATTTTCACCTTATGAATGCGGGTACTACATTTGACCAGAGCGTCACCCAGGATCAGCAGCGTGCTATGTTAGATGTGTGTGTTGAGATGGGAATGAAAGCCCCATCGTCGTTTGTGTTGTCCCAAGCTGGGAATGAAGAATGGGTCCTGGTCCATTGGCAGGTGGTGTTGCGGTTATTGGCCAGAGTTCAACCCCTTAATCGTCTACAGCCACTGTGTGATTTGTATCGTCTGACTCCGGAAGAAGAAGTGTTACTTCAGAGTTCACCATTAGCCTTAGATAGTCATTGGAGAGACATGGACCAGATGTGGAATAGAGCAAGAGGGTTATTGGGTGCCAGGCGCTCTAACCCGATCCAGTGCTTATAGGTGTATCATGCTAGTTTCGCTTGGCGTCTAGCTGAAGATTTTTCATCTAGACGGCTTCAGGTCTTTGGAGGCCTGAAGCAGTGCCGACTTTATCCTATCTTCCAAGGTGTTTGCTATGTGGTTCGGGATCCCTTTGACATGAGAGATGTGGTTGATAGGAATACGCCTCACAGTGGGGCTATGGTTATGTGTCAAAAGAATACTCGCATCAGTTGTCTTTTAATTTGACCCCTGGATCAAGCACTTTCAAATTAAAGTGGGGGGGAGTGTAGTGGTAGGCGAGTATTCTATTCTATTGCAACCGGAAGGACCACGGAGATAGCCGAAGTATCACGAAGACAGCCCCTGGATGTCTGGAAGACAGGACCCGAGGTTCTGACCAATGGGAAGCTGAGGCGGGAAAATGCTGATGCAGAGAGTGGCATCGAGAGCCGATTGCATTGATTCTGTCCTGAGACGTTGAACGGAACAGACGGATCTACCGAGCTCTGAGGTGCTGTCCAAAGACTAAAGAAGAGTTCACCCCAGAGCCAGCAAGAGTGTATTTAGCAGGTAATATTACACTTCAACAGTAAAACAGAGATATACTAGTGACTGACCTAAATGCATACTTTGACAAACAGTGAAGATCCAGATGAAATTCTGCAATGAGTCAGGGTCTACACTGACTTCTCAATATGTAAATGGACCATCCCAAGTTTATAGTATCAAACCAGAAGGAAGAATCCATTTGTGTATGTAGGAAGAATCCATTTTTGTAGCCTGGTCCTCCATATTCTCACGGTACTAACAGTTCAGTGATCAATATTTATATGCTTACTAAAAATACAATCAAATCAATCATAAAATATGTTAGCTTATTATCTAGTCCTTTAGTACATATCATCTATTGACAGTTGAAGCCTATAATTTTTATCTGGCTTCCAATGTAAACACAACCTCCACACGGCAGCCACATTGAATTGGGACTTCATATTCTCACTGTAACTAGTTTGTTTTTGGCTTGCAGGAAGTTCCTGACCTGGCCATGTAATGTTTTCATCAAATTCATGAAAAGCAATGTGTAACTCACTATGAGCTGTCAAAGCTGCGGGGAATAACTAAAAATATTTCGAGAAATATGAAATTTATATGACATGGGTGGGAAGGCAGATGACATTTGCATTGTTAAAGTGATAAAAAATATTTTTCATTCACAACTTAAACATTTTTGAAGTTTCAATTCTGTGAGTGGTTTGTAGCATTCAGTTCACTTATTTGCATATGTAAAATACTTAAAGATGGTGTGGTGATTCATTTTTACTGAAATAATGGTTTACCGTGAGAATTAGCACTGAATTCAGGGCGATATGATGGATTTTTATTTTATGTTATCATATAGCCCTGATTTTTTAAGCCTCTATCTTTTCCCTTACTGTTATCGTGGACGTAAACCAAGTTGAAAACACATTTCCAAACAGTGTCTTCCTCTAACACTACTCCATTTTGTATGTTTATAGGTTTATCTATATTTTGCTATTTAGTTTGCTGCTGATGCATACCTGATTAGTTCTAAAAAGATAAAATACTCCTGTCCACACAGAATGTTTACACTATTTGTTTTCAAAACATGGCGTCATTTTTGTCTTCTGAGCTGAAGAGCATGCTTTTTCTGTGGGTACTAAAGTCACGCACGAATTTGTTTTGGTATTTAATGTACCGACAATGACCCGTTTACTTTCCGTTTGCTGAATACACAGATGTTTTAACAACATTAAATACCAAAATCAGGCTTATATAATGTTTTCTTTTACCTTCCTTATTATCATAATTGGCCTAAAATGATCATACCTGGTCTGTTAGGATTAAAAGAATCCAATACCATCTCACCATACATTTGTTACATGTAGATATTTGCAAAAAAAGATGACCAATTACCGATCTAACTGGGGCCGCCTTTTACCAATTTGTTGCCATCGAGAACTACCCAGTTGGACATGTACAAACTGTGTCCGAGGAGTTCTTAATGGCAATGGATGGGATCCTTTTTTGTGCATACAGGTTGATTTTTATGGTGACCTCTCTCACCATTTGTAATAGGTTTTCTTTTAATATCTTGATGAATGTCAACGAATAAAGGTCAATCTTCAACCTAGTATGCAAATTTTTCACCCTGGTTCTGTATTCCGACGGATGTCACTGGATTGAAAATTGACTATTTTCAGATAAGGAACTCCCCCACTTCCGCTAACAGGAAATACATAGAAAAAAAAATCCAAATGGTTTTGCATATTCAAACAATGATATCATTATACAATTCTAATCATAAACCATTGCGCACATGTTCAAAAAGAAGGTCAAAACACCTATTAAATGTCTCTATATAAGATTCACGTGGCGCCTTAAAACCGATGGGTACCAACTGTGTGTAATGACTGATAGCCTATTTGAATATAAGCGTGTGATAGTAAAGCTATTCAGCGTGCAGCAAGGTTAGCCATGAAATAAAAATATTTTCTTTCACTAATATCTTACTGATCACTGTGCAAAAGAAATTTGATTCTGATCTTTCCAATCCATCGTTTCTTGTCGTAAACAAGCTGACCCTCTCTCGGTTCAGAGGTCAATGTACTGCGTTAGCTTGCTACTTTTGGCGGGAAACTTGTCACGTGAGCACATGATCAGAATAACAATTGTCCGCCTTGTTGGAAAAGTCCATTTTCGGTCTGATTATGACATTTTGGGACATTACAAAGCTTCCTTTCCGAAAATTAGATTTATACGGGTGGGGTATGTGATTGTTAAGGATTTCTGTCAAGTAAGTATCTCATTTTTTGGCATGCTATATTAAATTGAAATCAAACCATTCTTGGAAATCGACTTTCATTTTCTGAAATAGGTCATTACTCGTTATAATTTAATAGAAAATAGGGGGCGCTACAATGCACAATAATACAGAAAAGTGACTGCTGCGAGCGTATCAACATTGAGTAAGTTAACAGAATTAATAGCTTTAAAAATTTTGCCCTGATTTTCAAAATTCAAACACCTACTTGTTTTTTATAATGTCCAAAATCCACTGTTAATCTTATTATAATAATGTACTGAGTTTTTGAAAAAGCGCTGACATACCTTACCTAGTCATGGGGAGTATAACCAGTAACGGGGTTTATAATATTTCTCAACGTTTTATTAAGTTCGTCTCATCAATTCAACATCCAAATTTTATCGCAAAAACGTCATCACCCCTAGCTCGTGAAAAGCATGCAAAATGGCTGCGATGAGCCGAAAAACAACAACAAGAACATGATATTACAGATTGCATTGATCGTGTCATAATAACGAAGTCAATGGTAACATTTTTATAACTTTGGTTGTGTATGTAAAACACATGAAGAAGTCTAAATGGTTGGATTGTCAAGGAAATGAGTTTTTCCCAAAACAAAAGGGGACTCCATCACTGGTCAAGATAGAGCACAAAAACACTGCGACTTTAGATTCAGCCAGATCGAAAAAAAAATCTTAAGTCGCAGTTCTGCAACTACCGTGAGAATATGAATGCCGTGAGAATATGGCGTTTGAGTATATGTAGGGTTGAGGAGTGTTAATATTGAAATAAACAAAGGAAATCACTGGGAGATCAGACTTTTTCATAGAAAAACTAACAGGTTCACTGAAAGCTCTATTGTCAAGTGTGAAAGCTCTGTGTAACAATGTAGAACGTTACTTTTTATTGTCTGTTAGGGGCGTTTTTGCAGAAAATATTTACAGTAGTTCATACATATATGTTGCCAGTTCTCATTATGAAATTACCCCGCTGAAAGGTCATGTTGGACGCTCTGAAACGTTCCTTTTAAGCTTTTAAACAAGCTCATTTTATTATATTTTTGCAACTTTCCAGAAGATTGTTGTCATTACAGGCATCCACCATGTTTATGATCATGTGACCATGGAAAACCGGTGCGTACAAAAATAACAATTCTATATTTTATCCAGGGTCTATCTAAATACCGACATCAACAGTATCAACAGTAACCTGGAGACCTTCTCTCATTTAAATGGCCCATCCTTGAGCATCAGTAGCGCGGCATGGCCAGAGGGGATATAGGATCTGCATGGTGGAATGTGACGGATTATCAAGGGAGGGGGTATGGTTTTTAAAAGAAAAACTGTTATAGTCCTGGGGGTGGTCTTTTGATATGACAGTGGCGTATGCATGTGTTCTGGGTGCTCGAGAGAGCAGTCACAAAGAGACGGTTCTTTCGAGTACTCACAACATATGCTTAGGGGAAGATTAGTATATGAGATGATGGGGCCTGGGGTTGTGTGTCATGGCCACTCGGAAAGGTACAGCGTTGCGTAACTACTTCGAGAGACCATGACATGGATCCTCGACCTAGGATGTATGTAGATGAGCATTGACAATGTAAATACAATGCAAATTAGCACAATTATATGGTTATGGTACCTGTGAAGTGTAAATAACATCCCTGCATGGTGTATATATGTAGCTGCTAATTAAAAAATGTATTAATGCTTGTACTATTAAGATACCTCTTGATGATGGTAATAACTATATATGAATACTCCCAAATTTGGACAGTAAAATGTAACAGTATTAAATTCACCCTATAAGTGTGATCATGAAATAATTCTGATGGTTGACACGAGGGATATACACACAAACTTACTGATGGATAAACTGTGTATGGATGTGATCTCTATTCCCGTGAAGAATTATATTATCGCCAGTAAAGGAATTTTAAACTGTGAACTTCTGTGAATTTTTATATATTAACTTTTATGGCTACTACAAGAACTTTATTATTACGCTTATTTTAACGTGATTTTTAAAAAAAGTCCCATTATAAACTCAGCTTTAACTAAGCTGTTGAGCCTAACCAGGCTGGAGCCCTCACAACAACAACAACAACATAGTAAGAAAAGAGGCAAAGATCAGGAAACGACACAATCAAGTACATACCACATGGGAAAGTAACAAATATACAATAAACATCACCAACAAGAGCCAAGAGGTCAACCCTTTCCCAGCAGGTGGCCACAAAGCAGCAATGAACAGACACAAAAGCATGAGAAACACAAGACACAAAAACACAAAATGATCCACAAAAGAAGTACCGCCTTGGAACGGTCAGTTAAATATTTACTGGATGGGCTTAAACCAGTTTCACGGCGCCAACCTCGCCCTTAATTCTGATGTGGACCAGGACACATTTTGGGAAAGTGACACAATAAACACGACAGCCAAGAGATCAGCCATTTCCCAGCAGGTGTCCGTTATATATAGCACACTTATGTGCCAAATTCAAGTTTACAAACTTAAAAAAATGCATAAATGTATGGGAAATTTCGACATTCGTTTCTTCTTCATTTCAATGTTATTCATAATATGGACTTGACAAATACATGAATGGGAAGATATAAGCAAAGTAAGAAAGAGGGCAAAGATCAGGCATCGATACAATAAACTTAAGCACCACATCTGACCCAAAATTCCAATGGGAAAGTGACAACTTCACAATTAGACATCACAAACGAGAGCCAGGCGGTCGGCTATTTCCCAGCAGGTGCCCACAAGGCATCAATTAACAAACGCGCTCGAAAGCATATAGGCCTTGAGCTGGCTATAGACCCCCTCCCCCACAGAGGGAATTTTGTACACTATGGTTTTCTGAAACTACATTATATAAGACACAAAATAAAAGATAATAGCCCTCTGAGAGTGGCAGCGTTAACGTGTAACATCACGTTATATACGTTACCCTCCAAATAGCATTAAACGTCCCTGATAGTGTCTCAACCATGACATGTTCGTACATATTTGCATGCTGACACAGGTTTATGAACGTCATATAAACAAGTTACATAGTTTTAGTATTAATTTTATAAATGTCTTGAGTTATTACCGTTGTATACGTTAGCTTGTGTTTCCTGCGTTATTTCTGAGTATCAGTATGGTAGTTATTGACTATACGTGTATTACATCTTTCACAGACTATAGCAAATCTGTAAGGCTGCTACTCAAATGATTTAAAGTTACTTATTTTGGTCGCTCACACTATTTTTTCAGGCCAATGTTACGTATGTCACCATCATAATAGCATTAAACATTCAAGCTAATTTCTCTAACAAGTCCTGTTTACACTAATCGAAAGTTCTAACCGATCAGTTTTAAAATCTGTTTTCTAGAAAACTACATATTTTTGACAAGCAAAATGTTTAGCACATAGTACAGGGCAATCTTATATTTTATCATGTTTATTCTTGAAATAACATGTTCTCTTACCGAAACTATCTGGTTGGGGCGAATTTCATTTATAAGACTGGATTATTGCCTGCTTTTGAAAAATGCAAGCAATCGGTTAGAACTTTCGATTAGTGTATACTTATTTTCATGCTTTCGATTGGTGTATACTTATTTTTATGTACTTCTTTTAACATGGTTACCTATTTAAAGTATTCATTTACTAAATGACTTTAGCTTTAACTGTTATATGTGTTATCAAATGATACATAAGTTACGTGTATTCTGAGTATCTGTATAGTAGTTGTTGACTAACATGTATTAAGTCTGTCAGTGAATTTAGAAAATTTATAAGGCTGAAATAAATTGAAGTTCCTTATTAATTTATAGTGATTTAAACTATTATTATAGTGTGATCTATCAACCTTTGCTGTTTGTTCAGATAAACAGTAGATACAAAGAAAGGTACTGTGAAACAGCTCAGTTCTGGGCAAGGTATATGGATATAATTGAGATGGTGTTGCCACTGATTAGGGCCACAAGGAAAACAACTTTGAATTGCATGTCAACTCTATCTGTATTCCTTGCTCTCAATGTTCATTGTGCACGATCACACCAACTACGCACAATATGTACCTACGTAACTGATTACACTCACAAATTTGTCTTATACAGGTGCAAAGAACTACTAGAGCAAAATGGGTTTAGTGTGTCACAATTATTGGTTCTTTGCTTGAGAAATGATTTTGACATAACTATCAGGCTAACAATAAACCCCTTGCCAAGTCAATGGAGGTATTATAGGCTTCAGCAGCTAGAATTATGCTTCGTACTACAAATGAAATTGTGTATTACTCATCACATCAGAGCTCAATATGTTGAAACAACTCTTCAATGCACTGAAATGAAATATCCAATCTGCTCAGATGCAAAGCAGAACGAGTACTAGAGGCAGTTCTTGGCTTCACCAATCCTTTTAGTTCTAGTTTTGAAGACAATGAACTGTACTTTTTGTCTTTTGGTGTTCCTGCTAAGCCTGGCATAGCTAAGGATCTTGTTGAGGCTAACGGCATTGGCATGCGAAAGGCTGTTGCAGACTTCATTGACTCAATTTCAGTTGAAAACCTGTCGTCGCTTCAGTGCTATAGTGTTCTAAGTGACATTTTGGTCAAAAATGAGTTATGCATACCGTTGGAAAGGGGATCAAATGTTCTTTCTACTGGTGAAGGTTTCATTTGCCTATCTCCCCCCAGTAAGCGTAAAATCGCTGTGCGTTTCTGTTCTATCTACAAAAAGACAATTTCGTTCAGTGCTATAGTGTTCTAAGTGATTTTCATCCAATGACCAATGATGATTATGTCACGTGACTGGGTAAGTTGAGTGTCATAATGTTCTATCTACATAAATTCACTTCCCTTGGAGAAATTGCCAATAATTGCAGTTACCTCCCTTACAAAAATTTAAATTTCCTAAATTGAAGCGGTTGTCGGTCTTATGATGAACTAATGGCTATATCGGCTACTTTTATGTCCAAATAATCCGCTCAGTCAAACATATAGCGCATAGTGTTCCATGGACAGAATAATAAGCTCTAGAAACAGATTAACCTCCCTTACACATATCTAAACCGCTTTAATTGAAGTAATTTGTCGATGTTATTATAAATCAATGGTTAAATCTGCTACTTTTAGGTCCAAATAATCAGATCAGTCTAAAATATTATACAAAAATTGACCCCATTGACAGAAAAATTTACTGTAGAAACAGATTACCTCCCTTGCATAAATTTTAGTGGCATAATCCGTGCTTTTTGTTACCGTTATGCCAAATAAATAACTAAATCTGCTACTTTTAGGTACAAATAATCATTTCTGTTCAAACTAGTATATGAATTGACTCCATAATCAGAATAATAAGCTGTAGGAAATATAGAACACTATAGCACTGAACGCAGACAGCGATTTTTAGGGCATAATGTTCTATCTGCCAAATGTAAAATGCACGTAAATTCCATATTACTGTACAAATTTCTTCAAACCAAGGTCATTTACACTATATGTATACATTTTAACTCTCTGGTATGATTCAAAGGTCTGTGATAAATAAGGCATCAAAAATCAGGATGCTAAAATTTTCAAACTCATTTTTCTCAAAGTAAGTAAGGTTGCAAAGATCAGGAATCGATACAATCAAGTACCACACCTGACCCAGGATACCAATGGGAAAGTGACAAACTCACAGAAGACACCACAAACGAGAGCCAAGAGGTCAGCCCTTTCCCAGCAGGTGACCACGAAGCACATATAAACAGACGCGCACAAAACATAGCAAACACAAGACAGAACAAAAACATAAAAGATCCACAAAAGAAGTACCGCCTTGGAACGGTCAGTAAAATATTTTACTGGAGGGCTTAAACCGGTTTAACGGCGCCAACCTCACCCTTTATTCAGATGTGGATCAAGACACATAGATATTTGGTTCAAAACATGTGCAATGGTAGATAGAACACTATAGCACTGAAGTGACGCTGTCTTTCACAACCCCATAAAATGCTACAAGCTAAAAATGTTTGAAGCTTGCGAGGTCAAGAAGAAATTGTCCCATTTACAAAACGTAATCAGCCAGACGAGAGCTTAAATGAACGTCTTTGGTCAGCATAGCCTTCTTTCTATTGGACATAATGTTGACCTTAGGTTGACACTTTCGTTCCTTCTGGGGCCTGTACCATGGCCTCTGTCAACTCCTGATAGAATTCCCACCAAAACTGACAAGTCCAAACTTATACATGGCTTGCAATAACACATTGAACTAACATTAGATTGGCTATGTAGTGCTGCACATAACTTTTCTACAGAGAATAATTGCTTTTTCTGTAACCTTCAAGGATCAGACAGAAACAGTATTCAACCAGGCACTAAAGGCATGACATGCTGGTTTTGTCACTGGTACATATATACAAGGTATAAGCAGCAATCTATAAAGTCTTACAAACATTCCTGCAGAGGATAACCTGGGTGTTTTGTTCAACACTGGTGTATGCAACAAAAGGTGCTCCTTCTGAATGTCAGCAACATAGGCCAGAATAAGGGGGAAGAGATATACAGTCATACACTGTTTAACAGATTGTGACACTATCAATATGCCAATGTGTTAGTACCACGGAAAAGTTGTTCCTGTTCAACTGATAGAGAACCCATCCCCACTAGTTCATCTACATTATAAGCAGGGTAGGAAAACAAATAAAGGATTGCTCCAGGCACTCATCAGTGACATGAAGCCGAGGCCCTAACACGTTCTATTTATATAAACGTGAATAAACTGCAGTGCAGGATGTTTCTGAAAAAAGTACCAAAGCCATACACATAAACTGACTATTTGAAATGGTATAAACATGAGCCTACTTCCACCCTGCTTTTCTGCCCTTGAGATGTGCATACAAAGATTGAACCATCAAGTCTTTCCCTTGAAAACAAGTAAGCTTTCCAGTTATGGACAAAATGTGTGGAAAATAAATGGGAAGGAAATCGAGTACCTCTGGGTTTAGGAAAACTTTAATGTACCCTTACAAAAGAGCCACATAATTTTATTTCACATCTTGTGTGATATGGGGCTACCATGTTCAAACCTCAGCAACTCAAACCTTATAGAATATATAAACATATTATTTGCAGTTTCCAAAAGGTACATAAACATTCTTTAATGCAAAATGAATTAGTAAGCACATTCACATCAATAAATATCAAACTATCTTTGATTCATAAATCATTTATATAGAAACAATGAAAATATTGTAACATACTTAACACTTGAGGTGTATATTTGTTTTCAAAGGTTCATATGCAAAAAGCTTACTTAGAATGTATAGCCAATTTGGAAATCTTACCTTATGGTTTGCACTTTTCAGAAGTCATGTCATTTACTTAAAGGATCATTGACACTTGCTATGGGTAAATGCCTATGGTTTTCAGTAAAAATAAAAGTTTGTCAATCGTCCCTTTCTTCACCTTGAAGCTACCCTGACCTGAGTACTTTATGGCTGTGAAATCCGTTTTCGATATTAAATGCTTCAAAGATGTAAAATTTGGGGTAGAACAATCAGTTTTACATTAAGATATATAGAAATCCGAAAACATTTTTTAAAATATCATTCCCCCCCGTGTGCCAGCAAAAGCTTTTGCATGTATATGTGTTACCATATTTTACACATTGTATGGAAGTGGCTTGCTGGCACAAGGGGGGGGGGGGGGAAAGATGTTCAGCAGCCCAAAAACCCAGGGCTAAAGCCCATAAAATGCCTTTTCTACCAAGTAAGAAATTAACGACAGTAATTAAGTTCTCTAGAACCAACCTCCTAAATTGCTTTGTATTCTGTGCTAGTTTAATATAGAATACTTAAAGATTAAAAGTAGAATTAGCAAGGTTTTATGCATTTTTTCATAAGAACAAATCTCACTGATATCAAATGACATATTATTTTGCAAACGTCCTGTACTTATCTATTTGCATGCTAGGGAATTGTTCATGTTTTTATTTCGTCCGCTGACTTTCTCCAAAATAAAGTTTTTAAAAATAAACAACCCAGGACCACCATCAGAGTGTCAAACAGTTTGAATCCAGATCAAAACCGAAATTCTGTTGGTCTCCATCTGGGTTCAAACTGTTTGCAAAAGGCTATTTCCAGACGACAAAATTATCCACTGGCATGCAAAGAGTTATACTAGGTAACTACTTTAGTGTTCAATATATTGTCTCATATAGGGATATACATGCATATGTATACCATAAATATTCGGACACTTAAAATACATTCAACATGCTTTGCCTTTTAAGCAAATCAAAAGTAATATTCAAAGGATCTAGTTAGAATCAGTTTTACTTTCCAATGCTAAATGGGACACTTTCATTCCTTCAAAAATATTTATTTCTTTTGTTGAGCTTTCAGTTTTGCATTATTTACGGTACATGTAGTCAAAATGTACAGGTAACTTCTAAATTATCTCACCAAAAACATTTTATTACAAAACATATTTTGTTTTTAAAACAATTTCATCAATTATCGTAATTCGTTAATACTCTCCATATGGTATATTTAGTAGATATCACCATGCCTACCAAATAAATCAAGAAAACATCGAGAAATCACTTTTTAAAGCACTTTTTATTTTCATGAAATTTCAGACCCCCTCCCCTTTCTACCCGCCATAACTCTCGAATGCGTAGAAATTTTGAAAATATTTTGCTAGCTGGTACTTGCCATTAGATGCACCTATTGCACTGATACTACATGCACCTCACTAGAAGCTCAAAAGCAGCGTTCTTGGAATCCGAAAAATAGGCGTATAAGGCCCAAACCGTCAATGATCCTTATCAAAGATATTGATGGGTAATATATGTAATTGGCTGTTACAAGGTAATGGTGCTATTACCAGAGCGCTAGCATTATGCAAAATCTTTGCAAGCTGAATCTGATAGAGGAATAATAAGCTGTATTGGAAAATTCTTTAAACCCTTGGATAGCATACGAATAGTTGCTAGCTTGGCAAGAAACAGCTCTTTAACTTCTACCTGATGGGTTTTCTTTGATCTTTTAAGTTGTTACTCACCTATTGCACTGTATTTTACAAATTTTCCATGAGTATTATTTTAACTATATTTGATGTCTCTTTAAAAAAGAGGGTTTATGGTTCTGTATGTTTTAATTTTCTTCCTCAGCAAATGAGCAAGAGTAAAAAGAAGTACATAGACCTATGCCAGCTTGCAAACAAGTAAAGCAGGCCGTGTTGGAGACTTTATCTTGAACGTTTACTGATCTTCGTAGGGTAACGTATGTAACCTGGGCTGTAAAATTGTGCAAGACACCATAATAAGGAACTTCACTTTATTTGAATAGTAACCTAAACGATATAAATTGTGGTCATGTCAGAAAATGTGTGATGCGCTCCATTATCTTTTGGACAATATATTTATAAGATTTGGCTTGAAATTATACAGACAAATTGTAGGTATTCCAATGGGTACTATTTGTGCCGCTCTTGTTGCAGATTTGTTTTTGTTTTGTTATGAGAGTGACTTTATGTTGTCTCTGCCAGACAATAATCAAACTGATATTATTGAAGCTTTTTACTCAACCTCCAGATATTTAGATGACTTGCTTAATATTGATAATCCTTATTTTGTACAAATGGTAGGTCAGATATATCCCACTGAACTTCAGTTAAATAAGGCGAATTCATCTGATACTGAAGCTCCGTTTTTGGACTTGAACTTGTCAATAACAAATGGCATAGTTTCTTCTAAAACTTATGATAAACGGGATGATTTTAATTTTGAAATAGTAAATTTCCCATTTCTTGATGGAGATGTTCCTCGCTCTCCTTCCTATGGTGTATATATTTCTCATCTTATTCGTTTTGCTAGAGTGTGTACTAATGTTGATGACTTCAACAACAGAAACTTATTTTTAACTGCTAAGTTATTAAAACAAGGTTATAGATATCATAAAATTCGAAAAGCATTTTTCTAAATTCTACCACAGACACTCAGAGTTAATTGTTAAATACAACATTGGGTTGAAAACTCTTCTGCAACAAGGCATATCAGAACCTATATTTTATGGGAATTTAGTTTATAAATTCAAACGAATTGTTGGAAAACCTTATTTTAGTGATCAATTCAAAAAGATAGTAAAACGTTATATAAGGGTTGGATATAACTTGGATATCATGCGACAGTCTGCATGCCTAGTTTTATACCCAATCACG
Organism: Loripinus fragilis; assembly: GCA_964019695.1. Lineage (NCBI taxonomy): Eukaryota > Metazoa > Mollusca > Bivalvia > Lucinida > Lucinidae > Loripinus > Loripinus fragilis. The sequence goes on along the minus strand of OZ026523.1, from coordinate 86,952,214 downwards.
GTTTATCATACTCACTTACAATTTTTTTTTTATAGATTTGCTATTTTCACTGACGGATGTAATACATGTATAGTCAATAACTGCCATACTGATACTTGGAAATAACATATGAAATACTAAGTAACATTAACAACGGCAAAAACTCAAGATATTTATAAAACGAATGCTAAAACATGTAACTGTGTTATAAGAAGATCTTAAACCTGTGCTAAGCTTCCAAAAAGCGTGAATATGTCATGTTGGAGACATTATCAGGAAAATTTAATGTTATTTTGCGGGTAACGTACGTAACGTTATGTTACACGCTAACGCTGCCACTTTCAGAGGACTAATATATTTCATTTTGTGGCTTATATAATTTTGTATCAGGAAATTATAGTGCTCAAAATTCCCCTTGGAGGAGGGGGGTCTATAGACAGAGCAAGGCCTAGAGAATTTCATTTGACATTTTTGTGTGATCTGGGGTTACCATGTTCAACACCTAATAACTGAAAAATTATTTAAGATAGAAACATAATGCTTGCAGTTTTGAAAAGGTAAATAAAATATCTTGCATATAATACCAAATTAATGAACATAAACTTGTTTCAATAACATTTAAGACAAACTATATTTGAATCACTTATCATTTAAAAGGGGGTTCCATGAAAACATGTAACATAGACTTCATCGAGGTTGACTATATTAGAATTTTATATTTAATGGTCTATATCTGTGGTCCAGTAATAGCTTACTTAGAATATAAAACCGATTTGGAAATCTTACCTTTTCTTATGCACTTTTCTGAAGTCTTAAAAAGAATGTTAATTATCAAATACTTTGTAGGGTAACGTATGTAACAGGCTGTTACAACTTAACGCTGACATTGTCAGAGAACTAACAAGTTGCAAAATCCTTGTAAGACATTGGGCTTCAATAAAAATATGGTCTTCAAAATTCCCCCTATTATGTTAATTATCACATATTTTGTAGGGTAACGTATGTAACAGGCTGTTACAGCTTAACGCTGCCATTGTCAGAGGGCTTATATGCTGCCAGACATTGGGTTTCAATTAAAAACATGGTCTACAAAATTCCACATACTATTCCTCCTTTATTGAATTGATAAGCCGTTTTGAATTGAGTAAACTTCGTTTACATGACTAAAAGTTTCGAAGTTGTACCAATGGTTCAATTAATCAAGGAAAATGATAGCTTTGTTTCCCAAAATCAATAAAAAGTGGCTGCTACTTTTTTGTTTTCCTTAGTATATGAACTGGATCCGCCATATTGATCCCTTATTGAAAAGGGCTGGTGATGGTGAACTCATTAGGCTATCACTGACGTAGTGACCATTACGCACTTAAAGGCAGGAGTGGGATATATAAGGCAGAATAACCTTCAGTTTCATCACTTTCTTCATTATACTCAAACTGTGAACATCTACAGGAGCTTTTCTCTAATTCTCGCTTCTACCTGGATTATAGTTGACAGGTCTTATCAGCTCAGTGACCATGCTGTTTATCAGCCATTAGTCCAATTTAATCAGATAGTAGTTAAGCTCCACCTACTTGTTGTCTCATATTGAAGCCACTCCCCTATCGGGAGGGGGGGGGGGGGTACAGGATTCCTGCCTTTAAGTACGTGCGTAATGAAAATGTACACATGCAAAAATAATCACCTAATGTGGAGATGTTTAGATTTTTCCCATTTAAAGGAAAGAATTCGCATCCGGAGCGAGCAAACTCTTTCCTTTAAGTGGAGTCACCATCAGTTTGGAAGGGGACGCAAGTTAAGAATATCACTGCTAATTTCAATAGTCTCCCTTCAATATGCGTAAGTAGTTTAGCGTACTGGCTACGCCATTGATTATGGTATTTCGCATACGAAGAAAGGCCAAGAAAGCTTGGAAATCCGTAGACTAAGAGCTTAGGGTATCGAAGGCTATAAAATCAATTTTATTAACTTACATTACAAAGAAGATAAAGACGAATTCTTTCACATTATGGAAACACAATAGCATTACATGTAGTGTATAGCTAACACACACACACACACACACACACACACACACACACACGCACGCACGCACGCACGCACGCACGCACGCACGCAGAATGTAAATTAAATTAAACAATTCTATCAGATAACACGGCATGTTTTAACAAAATACGATTACAAAAATGTACATGTCTTTTCGTTTCAGAGCTCAACAAATTTGTGTATATTTTTGTACCATGAATATTTTAATTAATTGTATCCGGTGCACAATGGTTATATATAAAGGATATAGGCTATATATGTAATTGCCTTTTATAATAAAGAAGGAATTAACTGGCCAGTTTATGCGATTACTGGGTATTAGGTGAGCTTAGATATTGATCTACATTCAACGAAATATTGATGCTGGACATTGCAGATCACGACAACAGTACTTCAAATAACTTATTCTGGAATTAATGAGGAAATGGAGATCTAGCGATAAAATATTTATTTTCTCTTGTTCTCTCCCATTACAATGACCGAAATGCTAGAGTGTCAAAACTTTTTGCACGGTGGTCTTTGTCCGAACGTTTGTCTGTATGTGTTCTAAATAGAATCGAAATCTATAAATTGTCATCACACAAGAAAACCTGTCTTCGGACTTTGCGAACAGCAAAGGCGCAGATCTGCCTGCGCATCCGCGCAATCTGATCTGCGCATTTGTTACTCACTAAATCGAAAGTATCACATCTTAACCTGCTATAAAAACTAATTTTCAATTTTCTAGCAAGCCTCTGTAGCTGAACAGACTGCTTTGGGTACGACCTGGTCGGAAACTCCGAAGATAGGTTATCTCGTATACTCTGTAAGATGAATCAAGACTAGAGGATTTCTCTCACAATGTCATACCAGCAATCCAAAACATATGGTGTCAGTTTCAAACCATATATACGCTCGTACTCAGTGCTTCAAATAGAACTACCTAAATATAAGAAATTTGAACCCGAACCAGATCTAGCGAGTTTATATTGCAGATTGAGATGGATGTGTCATAATTATCATAAATATTGACATATAGTGATACTAAACATGAATATAAACGATTGTATCATATTGAGAAATATTGTTGTGAGACAAGTGCTTACTACTTGTATTTATAATGCTGGATTGCTTTCCTACCCGTACTCACATCTATTTAGGAACTGTTAAAAAGTAAGTGAGTATGATAAAAAATACCACAAACACATACTGCAGACCAATCCATGACGCAGTGAGGAATAGCCACGGAACACGAACAGTAACAAGACATCAGGAAGACAATTAAAGCAAAGCAACCAGCTCTCTCTCTTCCTCGTCAAGATGATTGCAAAATTAGAAAGGACACAAAGTAATGCATAACAAAACAAAGTACAAAGAGCCCCTAAACAATGGGAGGTACATAAAACAACGAATCAACAACAACAGAACCACCGCCTTAGTGGGGGGGGGGGGGGGGTGCTTAAATGCATTTTACTGACGCCAAATCTTCGCCCTAGATTCTGTTGTTGTTAAAACACAAACATATGATCAGCCCACATGGATGGAGGCTTCCAATTACTTCTTACTTTTCCTAACTAATGCAATGCATCATCACAGAGAAACAATCTTATCAAATTAACACACTATGATGAAACAAAGAAAAGGGCTCATGACTCACAGATAGTCAGAGCTAAAAAACACTCAAGTTTAGCCACGGTGGGCTCAACCAAAAACAAACATCAGGCACCAACCTAAGGATTAAAGCTTTACGTCAGGACCGTCATTGAGTCTGAGGTCTGACCTACCGTCATGTAATTATTTAAAGAGGAAGCCATAGCTATAAACCATGATTGGGTTTACAACTAGGTATGTAGACTGTCGCATGATATCTATGTTGTATTACCTATTTTTTTTATAACGTTTGACTATCTTTTAAAATTGATCATTAATTTAGAATTTCCAACAATTCTTTTAAATTTATAAACTGAATCACCATAAAATACCGGTTCCAATATGTTTTGTTGCAGAACATTTTTAAATTAACAATCACTTCTGATTAATTTCTTTGATAAAATTTAGAAAAAGCCTTACAAAGCTTATGACATCGATAACCTTGTTTCAATAACTTAGAAGTCAAAATTTTGTTTCTATTATTGAATTCACCAACATTAGAACGTACTCTCGTAAAACGAATAAGTTGCGAAATGTATACACCATAGGAAGGTGAGCGAGAAACATCTTTATCAATGAATAGGAAATTAGCTATGGGAAATTAACTATTTCAAAATTAAAATCATCTCATTTATCATAAATTTTAGATGACACTATGGCATTTGTTATGAACAAGCCCAAATTTAAAAAGAGGTCTTCAGTATCAAAGAAATTTGCCTTATTTAACTGAAGTTCAGTGGGCTACATCTGACTTATCCTTTGTTCGAAATAAGGATTATCAATATTAAGCAAGTCATCTAGAGTTCAAGGCTTCGACAGCATCAGATTGATTATTGTCAGAAAGAGACAACATGAAATTTCTCTCATAACAAAGTAAGTAAGGTTGCAAAGATCAGGAATCGATACAATCAAGTACCACACCTGACCAAGGATACCAATGGGAAAGTGACAAACTCACAGAAGACACCACAAACGAGAGCCAAGAGGTCAGCCCTTTCCCAGCAGGTGACCACGAAGCACATATAAACAGACGCGCACAAAACATAACAAACACAAGACAGAACAAAAACATAAAAGATCCACAAAAGAAGTACCGCCTTGGAACAAAGCAAAAACAATACTGCAACAAGAGGAGCACAATTAGTACCCATTGGAATACTTACAATAAGACAGTGGAAGAAGCAAAGGTCACCACTGACGGATTTCAAACCAAATCTTACTTTCTCCTTAGTATACCAAAACAATGCAAACACTCCAGTTTCTTGTTTTATGTATACCAGACACATAGGAACGCATATAACGAATAATGCGCATTTCATGCGCGGATCCAGAAAGATAAGTCAGAGGGGGTCCAACTTTGACAACTATTCTTTTATAAGACGATTAGGGGAGAGAGTATCCAAGTATCCCTGAAAGCGGGCCATCATCGGCTCGCCAGGAAATAGCCATTTCTGTCTTCTTGGATTGATCTATTGATCTATTACTAAGCAGCAGAAAAAGTGCCACGCCCAATGACATAACACTGTGATTCAGGTGAGAGTCTTGATTTAGCAACCCCCAGTCTAACGCTCTACAAACTGAGTCATTGCGCTCCTTAAGTCCATTTGTAAATATGACGTCGTGTGTGCGAGTGCTTCCTTTTGTAGCTTGGATGAAACCCAATATCCACCTAATGGTTACCATGAAAACACTGGTGTGCCTTTACTCTAGTTTTAGTTTTCCTGAGTGGGATTTGTGTCTGAGCCTTTAGCTTCGCACTTTCCTTGCATGTGCGAGCTCTGGATGACCTAGTAAGACCGTACACATGTGCATGCTAGTCTAAGCATTAACTAATCGCCTATATGATAAGAACCAACCCTGCTTATCATACCTGCTATTGGCTCAGTGGTAGAGTGTTCAACTTGAGATCTAGTCCCTGATTTGAGCCTTATGCAGTTATTGTTTTGTGTTATTGAGAAAAATTTGTACCCTTACTTCTCAGTACTGGCTAGCGCCTAAGTGAGCATCACGACATTACTGATATTTACCTTCTAGAACGTCACTTAAAATATTAGCTGAAACAAACATCACAACTTTTTGAACAAACACCTTTTCTATGTTTGTCTACGCCCATTGGCGTAAAAATTAGCGAAACAGGTATGACAAGCCAAACATGTTATATTTTTGAGGTAAAAGAAAGAAAAAGACATAAAACAGGAAAACGAGCATGGTGACAAAAGTAATACGTTTCCTATTACTATAGTTACAAAATGTACATTCTGTGACATATTTATTCAAAATCTTCAGGATTGTTTAGGCCATAATATTTTTAGAAAAAATATGGTTTAGCTTAAAAAATAAGATTATGCATTTTTATCCGCTGTTTTTTTGTTTGTTTTCATTTACTAGCCAATAGCAGAAAAAAAAAATATGTCATTGTTCTTGTTCAATCGTTAAAAGTATGAGAAATTGTTGTTTTTTTTAAATAAATACTTAAAATTTTCAATTTTTAAAATCAAATAGCTTTTTAAAAAGGCTGGTGAGATCAGTCTTTTTTGTCTTACAATATGAGTTTTAAACTATATTTTATATATTAGATGAAGGTGACTTTTTGGACACATACCCATAAGTCCTGTGCCACCTTAACCCTTAAAGCGCCAATCACAACAAAAGTCGTCCGCTTTTCTTGTCTGCTGAAATGTTTAAGAAGCCTCTATGGCAAACAGTGTGGACCCAGATCAGACTGCTCCTATATAGGAGCAGTCTGTTCTGAGTCCACGCTGTTTGCTCTGTACTTAATTCTTCAGTAATGTTAGGCAGTTATTTGTAGCAGGCAGCTTCAGCAGACGACATTTTCAGATGCATTTTTTTCTTGGCGCTTTAAGGGTTAAATACAATATTGATTTAAAAACTCTTCTGCAACAGCACATATTGGAGCCAGAATGGTGTAGGCGCGTTGCTGAAATTCAAATTTTCGAAAAAACTTACCTCATCGTCATAAAGAATGAAACAGGTCTTAAATTCAAGATAAATGACTCTACTTTATTTCTAATTGGGTCGTACGCTCAAAAATTGGTAGCATCATATTAAAAAATGGGGAGATAACTCAATGTTTGCAAAAAACGGAAACGTAAAGTACAGTTTTTAAACTGATTTTATATTGACAAAAAGACGTTCTTTTTCTCAAATTATTTTATTTTCTAAAAGTAAGTTGACTGTCATTTATATTTGTACGATTTTTATAAATTTAAACATAGTATTTTGGGGGGATAACTCTTACTACCCTATAAAATTTAATATTTTCCTCTAAATCATTCCTTATAATACCGATATATTTAATCAGAACCCGCAAAACTTCATAATTTCTAAAACAATTGTCTTTTTGTTTTTCAAAAACATGATTTGCCGCATCCTGATATGCCTGGCGGCTCAGAAATTTGCTTATTTAGTTGCCACCCCTGTGTGGAAAAAACAGCGTTTTAATGCATTTTTTCCAATACACTTGATACGAGCATAGGAGATTCGCTGATTTACTTTTGGAGAAAACTTACATTATCGTCCTAAATGATAATACATACCTCAATTCAAGATAAACATATCTGTACTATCAATCTGTGAGGATCATACGTTAAAATCGAGTATCGTCATTCATAAAATGGGGAGGTAACTCTGGTACTAGAAATAATGTAAAACCAGCATAGATGAGCGTTGTTAAGTACCTCCTTGAAATATTGCTTCTCTGCTTTTTTTTTTTTAATTTTACTCACACAAAAGTATATCTGTTTGAAATATCTAGTCTTTCTTTTTTTAAATAGATAAAATAGAATTTCAGAAACAAAATATGACTCTCTTATAAGATATTAATATTATCTAATTTGCATATTCAATAATATAAATGAAAACATAAGAAATGAGAAAAATTGTAAAGTAAATTAAGGGGTGTCACCTACAAAATTACCTATATGTCGCTGTTTATCATTCTAGACTAAGAATCGTGGTACCAAATCATAGTTGAGACATTGGCAAAATGACCAACGGAATAGATATACGAATTATCTAATTTGCATACTCATGAATATTAATGAAAACATACGAAATAAGAAAAAATTGGTCGAAAAATTAAGGAGTATACCTGCAAAATTACCTCAACACCAGCTACTAACTATCTTATCCTACAAGATTTGGTACCCAATAAAGGTTGAGGCAAAGCCATTTGACTAAAATGATTAAATATACGAATTATCTAATTTAAATATTCATGAATATTAATGTAAACGTAAGAAATAAGACAAAATTGGTAGAAAAATTAAGGGGGTATACCTACAAAATGTCCTATACGTCTGCTGCTTACTAGCCTAGACTATACAACTTGGTACCAAAACAAGTTTGAGACCTTGCCATTTGACCAAAATGATCAAATATGCGAATTATCTAATTTATATATTCAAGAATATTAATGTAAACATAAGACAAAATTTGTAGAAAAATAAAGGTGGTATACTTTCAAAATTACCAGTACGCTAGCTGCTAACCATCCTATCTTACAAAACCTGGTACCAAATAAAAGATGAGACATAGCCATTTGATCAAAATGATATAATATACGAATTATCTAATTTAAATATTCATGAATATTAATGAAAGCGTAAGAGATAAGAGAAAATTGGTAGAAAAATTAAGGTGGTATACCTTCAAAATTACCTATATATCTACTGCTTACTATCGTAGACTACAAAATTTGGTACCAAATTAAAGTTGAGGCATTGTATTTTGACCAAAATGAATAAATATACGAATTATCTAATTTGAATATTCATGAATATTAATGTAATATTAGAAATAAGAGAAAATTGGTAGAAAAATGAAGGTGGTATACCTATAAAATGTCCTATACGTCTGCTGTATATTAGAGTAGACTATAAAAATTGGTACCAACTAAAAGTTGAGACGTTGCCATTTAAACAAAATTATTAAATATGCGAATTATCTAATTTAAATATTCATGAATACTAATGTAAACATAAGAAATAAGACTAAACTGGTAGAAATATTAAGCGGGTATACCTACAAAATTACATGTACTTCAGCTGCTAACTATCCTATACTATAAAACTTGGCACCCAATACAAGTTGAGATATAACCATTTGACTAAAATGATTAAATATACGAATTATCCAATTTGAATATTTATGAATATTAATGTAAACATAAGAAACAAGACAAAAATGGTAGAAAAATTAAGGTGGTATACCTACAAAATCAACACGGCGCTAGCTGATAACTATTATATCTCACAAAACTTGATATCAGATAAAAGTTGAAGCATTGCCATTTGATCAAAATGATAAAATATACGAATTTTCTGATTTAAATATTCATGAATATGAATGAAAGCATAAGAAATAAGAGAAAATAGGTAGGAAAATTAAGGGGTATAGCTTTAAAATTACCAATATGTCTACTGCCAACTATCGTAGACTGCAAAACTGGGTACCAAATTCAAGTTGAGACATTGCATTTTGATCAAATGATTAAATTTACGAATTATCTGATTTGAATATTCATGAATATTAATGAATACTTAAGAAATAAGGGGAAATTTGTAGAATAATAAGGTGATTTACGTTCAAAATAACCACTAAGTCAGCTACTAACTATGACTTACTTAAAAACTAGGTACTAAATAAAAGTGGAGACATTTTCATTTGATGAAAATGGTAAATATACAAATTATCTAATTTGAATACCCATAAATATATTAATGTAAACATAAGAAATAAGACAAAATTGGTAGATTAATTAAGGTGGTATCCCTACAAAATTACCTCTATGCCAGCTGCTTACTATCCTAGACTACAAACAAAACTTGGTACCAAATAATAGTTGAGATACAGGTATGCGACGCTATGATTATATGTATTCGAAATATCTAATTTTCATATTCACGAATATTAAAGAACACACATAAAGAAAAAGTCAAAAATAGTAGAAAACTTAAGTGGGTTGACCTACGAAATAACCTATATTTCAGCCGCCATACATCCTGGACTACCAAACATGGTATCAAATAAAAGTTGAGATATAGCTCGTTGACCCAATGACGAATATACAAATGATCTCATTTGCATACTCATGAATATAATACGAAAACATTAAAAAGAAAGAACACAGAAAGATAAGAAAAATAGTTCTAGGCTTAAATTTGAGAATAGAATAACTAGCAACTGACATATGCGTAATTTTGTAAGTACATCCCATTAATTTTTCCAATTTTTTCCCTTATTTCTTATATTTTGATTAATATTTATGAGTGAGAATGTTAGAAAATTTGTTAAATGGGCAATTTGGTAAAAGTGCAGCGCTTTGGCATTATTTGGTACCAAGAGTGGTTGCCTAAAATAATTTGCAGCTGAGTTGTAAGTATCTTTGTGGGTACACCCTTATATTTTTTTACGATTTCCTAATGTATTCATTAATTTTCATGAATATGCAAATTTGATCATTAGCATACTTTACCGCTGAATGAAGCTGCTATGTCTTACTTTTTTTTTATCAAGTAAGTACTTTAGGATGAGTTTCTGCTGAGATATAAGTAATATGTAGGGACATTCCAACTGTTTTGAAGTGCATTGTTTGTTGCCATGAAAACCACGCAATTATGGGGTTGTTTTCAGGGCAATACTTTTACTTATTGACGTCCATGAGAAGTTGTCCTGAGGACGCAAGACTGGTCTAATTCGACCACTGGGTACTAAGGAATTTAAATGCTTTTACTTTTGATATATAGATAGTGTAACACATTTTGTGGGTATTGCTAGGAAGAATGGACATTATGACGACTGTTGAATCAATAATAATACAAAGCTACTTGTCGATTCTCAAAACTCATTTATCACTTTAAAAGCCTGAAACTAGTTCAAAATAGTGCTATTAATAAAACATTCATTATAATAGCTGGACACTAGATAAGCAAAAAGTAAGTGAGTATAAACAGGAAAAAACACACTCACTACTGCAGATAAACCCACGGCATCGAGAGGAAGAGCAACAGAACACTTACAGTCACAAGACATCAGAAAGACAATTAAAGCAAAGCAACTATCGTTCTCTTCCTCGTCAAGGTGATAACAAAAATAGAAAAAACACAAAGATATGCATAATAAAACAAAGACCAACACAGAACCCCCACAAATATTCCGAGGTACATTAAACAATGAATCAACAACAATGTAAGATTCTGTATGATTTTGGTGGCCATCTTGAAAACATGCAAATAAGCTCACTAAGGCGCCATTTCTCAGCTTGTAAAAAAAATGGTTTTCGGAATAAGCATACCAAATTACCTTAAAGAAATGTGTCAGACCCTTTGTCTTCAGAAAAAAGTCCATACTTGATACTTTTAAAATTCGTATTTCGTGATTCTGTTTTCTGCGAGCATGAAGTTATCTCCCCTTTTTTCAATATGACACTACCCAATTCTGAGTGTGCGACCCAAGCAAAAATTAAGAATAGACATTTATCTTTAAATGAAGACTAGTTTCATCCTTTAGGACGATGAGGTAAATATTCTCAAAAGCATTTAGAAACTGTGCCTAATAGTATATCAAGTGTATTGGTGAAATGCGCGAAAACAGAGTATTTTTCACATGGAGGTAGCAACTTTGCAAGCGATTTTCCGAGCCGTCAAGCATGTCAGAATGCTGTTAATCATGTTTTTGAATAGCAAATTTATATTTGTCTTCGAATTGATCAAGTTTTACGCATTCTTGCTAAAATAACGGTATTATTAGAAACGATATCGAGGAAAATGTTCTATTTTATAGGGTAGTAAGAGTTATCCCTCACTAGCTATATCTGCAAATGAAGAAATTGAGCCAAATTTGATTAAAATTAAATAAAAGTTAAATTAAGTTTAGAAAATAAAATAATTTACGAAAAAATAATATTCTAAAACTGCAAAAAATCGTTTCGAAATACGTACTTCACGATTCCCTTTTTTGCAAGGTTAGAGTTATCTCCCCTTTTTTAGATATGACGCTACCAATTTTCGAACGTACGACCCAATCAAAATTAAAGTAGAGGCATTTAGTTCTGATTTGAGACCGGTTTCATCCTTTATGACGATGAGGTAAGTTTTCTCAAAAAGTAAGCCTTATACGAAATTCAGCAACGCGCCTAGTGATTTAGTTTATAAATTCACAAGAAATGTTGGGAAACCTAATTTTAGTGATCAACTAAAAAAGATAATCAAACGTTATGAAATAATGTTGGACACAACATCTTGGACACCATGCGAAAGTCCGCATGCCTGGTTTTAAACCCAGTCACGGGTTACAGCTATAGTTTACAGCTATGGTTTTCTCTTTAATTGAACGACGGTGGGTTAGGCCTCAGACTCTATGACGGCTCTAGAACTGATGCCAACTTAACAATTTTTGTTTTTTAACAACAACCGAGTGGCTTAGGCTGCTGTCCGTTCTTAGGCGGCTATGTTGTTGTTGTTGTTGTTGTTGTTGTTATTGTTGATTCCTTATTGATTGTTGTTCCCCTTGTGGGGATCTGTGTTTGTTTCATGCAAACCAAACATCTATGTTTCTTGATCCATATCTGAACTAAGGATGAGGTTGGTGCACCGTTAAACCGGTTTAAGACCTATTGAACCGCAAATTTCACATTTCGCAAATTTCACATCGTGTGAAGAATTGGTACCAAAACGTCACTTTTGGAAAATGTGAAATTCGCGTTTGCTCAATTTCGATAATTTTGGGGGTCTAACATCTGTGCTCAAATTTCACATCTTTCTCATTTTTAACTTTGAAGAATTGGTACGTATTCGTGTAATCTGCGAAGGAATGGTTGGATTTTTCCCGGATGTGAAGAATTGGTACTTAATTTCCACAAATGTGAAGAATCGGTACCAGTTCTTCACACCTGTGAAGGATTGAGGGAGCATATTGTGCAGGGAGCATATTGTGGCTCTACAAGTGTTGTCTTTCTTACTAGGCCCTGCTATTCAGATAAAAAAAAGTTTCACCAATATTGACATGGAAAAACTGGTTACGCCACCTGGCGGTCATATTTTAAAACAGTCAAATAATTTGAACAACATTTATAGAGGGTGTTCTACGGACCATTTATGTCTAATTCTTTTAAAATCTGACCAGAAATTTTTGAAAAGATTTTAGAGTGTTTCCTTTTGGTTGACAAGGCAACCATATTTCTACATAAAGTTGAGATCTTTGAACAAGTTTGAAATGGGATCGATCAACCCAGTAAAGATTGGTGAGATTCCACCCAGTGGTTTAGGAGGAAGCTACGGAAGGACGGATGGGTAGCTGGCAGGACGGATATCCTATGACCACAACGTGAGTTAAAAAGGGATCCACCATTCAAAGATATATGAAATTGTGGAAAAGCTGAATCTAGCTCTCCTTTAGCTATATACAAGCCTCACCCTGAGAAAAATAGTTTTGCATATGCCAAAAGGCACAGATAAGCTTTGTATATACATAGCAGGATCAGGGCCTATGTTTCGTTGCTACACTGATTGAAATTTTTCCTGCACTGATTGAAAAATCTCCAAAGATTCTCAATCTAAAATTAAAAGACTAGGGTTTGTTTCTGTATCTACATGGACACAAGCTGGCGAATCTGGAGCATGAACTGCAAGATACGTTTTCTCGCGACACGGCTCATATAATTGATTTGCAGTCTTACTCCAGTCCAAGATTTTTAACTGTAAAACATATGAAATTTATCTGTAACCTGTTTGAACCACGTTATAAATCCTGACATATATGGGAAGAATTGGAATCGAATGCAAAATGCAGCAGATTTGGGGGGTATTTTATCTATGTGAAGATTGCGCATGTATGCTACATATGGTTTCACTACGTGCGCCAATTTCACAATATGTGAATTATTAGTACCAATTTTTCACGCGCTGTGAAGAATTGGTACCAATTTTTCACAGTGCGAAATGTGAAATTTGCGGTTCAACAAAGCCCTCCAGTAAATATTTTACTGACCGTTCCAAAACGGTACTTCTTTTGTGGATCTTTTATGTTTTTTTCTATCTTGTGTTTGCTATGCCTTCGTAAACGTTTGTTTATGTGTGCCCTGTGGTCACCTGCTGGGAAAGGGCTGACCTCTTGGCTCTCGTTTGTGGTGTCTAATTGTGAGTTTGTTACTTTTCCATTGGTATCCTGGGTCAGGTGTGGTACTTGATTGTATCGATTCCTGATCTTTGCACCCTTACTTACTTTGTAGTGCATTGCTTTTGTGTTCTTTTTAGTTTTGCAATCATCTTGATGGGGAATAGAGAGCTGGGTGCTTCACTTTGCATGTCTTCCTGGTGTCTTGTGATTGTTATTGTTGGGTGGCTCTTCTCTTGTGCTGCGGGCGTGGTCTATACAGTGTGTGATTGTGGTATTTCCTGACCATACAACCTTGCAATGCGCAACAAAACATGGGACGAACAAAAACTGCAACTTGATTGGTGATTTAATTGATGGCACCAGCCAGGGGTATTTGTGCTAAAGGGCATACACTATTTGATGGATTAACATAAAGGGTTCCCTGGGTCTGATAGATGGGCCCAATTATAAATACAGGACAGCATGGCTCATATTTTATGTTCTAGTTAATGACCCTGTGAATTTTGTCTTAGATTAAAAAAACTGCAACTTGATGGATAATTTAATTAATGGCACCAGTCAGGGTATTTGTGCCTTAGTGACATAAGCGCGTCCGTGCAGTAAGTGAGTATGACCAGGAAATGCCAAAATCTAACACAGCAGATCAACCCATGGCACCGCGAGGGAGTGTGGAGAGAAGTCGATATTTTCGGAAAAGCTTCGTCCCTGTTTTGCATACCAGTGACCGCGGTGGCTCAGTGGTAGAGTGCCTGATTCGAGATCGAGGGGTTGCAGGTTCGAGCCTGATCAGAGGCACTGCGTTGTGTTCTTGAGAAAAACCCTTTATCCTCTGCTTAGTACTGGTTCCTTCCCGGGAAGACCCGTTGACATGACTGAAAAATATTGAATGAGAAGTAAAGAATCAAATATATAAAACAAACAAACAAACACAATGTTAAAATGTTTAAGTAAGCTTTTGATCAAAAATTACCCTGCGGTTCAAGAGTTATGAGTATTTTCACTAAATGACCACGACTGGCAGGATTGATGCTCCGAGAAGCCTCGTTACCGTTTTGTATTACCAGTGTCTAGACAATGATAAAACATGATGTATAAGTAAAATATGTGGTTCCAAAGCTATGAGCATTTTCACTAACTGACCAGGACCGACCGGACTGATGCTCAGCAAAGCCTCGTCCATCAAAAATGCTGTTACGCATGCTGTGGTTAAACAATGTTAACATGCATACGTATGCACAACTTGATCAAAATATACCATGTGTTTCAAGAGTTATGAAAATTTTAAATAACTTGGAATGTGAATGCGTTGAGAATATGGTCATGTCAAACAACATTAAATGAAAAATCATTCATATTCAGACTTGATCCAGATAAAATAAGTGTAAGTTATTGTATGGTTTGTGCGTATGTACGGGGAGATAATCCACTAGCTTTAGCGAGTGGATTATCTCCCCGTACATACACACAACCATACAATAACTGCCTCATTGAACCAGCATGCATGTCCACTTTGTGCATTGTGAGATATTTGATGTAAAAATTGAAAATATCACTAATGCAATAAGTTAATACACTAGTTCTAATTGATACAACAAGATCAACATGAACCTCGCAGTGCTACAACATAGACTGAAATGTCTATACCAAACATATAAGTACTCATCCATTTCAACAGGGAAATATGAAGATTTTGAATCAAACTGGCAAAATTACCGTACTAATAAGATAAAACGGCAGACTAAAAATAATTATAACTAGAAATGATGTTTATGAAATACTATGCCTTCAGCCCTTTGCTTGTCAAGAAAATTTCATAACACAAGGGTAATCTTAAGTTTTAAGCTTCTAGCTATACTACTCATTATCTTCTCTCAGCTGACAAAGTTTTAAGCTACCGGCTGTAATAGTTTTTGAGATATCTTGGCTACAAGTTTTCAATGCCAAAATTTGCAAAGGGCAATAGCTAAAAACTTTTCCAAATTTTCACCAGGTAATCTACTCATCATCTTCTGTCATCTGACCATGTTTGAAGCTGCTAGCTATAATAATTTTCGAGATATCTTGATTACACATTTTCAATGCCCAAATATGCAAAGGGCAATAACTCGAAAAAAATATATATATATATTTTTTTTAAATTTTCACCAGGTTATCTTCTCATTATCTTCTATCAGCTGACCAAGTTTGAAGATACATGCTGTAAAAGTTTTTGAGATATCTTGATTACAAGTTTTCAATGCCAAAATTTGCAAAGGGCAATAACCCCAAAAATATTTTTTTTCAAATTTTCACCAAGTTATCTACTCATTATCTTCTATCAGCAGACCAAGTTTGAAGCTACTTGCTGTAATTTTTTGAGATATCTTGATTACAAGTTTTCAATGCCAAAATTTGCAAAGGGCAATAATTAAGAAAATAATAAAATATTTTTTTTTTAGATTTTCACCAGGTTATCTACTCATTATCGTCTATTAGCTGACTAAGTTTGAAGCTCGTAGCTGTTACATTTTCAAGATATCTTGATTGCAAAATATCATTATGACCCTTTAAAAGGGGCATAGCGCCACAAAGGGAGATAATCCAACCTTAAAAAATGCTTGTCAATTATTTTTAGATGAGGAATCCATATATGAAATTTAAAAACTGTATCTTAATAAACTTTGAACGGACACACGGACGGACGGACGCACGGACAAGCCGAAAGCAATATGCCCCTTCAACTTTTCCAAATTTGGGGGCATAAAATAAATAGCAAACAAAATAAAACTCATCAGTCGCCATCCCGCCACGACATAGCTGTTGACTTGGGACATAAAGCAACAAAACAAACAAACAAACAAATTATATACTGAACCACACTTCTAACGCAAAATCAGACCGAACCTTAAATATTCCAATTATTTTTTCATCCATTGTAACACAATTTTATCAAAAATTAAAACACTTATTTATGAAAATGAAAGTAGATCAGTAAATCATTCCCTTTTAATCATAACCAGATTGGCTGGATGTCTGCCTTAACCTCTGAACGGTACAATGATTTGGCAAGACCTCGTTTTTAATTAAAATTATACTCCTTAAACATTTTGCGTTGGAAATGTGGGTCGGTATAGTTTTACGTTTTTCCTGCTTTATCACGTGAGGCCTGTGAACACATGTGCAAAGGGGGAACGCTGTCGTTATAAATTGCAATGCGCAGGTTTGACAGATTGCAGCCAGAGTTATAATCACAGGGTGTGGTAGCTGAGCTGGTTGCATATAGTCTCAAGGGCAATTACGGAGAAGACATGCAGGCTGATCTGGACCTTTGGTATGACTACAAGTACGTATATACATGTACATTTTACTCAGGCAGGGTTTATTATAATCTGGCCCGTATCAGCTGTTTTCCTTATTTCTTAATTTGTTTTGTTGTAATCACGAAAATACTAGCCTACAAAATGATAACTGGGCGAAATCGAACGCAAGTATTGATTTTAAAAAACCTCTCTAAAACTTCTAAATTCAACCATGTTTGTCAAAATCAAAACAACTGAATAATTATGTCATCTATCATAGCATGAATCAAAGTATATATGTAGTATTAAGAACAGACCTCCTCGTAGCTGCTGTTCGTTCTAAGGCGGTGGTTCTGTTGTTGTTGATCAGTGTGCTGTCTATTGGTTGTTGGGGTTCTCTATTTGTCTTTGTATTTTTGTGCATTACTTTGTGTCCTTTCTAGTTTTGCAATCATCTTGAAAAGGAAGAGAGGGAGCTGGTTGCTTTGCTTTTATTGTCTTACGGATGTCTTGTTGTTGTAAATGTTCTGTGACTCTTCCTCACGATGCCTTGGGTTGGTCTGCGATAAGTAATTGTGATATTTTCTGATCATACCCACTTTCTTTTTCATGCTGATAGCACACGTTATGGAACATTTCTATGAAGTCTATTTTGGTAACTAATATAAAATGAGGAAAAAACCCAGCCTATGCAAGATGAAGTTACGAGTAATTTTTACTGTCGTGAGTAGGCTCCCAATGCCGTTAGTTTAACAGGTGACCAGGCACAGGGCGACGGCAGTAAACAATGCGCTTTCGGTAGCTTTAATACGTTTAACTTTCATAGATATGCAGATGTCATTATAATTGTGCCTTATCGCGGAAAACCCTGATTACTGAGCTTACGATAAAGTAAGACCCAATCCTGTCTGTTGAACTACCCAGACTGGCTAGAATACTGAAATAATCATTATATACAACAAGTTTAGATATACAACTGGACCCAGCTATGCTAGTCCAACCCATGAGGCCGGATAGTAGTCATATCTGTTAAAATGAGCTTCGAGTGAGCTATTTGGGCGAGGGAAGTTCTTATAATACACAACCATTCCGTTTGAAAGCCAAGCACCCCACCAACCAAACGTTCCGGAAGTCATAATCACATGATCGCACAACGTCATCAACGCCAGATCCTCATACGCGTGATCAAATGGACTAATGACCATGTTACGTCTATTAAGATTTGAGTTGCACCATCCTTTATCGTTACTTAGCACGATGAATAATGGATCCGCGCTTAGCCTTGTTTTGATATAGGACATTGCCTTATCGATATAACCAAGTCCAGCAAAACCAAAGCCAAGTTTAAGCGCACGAGGTGTGAGAAAGTCACCTCTTCTGACATGAACACAAACATTGGGATTACCTCGGCGGCTAATATGCTTCAAGAAATCCACCACAGGTTTCAAATAAGTGTCCTTTACCTTGTAAATACTTCTGATGGTTTTGTTTATTTCACTGAAATAACGCCACGACTGGAACAAACCATCCAGTTCGTAATTATGTTTAATATCAATCTTCTCAAATTTCTTATCATAAGTAGCTATTTTATTCGCTTTTAAGCGAATCATTAAAGATGTGTTTATATTAGCTACATTTGGCAAATTGAAAGCATTTGTAAGTGGACACATTGGGCTCATAACTGCTGTGTAATTGTGGCGGTGCGCGATTCCCAGTAATGCCGCATACTGAAACATCTGGTTCCCAGTGCGACCTCTACATTCAAACAGGGTCATCAAATGCGAACAATGAAACGGCATTGCATGAGATTGGCTCATATTGCAAGATTGGTATGCGTTGTCTATGTGAGACCCACCATTTCTCGCTACGCTGATATCAACTGAAGATGTCCCGAGGCCTGTAGCGTTACGATCAAAAGACATATTATACTTAAATAGGTTCGACAGTGCCTCTGTCACCTCTGTGGCTGAGCGATAAGATGGTAGAACTGGGGACAAAGAGAAAAATGCATGAAGTATAATGTATATAAGAGTGGCTACGAAAAAATAGAAACTAATGCAGTACATGCACACGGTTCTGTTCTTCTGCATTGTGTCCATTTGCTTGTTTCCTCCCTGAAAAAAAAAATAGAGGATCTTACATGAGTGTTCATGTTTTATTGAATTTATTAAACGAGTTGGGGAAAAAAGATAAAATGCGAGGCCTGCCGAGCATTTTATCTCTTTACCGC
Organism: Loripinus fragilis; assembly: GCA_964019695.1. Lineage (NCBI taxonomy): Eukaryota > Metazoa > Mollusca > Bivalvia > Lucinida > Lucinidae > Loripinus > Loripinus fragilis. Next base: position 86,932,918 of record OZ026523.1, on the reverse strand, counting down.
AACGAGGTAAATAAATTCAATAATACAAGAGCACGAATGTTAGATTCTATTTATCATATTTCAAATACTTTGAAATCTCATTTCTGGCGTAAAAACGTTATAATTTTGTCATAACATGTTATGTGCGCAACGTTGTTATGGACGTTTCCCGTAAATCTATAAACCAATAGTGGTTTATTGATTTTATTGCATGGCGTTATTTCACTCCCAGACGCGACGTCATATGATAATGGAAGATACATGCAAAGCAAGATGTATTTTAGCGTGTCGCTGTTAATTGAAAACATTTAACCGTTATGGAACAGACTTTCGGGATCCTCGGCGCCACTATGTATTAGTACTAAGTGTACCGGAAGTCATATAACGTTAAAAAAGTAACCCTATACTTGGAAATAATAATCTTTCCAAGTATAGGGTAACATTTTTAACCATATCTGACACTTACAGAATTGTGACCATTTTAATACAATTTCTATAATCTTTCTTATCTGCAACACAAATTAATTTCGTTCGTATTACCCTTATCGAAATACAAGCCTTCTGGCATAAGGCCTATTGCAGCTACAGTTTCTGGCAATATTGCAGCTATTCTGGCAATAGTCCAGCAATTCTGCAATAGTGCAGCAATTCTGACAATAGTGCAGCAATTCTGACAATATTACCAGAAACTGTGTATACACTTATGTATATATATGCATTGATGGAATCAAGCTTATATTTAAAATACATATTCTACTACTTTAGAACTTGTTTCCTAATGTTATTGCCAATGATAAAAGAACCCAATTATAATAGGTCTTAATTTAGATGGCCAATATTGCAGCTCTGAATACCCTTGTGGGTTGGGTACCTGATGTTATTAACAAAGAGTAAAGTTATTGCTCTTTCAGATTATATCAGTGACCGATGAACATATAAATACAAACATACTTTTAATCCTAAAATGTGCAAGAGTCATGTGTGATCAAATAAAGCTCAAATCAATTCTTTTTACATGGAATTCAAGAAAACAAACTGACCCCCATATGCTAGCTATCATCTCTTTCGCTCCCAAACTTTATGTCACACACAGTGGTCACTTGATTCAAATTAGCTGCAATATTGCCACTTACTGCAGTATTGCAGCTTTCAGATTATGCTAGCCTTTGCAGTAGATGCAATATTGCCGCAATATTGCCACTCGTGGCAATATTGCAGCTTTCAGAATATACTAATTTTGGCAATACATTCATATTGCCGCAATATTGGTGCAGTATTGCGGCAATATTCTTATTGTGCCAAATAATACTCTGGGGTTTGGCTTAAGAGCTTCTATAAATTAAATTCTCTTTGGTAACTACATGTACTTGGGAGCGCAGTGGCTCAGTGGTAGAGTGCTTGACTCAAGACCAAAGCGCCGCGGGTTCGAGCCTCACCGGCGTCACTGCATTGTGGTCATTTAGCAAGACACATTTATCCTAGCTTAGTACTGGTTCAACCCAGGAAGACCCGTCCCTATATAACTGAAAGATTGTTGATTGGACGTAAAGAATCAAATCAAACAAAAAAAAACAAAAAAACAACTACATACCCGTCATTGACTCTGTTTGCATTCTTAACTCCGTTTTTCGATTTTTAAGTTAATTATAAAACTTGGATATTCATGGACTCCGTGAGATATTGGTTGATAATCTCTGGTTCATCATTTTTATTGTCAAGTTGTTTTCATGAATAATTAAGTGGGCAGGTACCGATGTTATGCGTTTCAAGAATATCAAGAAATGTATGTCTTAACTGAACATGTAAATCCAGTATTATAGGACCATAAGTTTTCTTAAGCATGTTAAAAAGGAGGGATATAGGCATTTTATAATATGATAACTTCATTTATATGTGGTTTTTTGGATAGAGCATTTCAGTTTTCCTAGGTGCTTTAAGAATTTATTTTTGAGCAACAGTTAGGAGTAAACATAATTAAAAAGTGAGTTAAGACTCCTGGGACAAGAGTACAGAGTTGAACTTCTATAAATATAAAAGCTTTTTTGAACGTACAGAAAAGTCAGGGAACTTTCATCGAACTTTTCTGTGTGTTAAAAAGTCTGGCTTGTGAACATGTTTTTGTGTGAACGACCTGCTGGTCAGAGCATGGAAAAATCCTACCCCCTCTCATATGGAGTTAGGGTTGGGTAGCCCGCTCGCAGCATTAGGAAAATACAACTCAGATACGAGCTTATTAAAGATTATGTTGTAAGAACACTGTCAATATTTCAGAACATATATTGTTCTGTGTTGTTTGCGTAAAATGTTTGTCATACTGTTAAGAGCTGAGAATAAAGAAATAATAATAATAATAATAATAATAATAATAATAATAATAATAATAAATCAATGAATAAATAAATAAATAATGTAATGGCATGTCATGATATAATTCTGTTGAAGTGTTGATATGTGAAAACAGCGTTTTTAACAGGTTTTCTACGTTTTTCAGGATGTTGGCATTGACGCCTGAGTGGCCAGACGAGCAAAAGGAATTATATTTTATGTGGATTTTGTTCTTGTATAAATCATTAGTAAATAAAAGCAATGTCTAAAATCTGAAACAGAAGCGGCATTTCAAAACATGTGTTTTATTTCATATTCTCTAGAGAGTAGTTTTTGACTTGTGAACTTGTTTTGCAATTCAAGATATAACCTTTGGGACGTTAGAAAAGACACTATTTATTTTCAGACGATCAAAGATAGGGAGAAAATAACGGTATTTTCCATATAATGTAAGAGTTCGTACAATTGAAACGTCACAAATTTAACCATTATGTGGCATAAATTGTTCACATGGAACAACATATCCAAAAGTTTGATGGAAAAAGATGTCACTTGTTGCTTAGCAACGAAAACATGTTATTGAAGCTAACCTGGGCGTGTGTCTCAAACGGTTGCCTGGTTACTGGCATGTGCAAATCAGTTCCAAAACGGATATATTTTTATTAACAACAACATAAAGTAGCTATAATGAAAAACTCATTGACTTCTTTTGAAAAATGTAGAAAATTGGCAGGTACATTTAGCACAAAAAGAGACCAAAATGCAAAATTGTGGCATAAGAAATGGTGGAAGGGGTCATGAATTGGCCCTTAAATTATCGTTGGCTGATTTATAAGTTTTGAATTATTCTTACATAATCGAATGCATCCTATATCTTAAAATAGTATAGTTAATAAAACATGTATCAAATGTGTCCCTTGTTGTCTAGCAACAGAATATAGACCATACAAATAGTCCAATTTTCCCAACTGCTTGGTTGCTAGGCAACCGTGACTAACTTTTACATGTTAATGACCATATTTATATGTAACATTGAACACAATTAAACTGGAACAAAGTAAATGGCAAAATATGTTTATATGCGTGATAATAGTTACATGTCAGACTACGTTTCTTTAACACGAGGTGTTTGTATGAGGAAAATCCAACCAGGTTAGCTTTAGTATCATTTTTTCGTTGCTAAGCAACAAGCGACCACACTTTCCATCATATATTTCGAAATTTTGTTGCATGCTCAACAAATTATGTCACCTAATGGTTACATTTGTGATGTTTAAATGGTACGAATTTTACATTATAAGGCAAATCAAGCTATTTATTGGATGACCCTGGTTGTTACCGACAAGATTATTTGGACGTCTTCCTAGTTTATGCGCTCCTCTTAATCTTATTGTAAAAACCCTGGTATCATATGAATACCAGCTCTATAGTTTCATACTCCTCTTAAATTAACTGCATGCCTTTCTTCTAAATAAAGCCCAAGCCACTTTGATGAGGTCGTTAGCAAGAATAAACTTTGTCTTCTTTCGAGGTTCTTGATGCCGTTATAATTTCTATTTATATCCATCGGTCATTTACAAATGAAAAGGGGGAAATCGGATATTGTTTTAGTTAAAACCAGCTGGCACTGCCGTGGTTAAATTGTAGTTGAAACTATAAAGCTACTATAAGAGCTACTTTATATTGTCTGATGAACACTTATTTTGAAAGCAAGAAAGGAATCGATACAATCAACCACCACACCTGACCAAGTATACCAATGGGAAAGTGACAACGTCACAAATACACATCACAACACCTCCCTCAAGTCTGTGACCGCTATTCAGTCAACTTTAACTGAGGTATTGACAATGATTCACTTATACATGAGAATATTTATAACAATGGTCTCCTTGTCATCGAGGCCATGAACAGTGGTTAAAAACCAATCTAAAGTTGATTTTTACCTAAAAGACAGAACTGGTTAGTCTTTTAAAATGATCACAATCGCGTATACACAGTCACACATAAGCCCCAGCTTGGAGAAGTCTTTAATAATTGATGCATTCTACCTATGATGTTTCTTGTTAAGTCTGTGAATTCTTTTCATGGTTTCTCCAGATGGCCAGAACACGATTTTTGTGTTGATTCAGCGTCATAAGCGACGTCATTCAAAAAGTGCAATGTCATCATGACCTGATAAAGGTAACATGCAATGAGATATAAAACGTTTATTAGGTTATGTTGAAACAATTCAGTTAATATTAGGGGTGACTGATAAATGAAAATATGTTTATCTTGTGTGGCATATCAAAGGCTTCTTAAATTATATTTCATATGGGTGTGCTGGTTTGGAACCTACAGGATTGACAATCTGCTTCAATTCAGGATTATTTAAATTCAATGCTGGATGGTTACAATTTGGGTTAAAATATCTGATGCACATTCTACCAGGAGTAGAACACGTAATAGAAGAACAAACATGTATATCCTAGTGAAATGCTTCGAAAGCACCCCAACAGAAGGAAATGTACTTTATCTTAAATCGAAGCAACAGTACAGTTACCAATCTGAAAAGTCTTAAAGGGGTATTATAGTATTTTATCAGTTACCTCTGATATATTAACTGCATTGTTAATCACTGACCTGATAAACATTGGCTATATCTCACAACGTGTGTCTTTATCAGGTCATGATGACGTTGCACTTTTTGAATGGCGTTGCCAATGACACTGAGTCGACACTAAATCGATAATTACATCATAATCGCTAGTTTGAAGAGTGAAACAATGTGTAAACTGATAAATATATAGAATACCAGGTTCGCGTCTTTTGATATCAAGTTTACCAGACTTACCTTCGAGAACGCATGTTAAATCGCTTGGTAAACCTCAGGATTCAACAAGCGTTCTCTAAGCCTTGCCTGGTAAACTTGATATTAAAAGACACCTACCTAGAGTTCTCTTTTTTCAGCTGTTGTACTGCACTCTTTGTTTGCATCTTACGTTCATGTTATGTCAGCGATAGCGCGTTTATGAAGTGCCTCATGTACCATTTTAGAAGAAGGAACAGGGTGCTAACTTGAAACAAGCAGTGCTGTGGATACTTCAGGCTACTGATTGCCACTTAAACAGGCGGAGGAAGGTTTCTTTTACCAAGAATTATAGGGATATACAGGTTTTTGGCAATGTAAAAAATCAATATGCTAAGATAAAGCCACAATCAAAGACTACATACTAACCTATGGGACCATAAGGAAAGAACACAGAACTTAGACAGCCATGCGACAGCAAGAATACAACCAACAAAAAGCAACATAGAAAGCCATAAGAGTCAGCTGTTTTCTCGCACACCAGATAGGAATTTCCGCTGTTTTCACCCATGTGAGATAATTCTTCTTACATACCAGATCATGCACATTTGAAAAACGCTTTTGCGGATAATTCGAGAGTTGGACAATAATATCTTTTTCACAAAAAAAAACAACCCCACATATTCTTTGAAATTTTTCTCTGGCCATTTTTATGGGCAATCCTTAAGACTATCCGATGTCCTTTACATCAAAAGATGTGACAGCCCACCCATTGAAACGCTAACATGTACGTAGTTTTACAGAATAGTGGCGACTTAAACAACCTGCTGCACATTTTCAAGGAGTTTGAACCGGGCCTGATCTGGATTCAACATGTTTGACACTTTGGAGGTATTGTTGAAAATTTGTTTTAGAAAAAAAAAGCCATGCGCGGATCCAGAAAGGGGACTGGGGGTGTGGACCGCTTGAAAAGTCACACATTTGTAGATTTCCTTTATGCTGGTATAGACCCCCTGGACAATCACACAGCTACCCAGCCAGTATCCAGTGTCTGACAATATAAATAATCATATTTATCGCACACCAGATCGGGATTATCGTTGTTTTTAACCATATGAGATAATTCTATCTCACATACCCGTACCAGCCCTTTGGAAGATAAAAACAACAACAGCCACAGTCGATCCGTGACATCATTGTAATGCTAAAATGATGTCTCCATGTCGTATCTTAGCAAATTTAGAATTTTTTGGAAGCCTTTTCATGTCTTTCCAATATAAATGGTGCGCAAGAAAAAGAATATATTATTCATGAGGGATCCGTCCCTCGCGATGACCGTTTGCCATCACTCGGCAAGCCGCGTGATGCCAATCGGTGATCCTCGGGACGGATTTTTCCATCCCATCCTCACACTCATGATAGAATCTTATATTCTCATTTAAATGGCGTTTGGCGGGCAGGTCCATGGTGGCCATCTTTGTTTATTGGGTATAGGTTTGCTTAGGAATACTTCCCATTTGTAAAATAAATTGATAACCTAAATGTCATAACTTTAGACCTGGAACCCGCCCCCGCTGACGAAACTTTCTGGATCCGCACATGAAGAGAATGCAATTTCCACAGATGACAACAAAACAGCTTGCAGAAAATTAAAAAAGTTGGTCCTCACAGATTATATATACAGTAAAACCCGTCTTAAGCGGCCACTCAAAAAGAAGACCAAACATTGCTATTCAAGACCGATTATTGCTTAATTCAGTTCAAAATAATGAGCATTCTGTAATACTTTCGATCTTCATTAAGCTACCATTTGTCATTAAAATCTTTGTTTTGTCTATTTTTGAGTGGACGCTTAAGACAGGTTTTACTGTATACGAAATATTTTGGGTACTTACATATAAAACCGTCTCACTAATGTCTCAGACGATTGAGCTCCCTCTATAATATATAATATTATTATTATGATGCGTCCAACAGCTGCAATAGCAATCATTTTCAAATTGACAGTGTTGTCAGTTACACATGCGTATTAATTTAATCCCACTATGTTTCCAATCTATTCCCAGTCTACAACCACGTCACATGTATAAAATATACTAATGCCATAAAGTTATGCATATCTTTATACGATCCCGATTTTCGAAGTAATGAAAAATAATTTGAGTTTGGGGTTTTATTCGACATGTACACTTGTTTTTTGGCTTCCAAATTTGGATAAGTTCGATTAGTTTCATTCACTACTGTCCATGAAGGGGAAGCTTACGACACAGTACTGTCCAGGAGTTGATATGCAAGAATGGATTTATTTTGCTGTTGAGTCATGAAATAGCCTTAAAACGCGTATGTTGGATAAATCTACAAAGAAGAAAGAGGACAGAATGTGTAAAACTGCCATTAAGAACGCTGGTATGAAACACAAGATGACTTTGCAAGGGTATTGAACGTATCTCGAGTGTTGTAACCAGACCTTTGAAAGATAATAAAGAGAATGGCATTATTACAAAAAGGAAACGGTCTACATTGATTCTTGAGTGCAAGGAATTGTTACTGAAGCATTATGATAAGTGGTGCATTATCTGACGACCACCTGATACAGTTAAAGGTGGTTACTGGGACTTTGAACGCTCAAAAGTACCAGGGCGAAATCCTGGAATCTGGTCTTAGGCCACCCTTGAACTCTCTAGATGGCCAGAACATGATGCTCGAGATGACATTGCAAGACCTCACTGTACTCGCGTCATCTAGGAATACAAAAATCAACAGAACATCAATAGTCTTCCACGGCCGAGTTTGTTGCCGGACTTGAACCCTATCGAACACGTGTGGGACAAGCTCGGCTGACGTGTTTGAACTGGGAAGCAGCTGTATCAAAACCATTGTGATTTTGCTAGACTCTACTGCATGAGTGGGACAGGATTTCATGTCTTGAACGCATGTACTCAGTGAATTTAATGATGAAAATTTGCCAAGTTGTTATTCGACAGTGAGAAGGCTATGCACAACATAAACCGGAAGTAGTGGATTATAATGAGCCATTTCGTGACCTTTTACACCATCTCCTGAAGGTGTACGCTCCAAATAGAAAGTTTTGGAGAAATAACAACTATTTCGGCCTTATTGTAAAAGTTTTGCTGACTCTTGGCCTCCCTGCTGTTTTCATTGAATTTTGTAAAATTTATGGGTAATTTTTGTAAGGTGTTTGCACCCTATAAACAAGTCAGAGATTCCACGGCTTTTCTTTATCAAATCGCTGGTATTCAGCCTTTGTTGTCTACCACAATAATGTTTTGATATCTCTCAAAAGTTTCCGTTATTATCGTTTATAAAACCTAAGTTGTGTTATCAAATGGAATATGCTTTACTTTATGGCAATAGTATATTAAAACCGTGTTTGGTTTTCGGACCTTTTTCGGTAAAGTACTTCGGATTCCCATAAACAAGCAAACTTATAACGGACAATAGTGTTAAGTTAAGGCATTTGTTTGACTTTGTATTTGTATTGTAGCAAAATGAGTTTAGACTGAAAAATTGGCCCGCGTTTGCGGATGGAATCATTTATACAATATTTGTCAGCTTTTCTGAGAAGAATTGGTATCCATATTAATTTGAACGTATGTATATAAAGAAATAAAATATTTTTAAAGTAAGAAAGAGGGCAAAGATCAGGAATCTATACAATAAAGCACCACGCCTGGCCCAGGATAACAATGGGAAAGTGACAGCATAACAATTAGACATCACAAACAAGAACCAAGAGGTCAGCCCTTTCCCAGCAGGTGACCACAAGGCATCAACAAACAGACGTGCCTGAAAACAAAACAGAAATAACATAAATGATCCACAAAAGAAGTCAATTTGAACTAATTCTTAATTTGTTAACTCTCTTTCTATTCATAAATCTATTTGTTATTCTATGTGAGGCGACATATGCACTTTGTATATCTTTAACGAAAATAGACAACTTTTCCCTGTTTTCTTTTCTTTTCGTTTTCTTTTGATATTTCAAATCCGTGTTACAAATAAATCTGCCTACGTCAATATGGTCAATGAAACGTGAATAAATCAAAAACAAAATTGTTCCGTTATCCGAATGTCCTAGTTTATCAGGGTGTTTTCACAAAAAAGGTAGGCGATGCCCAAATGATATTGGCAATATGAAGTATGATAATATTTGACAATTTTACTTCATATTAACCCAAAACACATGATAACCCAAAGTAAAACGTCCAATTTCGAACACTTTTCTATTTCCGTTCTCGAATAAGATGTTGATTTTAAGGGCTGGAATTCATAAAATGCTTGTCAGAAAAGTAAACAGGAAAGACACTGATCAGACGACTTTTTTCTGAAGCAGTCTGATCTGGTTCTGCGCTGTTTGTCTACGCGTCTTTGGTAGGCAAATAGATGTATGGGAGTTCTAGAATATAGTCTGATTTATCGCGCTCCTCAGGCCTTCTGGCAGGGTTTAAATGATTATTTTTACAATACAAGTGTACAGTTATGTGCAAATGTACATTGATATGTGCATACTTTGTACAACAGCCTGGAACAGAATTAAAACCTTTAAATTAAGATTAACGAATCTTAAGACTCATGGGGATATATGTTTTACATCATTTAATATTCAATACATACAATATATATTTAATATTCAATATCCTGAGCCTTGGCATTCAGTGTTAAAATAGTTTAATCACATTATGATAATAATTATCTTTGTTTCTGTCCTATAATATTCCACATTTATTAAAAAAACTTGGAACAGATAAATATTCTGTTAGAAAATTGGCGGCTCATAAATCGACTACAAAATTACAACAAAAACTATTGCAAATAGGTTGAAAAAGTACTACCAAAACTAATACATAGCTCCCAAACTGGTTTTCTAAAAGGATGAAATGTAAATGAAAATATACGATTATTTTGAAGTTCTTGACTATGTCAAAGAAAAGGAAATACCGGGTTGAATCTTTTTTCAGATTTTGAAAAAGCTTTTGACAGTATAAATCTATCTATTTAAATGTTTGAAATATTTTAATTTCATCGAGAATTTTATAAAATGGAATACATTGTTCATTACAATGCAAAAATGTATCACAAATAATGTTTTATCACATTTCTTTTCAATACAAAGAGGCGTACCTCAAGCTTGTCCTGCTTCATCATACTTGTTTATTCTATGCATAGAGCTATTAACAAACCAAATAAGAAATAATACAAACATCAGCGGGGTGACTATATGTGGCTGTGAACTAAAAAATGCATGTTGTGCAGATGACGCATCCTTTATCTTAGATTGATCCAAGATTCATTTGAGACTCTTGTGACGATTTTAGTAAACTTCAGTAAAATGTCTGGCTTAAAATTGAATGCAAAAAATATCAGTGTTTGAGAATAGGAGCTACCTAAATACAAGTGTTGTTTATCTGAAGACAGAAATTTCAGTGGTTTTCAATAGAAGCTTAGGCGCTCGGTATGATTTTTTTTAAAATAATAAACAAGATATGATGAAACTTAATCTAGAAGAAAAAGTGAGTCAATTTAAAATTTGCCTTTAACAGTGGCAACATAGGAAACTTACAATGATGGGAAAGGTAAAGGTTGAGAAAATATTTGCACTTCCAAATCTTATATTTGCACTTTCATCTCTGCGGAATCCACCAAAGTCAAAATTAGATCAAATCGAAAAGATTATGTATTCCTTTATATGGGATAATAAACAAGATAAAATTAAAATAAGCACATTGATACAAAATTATCTAAAAGGGGGAATTAAGATGACAAATATTTAAAAAAAACATGTCTGTAAAGGTTACATTGATAAAAAAATCTTTTAGGTAGTTGCAACAATGGGGTCCTGATTTTTTTTACCTTATTCGATTAGGAAAAAATATGGATCTGATTATATTTTTAATGCAATTTTGATGGAAAAGACATTCGCACTTGCTTCAAAGATAATATGTTTCCACTGGATATTCTAATAACATGGGGGAAGTAAAATAAAAAAGCGCAATATTATGCTATGGACAGGAGATCATCTGGCTGGAATAATACACATATAGGAGCTAACCTCAAAACATTCATGTATAAAACAGGGTACGATCTTGGCATAAGAAGAATCAAAGATCTATATGATTATAGTATGAAGGGATTTTACTCTTTTGGCAAGTTACGTGAAATGTCAAGATTTTCAAAAATATCTATTTTTCGTACAAAGTGGTCCAAGCAACTGGAAAGCAAATCTTAAACATGAAATCCGAGACTATCCAGGTGGAGAAAGTATATTCCAAAACTAAATTAAAGTAAAGGAAACTAATAAATATGTGTATAATTTGTTACTTTAAAAGGATGAACTAGATAATAACAAGTTTGAAACAAAATGGAACAATTGTTTTCTAAATAAAATATTAACTGGAATAAAATTCACTCAATTAATATTCTACGTCCAACGCTATGAAACTATGTGCTTTCCAGTACAGGTATTTAAACTGAGTAATACCAACAAATCATTCTTTTAAGTAAGGGTCAAATAGTAAGCTATTATTTATGCGTTTTTTGCAACATGGAGATTTAAACGATGTATCGTCTGTTTTCATGTAATGTGTAATCCATCTCTAAATCATTCCATCAAACAAACATAATTACCACACTTGTTTCTGTTGAATAAGCTCAAGGGTACCACATCAGTTCAATAATGGTGGCCATTTTCAGGTGAACCTAACTATGTGACCTTTCACTTTTCACAGAATGCCTCGTTTTGAAGTCAAGATACTAGGCCAAGCCAACGCTATAACCGTTTCTGGGACACAGAGTAAGTAATTGGGTGAGTTCAGTTAACAAAACACTTTAGAACACTAATCAAACGCATCAACAGTAAAATAACTGAAAATTTCCAGTAAAATTTGAATGTAGTCTCACAATGAAGCTGAATTTACAGTTTAATAATTTACACAAAATAAACTTATTCCTCAGCATGAGGTACTTTGAAGAAATTATGGGGGCAATAGAACTGGCTATGTCTACGAACAACACTCATATTGGTGCAATATGGGATATGCACCCAATGTTTACAGGGCATATCACCCCTCATACCATCACAATGTGCCAACTTTGGAATAACAAGCACATGCATGTTTTGCAACTCCTGTGGTTTCTAGAGTCCACACACGCAGCATAATTCACTTGGGTCAACCTCCTCATCTGACTCAGTCCATGAAAAACCTGTGTTAACAGGATAAGCTGACTCTGACTTTTTGGCACTCACAGGCTGCTTCTTCTTGGATTTTTCAGATAGCGAATTTGTGCTTACAGACGTTTTTGGCGCTTTTCCTTTCCATTAGCAGTGGAGGTCTTGCAAGAAAGCTTTTTCTGATGGAAGTATGACTAGGGCCTTGTTCTACCAGTTGTTGGATCATCCGAGCCTCTACATATCTTTTAGTGATAGCCTTCCCTGAAACAACAAAACTCATTGTGCGTCGTATTTTCTTTACTATTGCACCTTCCCTTTTAACTGATATTATATTGCTCACACGACTGGCAAATAATGTTATTACTTTTTGAGATATCAGGGCTGCACCTTCCAGTACTTCTGCATCACTATCCATGTTAATTTCAGAAATATCAACCTCCCTATTAGACTCCTGAAGAATACCACCCTACACGGTGTTTCGGGAGTCATCAATAATGCTATCCTCAACTGATTCCAGATTAAATACCTCTGCTGGCTTCACACTGTCAACACTTATCACAGAAGAAATGAAGGGGGGGGGGGCAAATACTTGTTTTCTTAAAGGTTGGTTGCAGATTCTCAGAAGAAGGGGCCAAGTAATAAACTTAGAAGCCAATTCACAGACATCATACCGTGTGATTGTGCAGGAAAACTGGCGAGTAAACTTGTGGCACTCCGCATTGTACATCCGCTGAAATGGACAATAAAGGTCAACGTCCATAGGTTGCAATATATGTGACTGGTATGGGCTGGAAGGATGAATAATATAATATTATAAGATTTGTTCCATTCAACCGAACCAATATACACATGTGTTTTTGGCCATCCAGCAACAACAAGATATGTTTATCATCCCTATCAGGAGCAAACTTCAGAAAATGGTCTGACATATACCTTCTAAAAATCTCTGAATTCGACCAACCACTGTCAATCAAGGAAGAAGCGGCACCAGGTTAATTCCCCTTTATTAGGTCTTGCACCATCCTCTTAGGGGCAAACACAAAATATGGAGAGATAGCCATGCCGCTTGCACTGCCACAACCTATGGTCGTAGTTGTACAAGACTTCCCTGCGATTACTGCTGCTGGGTGTATATCTTGCCCTGCAACAACTGAGGTTGGAGTAGGGCAGTGTGTTATATCCTTCTAGTATTTGTTAAAGATTAGACGAATCTTGCTGTGTAGGTGATACTTAATTATATTTTTTTTCAAGTTCACTAAACTAGCTTGATACAACAAATGCAGATGCACATTAGGCTCTACACTGCAGCAGTCTGCAAAATTAATGTTCAACAATTCATGCCTCTTCATCCATTGATAACGCTGGAGCAGGTCCTGTAGTGACCCTGTCTGGCTGGACCTTGCCTAGCACACGATCTCTCAGAGTCTGCATTGAAACAGAGAACTGGATAGAAGCCCTCCTAACCGCTACATTGTCCTCCATTACACTTTTGTAGGCACCAATCATAGCTGATGGGAGTATAACCAGTTTTTATGCCTTACATGGTGGAGGTAACCTGAAATAGATAAAATATTAACACTTTTAAATCATTTGCATTGATTAATATCAAATGTTTTGTTAATTTTACTCTATCTGCATTATTGTACAATGCATGTACAAGTTTTTACAAATCTGCACATAAACTATAAAAATACAGTAGGTTACTTTCGGACAATAACAATTGAAATCAAAAAGGAGCAAATTCTATGACAAAATTGCAATTTCTGTTTTGACTTTATGTAAAAACTTGAATTTACTTAATATTTCACATTTTTTCTTTGGCCCTTTTAGTTTAGTTTAAACATATTTTATTGCCAAAATATTTACAGCAATGGGGTTGGGTCACAAGTTCTCACAACATTAGTTTCGACCCTTCCCCTACATTCTATATATACACAATAGCTTATAAACATGGCTATATATACAAACGCATATGTTAACTTAACAAGTTGTAAACAAAGCAAAACAGATAGTAACATAAACAAGACTATATCAGGATAATAAGAAAATAAATAAATAAATAAATAAATAAGCAAATAAATATAAAAGAAATAATCAATAAATGATAAATAAATAAATAAATAAGTATATAAATAAAAATAAAAAATAAATAAATAAATAAGGAAATAAATAAATGAAGATTAATATATATGAAAGAAGAAAAAATCGAACATCAGAATAGTAGATTAATAAATAAGTAAGTAATTAATATTGGATAATTGAAAGAAAAACATACAAAAAAACAAAAAACAACAACAAAAAAACAAATAATAGTACGACTGCCAGGAACCCCTTCAACTTGGGAATAGAACAAATTGATCATAAGTATACTTATTAATATACAAAATATGTTTCAAAGAAAACTTCAAGCAAAGAGTCAACTGGTTTTAAAACGCTTAGTAGCATGTATATATCTGTGGACAGCTCTGAACAGGACTATATTGTTTTCCATACTCAAATTAAAATTACCACATAGAATCATATCAATACTTAATGGTTGGAAAACTCTAACTGTGTCATTAAAAACCTGCCGTTCCAGTGTAAACTTTCTACAATGAAAGAAGTAGTGGATGGCGTCCTCTATCATGCCACACAAATCACATAAAGGATTATCACGGAGATGATTTCTAAAAAGGTCATTATTAAGGTTACTGCAATAATTTCGAAGTCGTGCATGCAATATAGAAATATATCTATTTCCTATAGTAAAGTGAGAAGGAACACATGAATTATTCAAACTTGAAGTAATATGTTTTTTAAAGGTTTGTAATGTTGATAGATTTTTTAAGTCATCTTCAAGGGAGTTCCAAAGTCTAATGGAAGAAGGAATACATGATTTTTGTGAGATACTAGTTCTATTAAAGGGCACCGATATATTTCTATTATTTCTCAGAGGGTAATTTGAAATTTCACTAACTAAAGGAGGAATTAAATCTTGTATATATGAAGGTACAATGCCATTATTTACCTTATACATGAAAGATAGTTTATGTTGTTGCCTTCTTTTTGACAAAGTTGTCCATCCACATTCTTTGAACAAGTTTTCTAATGACACAGATCTAGTTAAACCTGTGACAAGGCGGGCGGCTTCATTTTGGATTTTTTGTAAAGTTTGTGAGTCCTGTTCAGAGCATCCATCCCATACAACTGAGGCATATTCTACAACTGGTAAAAGAAAGGACATATACATTTGGTTGAGAGAATTCCTACTAATGGAGTATTTTAGCTTACGCATTATTCCCAAAATTTTAGTCGCCGATAGGACAATATTTTCTATATGAGAATGCCACTGCCCTGTACTACTGAAGGTAACACCAAGATGTTTGTGGCTATCTACGAAATTAATTGGAATATTATCAAAAACAAGTTGTGGTAAGATATTAATCTTTTTAAGAGTAAATAAAACAGCTTCAGTTTTCAGGGGATTAAATGTTACTAGCCACTGTCTAGCCCAGTTTGACAACAACTGCATATCATGGTTAATTATACCAGCTATGTCATCAATGTGTGCTGCAGAATAGAAAAGTGAGCTATCATCTGCAAACAGCCTTGTCAAACTAAGAAGATGTTCAGCTATATCATTTATGTATACCAAAAATAAAAGAGGTCCAAGAACAGACCCCTGCGGCACCCCGGCAAAGATAGACTTTAAACATGAAAAGCAAGACTTTAGACCAACTTTCTGCTTTTTTTTACTTAAATAACTGTTTAACCATTCTAAAAGTTTCCCTTCAATGCCATTTTGCCGTAGCTTAAATAAAAGACCCTTATGCCAGACTCTATCAAATGCCTTTGACACATCACAGAACACAATGCAAGAAAACATATTATTATCAAAGGCCTGGCATATATTATGAAAGATATCAATTAACTGAAAAACTGTTGAGTGGTGAGGTAAGAAGCCAGATTGATACTTGTATAGAAGATTGTTGTCAAGTAGAAAGTTATACATATTTTTAAAAACAATCCTTTCTTGCAGTTTACCAATACAGCTCAATAATGCAACTGGACGGTAGTTAGATGGCTGAGATTTATCTCCCTTTTTAAATATGGGAATAACATTGGCAATTTTCCAAATATCAGGGAATATTCCCTCTTCAAAAGATCTACTCATTAAAATACATAAGGGTTTTGAAACGGATTTGGAGACACCCCTGAGCATTTTATGGCTTATACCATCATCACCACTTGCTTTGTTAGGGTTGAGAACTTCAATTGTTTTTTCTATTTCTTGTTCAGTGCAAATTATTTGAGATAGAGAGTTATCAGTAAGTTTAGTAAAAGGAGGTAACTGGGTATTTTCGTCATTGACAGTTGAGATAGAGGCAAAATAGTCATTCAAACAATTAGCTTTGTCCTGATCATAAAAATGCCATTGGTTGTCACCAGATGGAAGTTCTGAACATAAAGGAGGAATTGAAGAAGTAGAATTATTATTTTTGACAAAGTGACGAATTACTTTCCAAAATTTGCGTTTATCATTATTCTGAAAATCTGAAACAATAATATCTAAATTATTATAAAAATATTCCTTAGCATGTTTTTTTTGATTGTTTACCTTATTTCTGTAATATTTGTATTTTTTCCAATCATTTTGATTACCAGTTTTTAATGCAGTTTTCTTTAGTCTGTCTCTTTTCCTTGAATTCCTCCTTATTTCAGAATCATACCATGGTTTGTCGTCTTCTCGAACTACAATAGTTTTACTAGGTATGCACAATTTAGCAAATTCAATAAAAATATTTGTAAATAATGAACTTGCTTCATTGACAGTACCTTGATGAAGACATGACCAATCAAAATCAGATATTTTTTTATTGAACAATTCATAATTTGCATCTTTATATATCCATACATTTCTGGTAAAAGTATCATGTAGTGGGTATTCAAATGGTATATGTACATAAGTAGCACAGTGGTCACTTATTTCATTTGGCACTTGAATAATCCCTTGACTCAGAGTTGACATGTCTTCATGAACTATTATAGGGTCTAACAAAGCAAGTTGGCGTGTTGGTTCCGAAATAATATTGTGGAGAGAGTTTAAAAGCAAAACATCTTTCAAATTGTGCATATTGGGATTAAGTAAATCTTCATTCATATCTCCCAGAATTATTATATTATTAGTAATATCTAAAGCCTTTTCTATATTTTTGTTAAGAGAATCAAAGAAAATTGCATCTGCTGTCCGTGGACTATAAAACAAACCGATAAGATATATATCTCTATTTACCTTAATTTCTACCCATAGTGACTCATTCCAGAATGTCTCCAAACCTATAATTCGTGTATGTGCAAGCTCACAGGACAAATACATTAATAAACCGCCACCATGATTTGTTCTATCTTTTCTGTAGGAAATATCATATTTGCTAGACATAATCAGAGATTCTGTAGTTATGTTAGCATCAAGATGAGATTCACTGAAACACAAAATGTCAAAATCTAGAAAGTTTTCAGTTAAATAGTCAAATTTATTACGTATACTTCTAATGTTACTGTGTAAAATGGAAAGAGAGTTATTAATGTTATTAGGTCCTGGGTTCATCTCTATGTCTCCAGATTTCAAAAGTAGAAAAATAAGCACTATCTTAAAATATAAGTTGCACACCATTTCGTTAAAAACAAAAGATAACAATTTAAAAGTACTACTGACAACCCATTTTAGGAAAAACATCATGTAAGTAAAAATGAAAGCCATAGAAACATTTACCCTGACTCTTTGTTTGATAATACATTTACTTTTGAAAGGACCAATGCTTGCACGCCACTGCTCTAGACCATTACCCATGCTGATATAAGACAATCTCAATAGCAAACATGCATGCAAGCATCAGGCCTTTTCCACAGCAGTTTATTCCATACATTGCGCATGACCAAATTATGCATAGTATAGGATTCTTATGAAGGGGTATATAGCAGTCAAATGAAAATATAAACATATAAGAATAAATAATCAAAATATAAAGCATTTCTAAGAACACAAAAACAGATTTACATAAATCTAGCATTGTCATATGGTTATGTACACATAGGGCTCAGTATCGTTGTGAACAATCTCGGTAGTAGTATCCAATAAATGTCATATAGTGATTATATAGCTATGATTGTTTTATTCATGGAGTGATAAATATTTTTACATTATTATATAACCTGTTTGGCCCTTTTCAACTGCGACGTCACGTGATTCTAACATGGTGAAGTTCTATAGTAGCGGACAACTATTGAGTCAGAACGTAGATTAATGTTTACTGCTAAAATATTCAGCATAAAGTCAAGAGATCTGTCCTTTCCCAGCAGATGATTACAAGGCTGCAAGGAACAGACAATACAGCATAATAAAGATAAACTCAATTTGAATAGCAAAATATGAACCATTGAAAGGCTCATTGTATATTCTTTTACCCAACCAATAGCAGACATGAAAGCAATAATCAATGTAAAGAATGATGATAATAAATGTTTGTAATGGGCTCTTAAATCTGCCTTATATCCTGCAAGATCTGATGCCTGCAATAAATACAGCTATACAAAGTAGGCGACCCTAACTGGGAAGCTATTGTAGATTTTCCCACACCAGTTTCACAAAGAATTTCTAGCGATAAGGCGAGCAATCTCCCTAAACGAGACGTTCGTTTTATTTTGTTGAAATAACGACTGGAGAAACTAGGCAAATTCAACAAATGTATATAGACGAGCCGTCGATGCACAATTGCCCCCAATTTGTATATTTAAAACGGGTTTTCCTTCATGCATGTTATAACTCTACTTCTTATTGAATGAGAATTTATTTCGATCATCAACAGTGCTTGTTATTCAGTAACATATATGGGAACTAGACCGTTAAACAGGGAACCACGCTATGTACAGTAAAACTATTTATACAGTTGATGTACAATAAAAATGACCATCTTGCAAAGTGGTCTATTTTTGTCAGATATTTAATGTCTTCTTTCGCTTATACAACCCCTTCCCCCCCTAGACCCAAGACGCCATTTACATATGTTATATATTTGTATAGCGACATTTAATTATCCAAAGGGCATCTTGGGTCTAGGGGGGAAAGCATTTTAAAACAAACTGAAAGACGCCAGTTTTATCTTTTCAATGACGAACGTCACAATTTTAAGTATATTTAGTTAAGTTTAAACATATTTTATTTGAAATAACACACAAATAGTTACAGTATACATACATAAATCTGTAGACAATAAAAAGGATTAGAACGAAAGCAAAGCTTATAAAGTTCTTCTCCCAATCACAATGTATTTGTTTGCTTTAGCGGAAGTTGAGTATAAGTTTAGCATATTGAGCGGTGGATATTCATTTGAAAACAAAACGAGTACAAGAACAGAAAAAAACAAAGAAAACAACATACAGCTTTGTGAGAACATAATGAATAAATACAATAATTATAAAAAAAATGATAACATCATCATAAAGGCTAGGAATATCACTTTGGTAGGGGTAGGGGTGGGGGATAAGAGTAGACACCACTGACCAGTTGGAAGGCTGAAAACCTGTAGTATATGTGTACATATGAATATATCGCCATAAGGTAGCATGATACTTGATTAGGTAAAACGTTTGGTGTCAAGTATATACTTGTGAACATGTTCCAAAATTGCAATGTTTGCTTCAAGTGATAGTGTTGAACTTCCAAAGAGGAGGAGACTTAGGGAAGGATTCTTGTAAGTAGTACAGGCATTCAAAAGAATGTTGCGAGGCCCCTGGTAGAATCTGCAGTGAAAGAAATATTGCTGTGTATCTTGGATGCTTCCACATCGACATAGTGGGGATTCAGTAATATTTTTGTGAAAGAGGTCCATATTTAAAGAACTGCAGCCTGTACGTAAGCGTGCGTGAAGGATTTGGGCTTTCCTGGAACCACAGTAATAATAAGTTGGGACAGATTGAAGATCTTTCTTAAGGAAAGTTTTAAATGATGAGAGAGTGTTTAGCTGCCTTACTTCCACTGGTAGGCTGTTCCATCGCCTAAGAGTCGATGGAAGAAAAGAATTATGATAGAGGCTAGTGTTAGACCTGATAGTATGAATGCCATTTGAGTTCCTAAGATTGTGATGAGAGATAGCGTTCACTTGCTGTGGAATTAAGGAAGACAGTTATACAGGTGTGAGTTTATTATACATCTTATAAAAGAGGGTAATTTTATGATCCTGTCGTCTTCTGTGCAGGGTCTGCCATCCAACTTCTTTATAAAGATTGTCTAAGGAAACGAGTTTTGTTGTGCCAGTAGTGATTCTCGCTGCTTCGTTTTGGATCTTGTCAAGTTCATTCTTTTCATACTGGGTGCAGTTATCCCATATTACATCCCCATATTCAAGAAGTGGCCTGATAAATGTTAAATAAATAGTTTCAAGAGACTTGCGATCCAGCTTGAATTTGAGTTTGCGCATAATATGAATTCTGAACCAAGCTCTCTGCTTAATATTATCAATATGTTGATGCCAGCTGCAATCGTTAGAGAAGTATAAGCCTAAATGTTTGTGAGAGGAAACTTCTTGAATTTTGACATTTTGCATATATAAAGGTGGATGAATTGGCTTATTGATTTTGCGAGAGATTAGAAGACATTCGTTTTTAGAAGGGTTGAAAGTGACTATTCAGATAGCAGCCCAACGAGAGAGTTTTTCAAGATCAGAATTAAGACAAAGGGCAGCTGTTGTAGGATTATCTACTATGATGAAGAGACTAGTATCATCAGCAAATAAACGGATATTGGATCCAATATTTTTAACAATATCATTGATGTATAATAAAAACAATAGAGGGCCAAGTATGGAGCCTTGTGGCACTCCAGCTTTGATGTAAACCCATTCTGAGAAACTGCCTGGAAGCACTACACGTTGACGGCGTCCTGAGAGGTAGCTTTGAAACCATCTTAGGACGTCTCCTGAAACACCAGCAGCTTTAAGTTTGTAAATAAGTCCTTCATGCCATACACGATCAAAAGCTTTGCTAATGTCGCAGAAGACAGTCCGTACCTCTTTACCAGCATCAAGTGCTTCTGTGAAGATATGGTATAAATATGCAAGTTGGTTAACAGTTGAGTCACCTGGGATGAAGCCTGATTTTAAGGAAGATAACATGTTATTGTCTTGGAGGTGATTATAGAGATATTTAAAGACAAGTTTTTCAAATAATTTTGCTACAGAATTTAGCAGAGATATAGGCCTATAATTAGAAACAAGAGACAGGTCACCTTTCTTATGTACAGGGGTTACATTTGCATCTTTGTAAGGCGATGGGAATTTCCCTAAGGATAAGGATTTGTTGAAGAGAGAACACAGAGGTGATGATAGTTTGTGTGATAATTCCTTCAAAATGCGATTACTGAGACCATCAGGACAAGATGCTTTGTCAGTTTTTAGAGTTCTAAGAATTTCTTCAACTTCTTGAGGATCAAAAGTGATACTGCTAAGACTTGTAAGATAAGAAGGTTCAGGTAGTTCAGCAAGGACAGCATTACTGTCGTCAAGAACTGTTTGCCCTTGAAAGTAATTATTAAAAAGATTTGCTTTTTCAAAGTCGTCTGTATATATGATCCCTTCAGATTCAATTGGAGGAATATCAGAATTAAGGTTAGGGGATATAAAAGTTTTAAGCGTTGACCACCAGTCTTTAGAAGAGAGTGATTTAGATTTAAGCTTTTCAGCTATATTGTCATAGAATTGCTGCTTAGAGTTGCAAATCATTGTGTTAGTTTCATTGCGCAGCTGTCTAAATTTAATCCAATGACGTTCTAAGTTAGTCTGCTTGGCTTTTCTATACAGTCGCTTTCGTTTGCGAATCTGCCTTTTCAAAAGTGTTGTTATCCATGGTGGATCTGAGGTTCTAACCCTTATAGATTTGTTGGGGATACATTCTTTTGTCAAGGATAAAATAGTGGAGTTTAAGTTAGAAGCATAGAGGGAGATGTCGTCGTTCTCTAAAGCATGCCAGTCAATAGAAGACACCTTTTCACGCAAGAGGCCAAAATTCCCATTATTATACATCCAAATATGTCTTGTAAAAGCCTTGGCCTTTGGTTTCGAGAACTTACAAAAACCATAGATAGGACAATGATAACGCAACTGCTGGTCCAAGAAAGGATCGCCAACACCATGAAGAATTAAATGTTCCTTGTTACTAACAAGAATGAGATCAAGCAAAGAGGAATAGTGCTCTGTAAAGTGAGAAGGATCAGTAAGAAGTTGATGCAAAGAGAACTGGGTACAAAGGGAATCGATTTTCTTCTTAGTCTGTGAGTTTAAGACATTGAAATTAAAATCGCCTGTGATTATTATGTCAGAGGTACCAGTGTCAACCGCTAAAGAAATGGATTCTTTGATATTGCTATAAACGTCAGCACTAGAATTGGGAGGTCTGTAGAAAAGACGGAAGAGAAAAGATTTCTTATTTAATACTACTTCAATCCAAAAACATTCAATTCCGTTGATTTCGAGGTCAGACCTGCGCTTGTAGAAAATTCCTGATTTTACATATAGTAGTAATCCTCCAAAGTGATCAGACCTTCGATCTTTACGTTCAGGTTTATGAAATGTTTGGAATACTAAGTCGTCAGATTGAACAGTAGGATTTAACCATGTCTCTGTGAAAGCCAGAATATCAAATTCAAAAAGTTCAGCTTCCAGTATGTCAAGTTTATTAAGATTACTTTGTAAGTTGTAATGGACAAAGGAAATATTATGACTAAGATTAAGAGATCTAAAAGAGTTGTTAGAATGATTATGAGAAGTAGAAGAGTTAAGAGAAGATGGAATAGAAGACGGGCCTGGGTTGGGATAAGTATAATTCGTACACATGCGCAGAATGAATACCGCAAAGTTTTGGAAATGAAGGGCACTTATATCCTTAATTTTTAGCACTTTTACTTTTTGAAAACCTGCAAAGGATTTACTAAAAGTATCGTCTATACGGCACCCAGTCTAAAGACGTAAAATGAGGGGTGGGAGTAGAAGGCGCAAGTTTTCACGGCTTTGTAAATGATGGATCGCTTTGAAACCTATTTTGATGCTTTCTATGCATATTTTACTACCGAAATAGTCCAATTTTAAAAATATTAGGGCAATTTGAAAATTTAGGTTTTGTAATCATGTCAACTACGGAAAATATACGCCTTATCGCTAGAGCTCCTTTCGAAAGTAAAGAAACATTTTGATTTGGCAATAATGTTTATGGCTACACAGTTTCAAAGAAGATATAAAGATACACACCTTCCCATATCACATATCAGAGCAACCCAAAGAAAAGAAAAGAGTTAACTTCTTCTTGATATCAGAAGATGTAGAAAAAGTTAATCATTAGATACTGAAGATACTGAAGAGAGTATAGATGAAAACTATAAACGTAGGTTGGCGCGCCGTAAACCAGTTTAAGCCCTCCAGTAAAATATTTTTACTGACCGTTCCAATCCGGTGCTTCTTTTGTGGACCATTTATGTTTTTTTGTCTTGTTTTTGTTATGCTTTCGTGCGCGCCTGTGTATTGATGCCTTGTGGTCACCTGCTGGGAAAGGGCTGACCCCTTGTCTCTCGTTTGTGAAGTGTTATTGTGAAGTTGTCACTTGCCCATTGGTATCCTGGGTCAGGTGTGGTGCTTGATTGTATCGATTCCGTTCTTTGCCCTCTTTCTTACTTTCATAGACCACGCAACTACATCGACCAAATATGAATATTGCGTAATAAGCGTTATTGTTTTGCAGCGCATATTAATACATATATCTGCTATTGTCGTCAAAATACGTCAAAACAGGTTTTCTCGCGACGACCTTCGTATATCACTGTGCTCTTATATGCAAATCTCTGTCTATTGCTGATTGGTGATTGGTTTAATTTTAGAAGCAATATCAAACGGTTGTAAGCAGCCGAAAAAACACACAAAAAACAGCAACAAACAAACAAAAAACAAAACAAAAAAACAATGCGTTGTACACTTTGCAAATAGACATCATAGCGAGAAAACACTGTCTTCGAGATTCCGACCAGGTTGTGTTCAAACCAGACTACTCCACTACATAGACAGATTAGACTGTTGAAATTACATATGCAGCAAGTTTAGATATTATACTTTACAAGAAGCGAATAACATAGGCGCTGATCAGCCTGCGCTGATGCGCAGGCTGGTCTGCGCCTCTGTTGTTCGCATGCAGCAATGTCAGAATTTCACTCGTCGTGGCCCATATGACACATCACTGTCAATCATACTAGCAGTCTCAGAAGTAGAGCTTTTGTCGGTTTACCATTAGTGCAAATTGGCTGCGATATTCAGATATTTAAACAAGACGGCATCATATTCATTCAGTTTTGTATCACGTGCTATCAGCTGACAGTCTATAGTAGCAGACTATGAATGGACATAAGATGTAGCATAGAGAATATATAGCAGCAATGGGAAGGTAACATTAATATTTTAATATCTGTTTTCTTTTTATTTAATTAAACTATTATTGAGTTCTTTAGTGTAAATTACCATGATTACAAGTGTAATAACAAAACTACTTAGAATTCCATCAAAATTATTTCTATATTGCACCAAACCCAGTGATCTCTCTAGAGTTTGATCAACTATAAATAATAGTAATAAAAATAATACTTTTATTTGATTTGATTCCTTACATCCCATCAACAATATTTCAGTTATGTAAGGACGGTCTACTCGGGTTGAACCGTACTAAGCTAGGATTAATGTGCCTTGCTCAAGGACACAACGTAGTGACGCCGGTGAGACTCGAACCCCCTCTCGAGTCAAGCACTCTACCACCGAGCCACTGCGCTTCCTGAAATAATAATAATTAAATTTTCTATATTGCACCAAAACTCGGTTATCTACCCAGATTCTGTCAAATTTAAGTAAGTAAGTAAGTAAGTAAGTAAGTAAGTAAGTAAGTAAGTAAGTAATAATTATGAAAGTAAAAATAATACATTTATTTTCGATATTGCATAAAACTCGGTGATTTATCCAGATTTTTTTCAACTTTAAATAATAATAATAATAATAATAATAATAATAATAATAATAATAATAATAATAATAATTAGTGATAAATTTATATTAAACATTACGGCGAGATGCTAAGATAACCCGACTAACAAATTCGTAGATACGCGGATTAATGATGCGGCGATGTCTGACAAACTATATAAAAGAAGATAATTTTATGATTATTTGGTATAATGCTACAATTAGGTCAGGTTTGTGGCACTTGATCAGCTGAGCCGGGAAACAGAAAAATGTACAACTTGGCATGTCCATCCGGCTATTACTCAAATCATCCTGCACATCCACTCAGTCTGATCCGAGTCTTTGCTGTCCATATGAAGAATCATTGGGACCTTGACTAACCATAGAGCGTTTAGTGGATGCGCAGGCTCGTCCGAGTTTTCGCTGGGTGCACACACCAAGTTGTACCTTTCGCCGTGCCCGGTTCCCAAATTTGATATTATACTTGTTAAAATATATATAGGGGATGGTGTTCTGTGGCTCTTCCTCCCGGTGCCGTAGGTTGGTCTGCAAAGTGTGATTGTTGTATTTCCTAATCACGCTCACTTAGTTTATGTTTTGATTTTCGGATTTCAGCTACGGTTTTATTTCGTATATGTTTGTATTTTTGAAGTCAGTAGGCCTTTACGATCGCTTATATTTGTTGTTAAAGCTGCATACTCTGTAACTATGAACATTTTTCGAAAAATTTTATATTCTTTTTAAATCATTTGTAAAAGTTGAATTAAGTTATGTTTTCACAATAAATCTGTTCACTAGAGCGGAAAACTGCACGGAAAAGTGAATTATCTTATAAAACAGGTGTGTTTTACTCGTGTCGATAATTATTTGCGTCCCTCCAATAATTATAGACAGTTAAATTTAACATAAATGCTGTTGTTTCGATACTGATAATTTGTTAAGATTTACGAAATTGGTAAAATGTATACCTGAATTTTAGTTTTTTTACTGTGTTCTTGAAAAATAGAAACATAAGTTCAAAAATTAAAAGATCAAAAGTTACAGACTATGCAGCTTTAAAACGTTTGCGCTTTCTAATCATTTTTTTCTCAAGTTAGCAAGGAGGGGTCTGATGGGCGTATTTTGTTTGCTTTGTTTGGAATGTGATGTTTTGCCAATTCCGAGATTCTAACGTTTTTCTTGCGATTCTATAGTCCTATAGGCATATGGCATGTTTTTCTATATAGCATTAACACCAATATCTACAACTTCCGGTCTTTGAAGTACCGGCAATACGCGTAAATACCACCAAATCGACATATACATTTATCAGTGTGACAATGATCATAAGTTGGGAGTAGTCACATGAGTCTGGTTGATATTTGGGCAATGGTCTTATGGTAACTTAGTACAAAATATAATGTGCAATGACAGCGCACATGTTGATGGAGAATGGGATCACCTACGCTACTTAGCAGTATGCTATGAAAATAAGGCCAATAATGGTTACTTGTAAAAAAAAATCATTGTACGTATTTCCATCCGTGCAAATGCTTTTCATTCATTGAAGCAAATAATGTTAACATTTATATTTAGTTAACATTTACCCTGTTTGCAAATGTACCCGTTTGTTAGTCGCTATAGAAATTAGTAAAACATATAATATATACTAGAGGACTTTGAAAACGCATCACCATATTTTTGCACCTTCCTTGCAAACCGTATATCTGATTGAAAAGTTACTCACAGGTTTTAATGTGCAACCCTGAATTGGTATGAATCAGTCGTTAATTTGACTGCATTATCACGCGACGCTGCTGATGACGTCACGTATACATACAGCATCCAGCACCTTTCTGCACAGTCAGTCGAAGCTTTTTAATTATTTTTGTTTTTAAACTGTGGCGTGTATGATACCATATCAGCAACAGAGTTTATAGACTTTTTCTAATTAAAAGTAATTGACAACTTCAATATTTCGAAAATAAAAGTCAAATTTGAACGTCATTTTACAGCTCCTTTTTAGAAACATATCCATAATTTACCTTTCTGCACGATTTCATTACTGATATTGACTTCATGTGGGGAAGACATTTTAATGTAAATCATTGTAATGGATCTGCTGTCGTGTGACCGAGAACGTCTTAAAAATTACGTTAACGTCACTTGCACAATACAAAAGACACGTTTTACAAGCGTAATTTATGCATGATATGTCATTTGTGTATGCCCTTAGCCTCTTCCAACAAATCCGGACCTAAAAAATAGAAACTTTGAAAGGCTCGAGATTTTGAATTTTATTACGAGACTATAGTAATCAGGGTGGGAGGGGTATGTCGGTATCTTTAAAGGGGTGTAAATTTGAGCAAACCGAACTGTCAATTCATTTCGAATCTTTCAATGATGCATGTGATCTCGTGAAAGAAGCCAAGGACGCAAATCTTTTGAGTCAGGAATCAAAACTAACGCGTGTCCTTCAAAATCGACCATCCCTGTCTTAAAACGGATACTTTTTTTGTAAATTTACAACCATAAATTTTCTAGGACATACTACAAGCTGGCCAGACTATGATATGCAATAACAATTATCTCGCTTACATTCACAGGGTTTGTGAAATAAAGGATTTAATCTTGATGATGCTGATGCGTTTTCAAAGTCCTTAAGTGTACCATTTTACTTCAAACTATAACTGATAGTTTTTTTCTCTATATGCAAGCATGACATATTGTTGTCCACGCAATACATTAATGTTGAAAGCACGCAAGAAAATGAGTATTATTTTCGGATTAAGAAGGGTTCATCTCAATATGGGGTAATTCGTATGAAATGTTTTATCATATTTAAGGAAATTGTTTGCCATCATTAACGCCTGGTGGTATATGATTAAATGATACAGAGGATTAGTAAAACTAATCATGTGAGATTAGTTCAAACGTTCAATATTCTTGTATGGACTGCTGTTTTATGGAATATAATATTATTTTTATCCACGGCTTTAATGCACCCAGCTTCCAGTACAAAAAGAGAAGAAATATCAAGGCCCCTAATCGCACCCGTTTAAGCATAGAAATTCCTTATAAAATATCTGCTGAAATGTTTTTTTTTTATTATTTATATTTTATTGCCAATACATTAAATAATTATGCATTTGGTTTAAACATGTTCTTTTTGTATACTTTGTACATAGAACAACATATAAATACATACAATAATATACAGTATACAGATGGGATTCAGAAGAAAGTCTTCAGACTTATACGAATCTGTATCCCATATATCTGATTATGCATTTGTTATAAAGCAAACCATACACTGCTTAACTTGTCATCACAATTGGGTGTCCACGTTATGATGGGTTGATCTCTGTTTAAGTTGAAGAAAGCCATTGGTGTAATTTAATTTGATATCTACTGCGCCGTTCGCTGTTTTGAACAAGGAAGGGTTCAAAAACGTGTTTGATCTGTATTATTCGCAATGCACAAATGATACAGCATCAGTTTATAAAGTTTATCATTTTCCAGTTTGCTTGAATCCATTCTGAAAAAAAATAAAGTCGTCTCAATTGAGCCTTTGAAGCAAATTATGAGTCTCGGAAACCACTACCGTCGTTGTTAGAACGGCGTTGTTATAATGTGAGTCCATAACAGTAATGTTTTTGCTGTGAAGACATGCTTAATTGAAAGGCTTTTCATTTTTAAGAGGTCTGGGTGCTTGTGTCACTTTAACATCAAAATGATCAGTTCACTGAAACGTCAAGAAACGGAAAAAAGACATTTAACGACATATTGGAACGCAAAAACGTGGCATAAGCGGGTATCAATTTAGGTTGACGTTTTCAGCGTTTTTCATCATAAAAACCGTTTACTTTACGTTAGAACCGAATAAATAAAAGCAGATGTAGTCTTGTATCGTTTGCATGCGCATGGCATAAACTGTAACTTCATTCCATTGACGTCTAATCAAATTACATTTTGTCTGGCGAAAACGACAAAACATAAATTTTAAGATCACCACACTAGTTCATTTACATCAAATAAAATGTTTTATATTTGTTGAAAGCTGGACACGATATTAATATCCATGCTAAATTTTTGTTGAGCAGCATTCATAATTTGGAGGCTTTGGATTTATAAACTTAAACATCAACTAAATTTCGACTCTGATATGCCATGTTGCAGAAGTTTTCAAACTAACATTGTATTTATATGAAGAACATTTTCGGGCACTGCCATTTGAATTCAATGATGTTAGTGATACTAACCTTGACATCCAACATGCCATCTAAGTTGCAGTTGATAGACGAAACTCCGACATCATCAATATCTAAGATTTCATGAAAAAACATAGAACATAAAATGTGCTTGAGAAAATCGAAGTAGTACGTGTTCTGATGAATTACTTATTAGAAAGTTCTATGTTCAATTGGACTCACTTATTCCAGACATTCATACCTTTATTTGAATTTCAGATATATCCATTAAATCACTGCTATTTCAGTTATTAGCCAGATGGGGACATCTACACTAAATCGAAGTTCTAAGTGGCCACTTTTCAATTTCATTTTTTTCTGACTTAGCGCTAATGTTATTGAAATGAATTTTTGTCCAAATATGAGCATTTCAATGGATTAAAGATAAATGACATATCAAAAGAGTTTTCTATCACTTCACAAATTTTGGGTTCAAAAATTCAAAAATCTAATTTTTGAAGAAAATAAGGGTTTTGAGTGATTTTTTTCGAATTGAAGTACAGGTGATTTCAACCTTGTCTAGCCGACTTAAACAATACCAAACCCCTGATTTTTTGCTTATGATCGATTTTTTACGATTTTTTTTAGAAAAAGCTCATTTTCCACATTTTCCGATATTTGCGAAAATATTCAACTGCACATACTTATATCATTTTATGCATTTTATTTTATGAAAACATGTTAGACCAAACACAATGCAGCTTGAACAGCCCATTTTTTTACAGTTATTCTTTCAAGACTTGTGTCCACTTCCGGTTTTATCGTGAAATTTTAAAGGTCATTTAAAAGACATATGCCAAAGATATATATATATTTTTTTTTAAAATAAAACAGTGAAGCCTATT
Organism: Loripinus fragilis; assembly: GCA_964019695.1. Taxonomy (NCBI): domain Eukaryota; kingdom Metazoa; phylum Mollusca; class Bivalvia; order Lucinida; family Lucinidae; genus Loripinus; species Loripinus fragilis. The sequence continues at coordinate 86,902,538 of OZ026523.1, read as the reverse complement.
TATAATAAGCAATCACTGAAAATGTAATACTGTACCACAGATAATATAGCGTGCAAAGCAATGCAAAGTTGAGTTGATATGCAAATTGCATGGTTAAAGCAATGACTCTTTGATTAAGCTGCTGATAGTGGCTGCCTTCATGTTAACGTAGAAGAGAAACAGAGAGTTTTAATTGTTACAAAACTTTTTATTCTTTTTTTTTATCTTATATCACAGCTCTTAGTAAAAGCTTCAAACTAATTGAAATATAAATGGATAACATATCTGAGGAATATTCTATATCACAGTAAAACGTGTGACTTTTTGAAAATCTGACTTGGCCTGTGCAAGATCTACCAGTCATTTTGAAATGGCATAATTTCCAGAGTATCGAAAAAGCCTTAAATGTTTTTATGGAATTAAAATTTTGTAAGAGCGAAGTTTACTTTCTGAACAGGGCAAAAATATGTAGGTGGGCACTCAAACTTCGGTTCAGTGTATATATCAAAAAACTATCATTATTTTTTCACTTCAAAGAAATATCTCTATTTAAAATAACAATTCACCCATTGAACAAACAGCAATAGAGAATGACACATAATGCAAATATTTACATTCATTGAGGATGTCTTATGTTGGTGCATATTTCTGTATTAAATATTTGAAATGTTTATTGTCATTTGGTCGATTATGGAGAATCAAATGTACATTAAGCACGAATACCTATATATCTTTATTTTAATGGAGATTTATCTACAGTAAAGCCTGTGTAAAACGGCCACTTCCAAAAGTGAAAAAGGCGGCAGAGATCAGGAATCGATACACTCAAGTACCACATCTGACCCAGGATACCACATGGGAAAGTGACAAAAACACAATTAAAGATCGCAAACGAGAGCCAAGAGGTCAGCCCTTTCCCAGCAGGTGACCACAAGGCAGGCAGCAATAAACAGACTAAAAATCGCTAAATGCAGGTCAACATTATTGCAGAATGCTCCAAGTGGGGCATGCTGCAGTACTTTCGACCTTCATTAAGCTACAATTTGTCATAAAGATCTTTGTTTTGTCTATTTTGAGTGGCTGTTTTACACCGCAGGTCATGTGATTACAGGTAATCTAAATGTCATTCCTGATGCTAGAGTTTGCAATATTATTTCTAAAGGCCCTAAATATAGATTTCCCTCTAATATTGATTTCCCTAAATGTCGTAGAGAGATCGCTGCTTCTTTAAATGAATTCAGTAACCGTTGGTGTAAATGAGAAAGTGTTGAACCTGATACATTGAAGGAGTGGAAGATCAACATTTTTTAAAATTATTGATACTCTTATTTCATTTTACGCTCGTAATACATATCTTACATCCCCTAAACCTAAACCTTCTGTTCGTCATCTGAAATGAGGTATCCAGGATTTTCATATGAACTATGTTCCAACAGATAAAGCTGCTAACAATGTTGTAGTTGTTTGACGATTGTATTATATTGACACTCTTAAACATGACCTTGTTGGCACTAAGGCCAATAAACTGCAGACTTCTTTGAGTGAGAGAGTAGTTGTCGATGGGCATGGTTGTCAATCAGCCCTACATTTTGGTGTCAAAGCTAAAGAAAATCAAGACGAAGTTCCTACGTTGTACATACTGGTGACCTAAACTCCATAAAAAACTACATAAAGCAAACTTTATTGCTAACTCTAGTTCTTGTACGTCAACAGATCTTTGTAAATTGTGAACCTCATGTCTTACAGCTGTTAAAAACTTGTTATTAAGTACAGTGAAAAGGTATATGAGAGAACCGGTAAAAATCTATTTTGGTCTATTTGAAATTCAGATGAAATTTTAGATAAACTTACAGCTAGAGATTTCAATGCGACCAATTTGTCTACTTATGCTTTTTCCACTCTTTACACGACTTGGCCTCATAATTTAATCAAAGATAAAGTTATTGATCTTATTGAAATAACCTTCAATAGAGAAGATTCTTCTTACCTTGCATGTAGCGACAGACACACATTGTTTTACTTCGGAAAAAGCTAAAAAATATCATGCATGGTCTTGTCAAAATGTTTGTGATGCTCTGACCTTTTTGTTTGACAACATTTGTATTCGATTTGGCAACAAGTTATATAGATAAGTAGTTGGGATTCCATTTGATACATTGTTTCTTTGTGATGATAGATTGCAATAGTTAGGAATCCTCCTAGACTTATAAAGTCTGATGAGATATAATTTTATTCATATAGATGTTTTTATATTTATTTATTAATATTGATGTTTTTTTAACTAAATCTATCCTTCCTCTCAAATACTTTGCTTCTTCTGCTATCTCATCAGCCAGCATAAATTAAAATTCTGGACTGGAATACGGCAAAAGATAAGATGTGGAATGGTATTGGTTGGTATGGATTCATAGGAGTATTAACAACATCTACGACTGATATAAGTCTAGAATCCTCCATGCGAGCTTAACATTGTTTCTACAATTGGGAGTAACAATCAACAACGAATCAACAGCCTTTTATTTATCTATTATTTCAATAAAATTTTAAAAATGCCTAACAAAACTTATGGCAAAACCAACACAATAAAACATTAATGCTAGTAATAACGCAACCAGACTAAAGAAAACCACTAAATGAACAAGTGGGCCTTCCATAAGACAAGCATCGGACACCAACCCATCAATGAAAGTTTTAGGTCAGGGTCGATTATTAGATTATGAAGTTAAGTAGAGAGTTCCTAGTCTGTAGACAACAAGATTCTAAAAAGCATTTGGATTTTACTTAGTTAAGAATCTCACATAAACTTTTGATAAACCAGAACATATAAAATAGCCATTACACTGAATGTACTTAATTTGAAAAGAAAACATTCCAAGTTCTTACAGATTAATAAGAGTGTACATGTATACTAGTAAATTGAGTCGCAGAAATATTCAGCTTGTTGGGTGAGTAAATTTTGGTATGACAGATCCACTACCAAGGGAATTATTTGTGCTGTCATCTGCGTTATGACCAAGATATAGAGAATTCTAGGTGAGTGTCTTTTGATATCAGATTTACCAGGCAAGGCTTCTAGAACCATTGTCGAATGGCGAGGCTTGCCGAGCGATTCGACATGCGTTCTCAAAACCAAGCATAGTAAACGTGATACCAAAAGACGCGAATCTGGTATTTTATTTATTAGTTTACCCATTGGTTCACTCTTCAAACTAGCGATTATGACGTAATTATCGACTTTTGTGCCGACCCAGCGTAATTTGCGACGTCATTCAAAAATACACGTCATCATGGCCAACGTTTATCAGGCCAGCGTGCAACAATACAGATAATGTGAGAGGTGACTGATAAATAAGTTATCAACACCACTATCCTATACTTCGAAGCTCTATGCTTCAAAGAACATATCAAAATGACTTTTTGTGCCATCCAGTCATTATTTGATTTCTGTAAAGTTCTTTATCTGTGGATCATGATTTAGCGGTTTTCCAGAAAACTTGAGACAAGTTCAGTAAAAGAAATATCAGCTTATGTAAATTTGATGTTATTTTCAGCTAAAGTACGCCCGAGTGCGCAGACTAATTATTACACCCCTTTAACAGCCATAACACCATTTAATGCGAAAACATTTTCTTTAAGTATGGATGGTTAGGGCATAAATGTAATCCCTGGCATTCCCCATCCGATGTAGCAATATAATGGCAGTAAAACATTGACAACAACTGGGAAATAAGGTATCAAACTTGTCAAACTTGTGAAAGAGAATGATTTTGTAGCCATTACAAATGTGATTAAACCATTTTTTAATGTTTGTGAACCTTTAGTAAAGAGGTTAAGAACCGCTGCAACTATACTATACCTTAAACATTGAAGGGTGGCTCAAATAAGACATGTACTTTGACAACAGGTATCTAGAACCATTCAATTCCTGTATATTTACAATGGCTTATACTTAATTGAATGCTAGAAATAGAATGTTTTTCAATTGATCTTCTGAGTATAGGTATGTGACTGTGTCATTTCAATGGTAGTGTATAGTGTATGTTCAAGCTAGACCAAGCAATGTGTTTCCGTAAGATTCTTAAGTCTAACCAGTATATGCAAGATATAACATGAGTGCTCGTGTAGTATTGAATCATTAAACGAGTTAAGGAAAAATGATAAAATGCGAGGCATGCCAAGCATATTATGGCAACGAAGATTTATAGATTCAATAATACAGGAGCTCAAATGCTAGATTATTTTTATCACATGACGTTAAAACCGTTTTGCAATCGCGCTTTTTGTTGTGAAAATGTCTAAATTTTGCAATATATATGCAATGTTGCTATGCGCTTCATTTCATAACTTTACCAAAGTCCGTAACTGATTTTGATACATGGTGTTATATAACTCCCAGACGTGCGCGACGTCATATTTATGATAAAATAGTTTATCACATTACGTTGCGTCTAGGAGTAAAATAGTTTATCACATTACGTGGCGTTTGGGAGTAAAATAGTTTATCACATAATGTCGCGTCTTGGAGTAAAAAAGCATAATGCTTGGAGTAATATAAGGCCATGTAATAAAATCGATAAACAAATTTCGGAACGTTACGTAATAACGTCCATTATAACGTTACGTAAAAGATGGCAAAGCAAAGTCGTTTTCACACCAAAAATACGATTTTCAAGTAATTTTAATGTCATGTGATATATGGAATCTATCATTCCTGCTCCTGTATTATTGCATTTATTTAACTCGTTGCGAAAAAAAAAAGATAGAATATTCGACAAGCTTTGGATTTTATCTCCTAGCATCAACTCATTTAATAAATTCAATAAAACATGAGCAAGCATGTAAGATCCACTATATGTTTTTATTTGCAGAAGCTGCACCTTCCTGTCTTTGAGTGACGTGATTAGTTTTGTTCGCCTACTCACCCTTCTACTGTTTCAAGCCACATGCTCAGCCACGCCATGCAGCCGAGGATTTATTATCCTGAGAATACGGCACCAAGACTGTATGCCGAAATCTGTGATGACGTCAGCCTGCAGAGGTACTTGCACATCCTACGTCCGTCCTTCAGTAGAGTCCCCGGATAACTTGGAGAGATTCTGTCAATGTTGTGATGCTGACGACATTAGGAATCACCGCGTACTTGTCCGGTGCCCAAATCATAGCTGGTACCCAGGTGCTATTGGCGTCACACGTTTTAGGAGGATACGGTTAGCTATAAGTTTACCAGCTTCTTGTAGATGTCGGCCGTGCTCCCCAGTACCATTAGAAATAGTTCCGGCAGAGAATGATATCATGCGGGAAGGAAAGCGAGCTTTCTATGGTCAAAATTTAACTAAGACTGGAGAAATGGAGAGATTACTAAGCTCTGAAGTCACTATTACAACCAATACGACCATTATTATAGGATCCAAAAATAGACATATGCAGCCATGATGTGGCAAGCAAAGTTAATACCGTTTCTTGAACGTGCACGGACGAGATCTTGCAAATCCTATAGGACATGACTGGTTCTCGTTAGCTCAAAATCAGAAAGACCAACTTAATCAATTTCAGTTTTCAGTAATTTCAGTTACATGTAAAAGGAGTTTATTTGTAAACAGTATACAGGCGAGGCACAAATGGATCATTTTCAATATTTGAGCCATGGCATGATAAACCAACAAAACGAGTGTGCTATTTTTGTTATCATGGCCATGATAAAAATACCATACTTTCACACTTAGGGTACTTTTCTAATGAACGAATCAGAAGATACTGGTAATAGGCAAGTTTTATTACTATTTAGCTGTTTGTCAAATCTGGCTCGCTGTTGAATACACAACTCACATCTAGTCCCGAGATATTAAAAATGTTTATGCTCAACCCATCTGTGCATTAAGTTTTAGCTGTTTAAAAGATCATAAATGCTGGAAAATACTTTTTTCTTGCTTTAAAATGATACTCAGATGTTGTTTACCATCCTATCCTGTCAATAAATGTTAAAATGCCATAATTTATTGGCATGTTAACATTTATGAGCAAGAAACATTTCACGCTCAGTTGAAAAGAGCATGAAAAAAGTTTTATAGCATAAGGGCCTGGCTTGCTGTATCCCCATCTTCTCTCCAGCTTGATTTGCATTCAACACTCTAAACTTACTGAATAAAGCATCTTGCTTGCTAACAGTGTAGAGATACATTAATCATATAGTAGCGTATTCTGGATACAGTAAAAAGAAGCCTGGCAAGATTGACCTGAGACATTTGAATAGTCAATGACCTAATTGACCTTTCCCTCCATCTTCGGGAATTATTGCGAAAAGTACACCTTAGAATGTGGTACCTATGGTACATATACTTATCAGAATACGATAATTAATAAAAAAATCGTGGTATGCCACAATTACACACTGCAGACGACAACGTGGGAAGCAACCCTGATTTGCTCCATTTTGAGGTGGAACCTTACTCTAAATTTCTATGTCCTAAATCTATAGTTTAATTTATTTCTATGATTTTTCATCTAGATTGACTCCAAAATACCACAAAACCATTTGAATAAGTATGGTTAACATTTTCGGAAGAGGTAAAATTTCAATATTTTTCTCAAATTTTTTACAAAAATATCCACATTCAATTTCAAAGATAGATATGTGCTAGTCTTTGTCAAGGTAACATATTGCCACAGAACCATGTAATATATATCCTGCTGATCTGAGCCAACTTTCATGAAAATCCCAAACCGGTAACATTGTCGTTTCTTACCCCTTATGGGTGTAGGTCAGTTTTAATAAAATTTATTATTTAGCTAAAATAAATCAATAACTTCACAATAGGACTTTTTTTAAAATCTACTTACATTTTTCTGGAAGAAGAAAAAAACAGGTTTAGACAATTTCAAAAGATTTGATGGTCGGAAATGCCTAAAGACATGGCCCTATGTCTTGGTACTATGGGGCCATGACATTGTGTATCACTACCTCATGTCCTGCATGATATTGCTGAAGAAATATAACAATTAACATGTGAAAACAAGAAGACCAAGCATTCCCTTTACATCCCATCTGAACTAGACTAACCACATTTTGGAGCCGTGACCAGGATAAAGTGTAACAGAGTCTGGTCAGTGATATCACAGAACCGTGTTCTACATGAATAAGTGAGGTCCAGAAATGAAGGTGTATGTTTAGAATACACAGCCAGTTAAAGTATAAAGTTACTCTTTGATTAAAATCAGCATCAGTTTTACAGAACAGAATGAACAGAGATGATTTAAGCATTGAAATAGCAATAACTTTGAGGCCAAAAGTTCTCTGTGAACAGAATTTTAACCAATGTGTTTGACAGGGGTTTTCTTTTGTGAACCAGGTTTTTTAATGCAGCTAACAATTATGAAATCATAGATACAAGGTTCTTCTCCTGTATGAATTGACTTGCTATAAGGTTTCTCTTCTGCATAAATTTACAATCTTAATAGTGTTACATATTAAGTGTAACATTGGTTAGATGTAGCTTTAACGTTAGAAACTAGATGTGGTAAGAAGAGTTGTCACCATATTGTGTCATTTTGGGTAATATTATTGTGTAAGTATTTCATTAAATAAGAACCATGGAACTTACTAACAAGTTTATTGTATTTTTTTTGCATATCCATAATAGGGAAAACACTGAACATATCAACTTCTACCTATAAACATACTAGCATGGTGATTCAAACTAAGCCAGTATTAAAGTATGTTTTACACCAACACATAAATATTGTATTTTTAGCTCACCAGAGCCGAAGGCTCAGGGTGAGCTTATAGTATGGGACTCGAGCCGGCATCCATCCGTGTGTGTGTCCGTGTGTCCATGCGTCCACACTTTCAAACATTAATATCTCTAAAACCAGCTGGCCAATCATTATCAAATTTCATCAGAAGCATCATTGGGGTAGGGGATTGACTGCATTAGGTTTTGGGCTAGATCAGATCAGAACTCTGGTTTCCATGGCAACAGATAGCTCCCATAGGGTTATAATGGGGAAAATCTTGTGACCACTCTAGCTCCTTTTTGATTTGTTCTTCTTTATTCTTGCAGGTAACAAGAAAAACCATAAAATCTCGGATGGGTTCGAAATTCGGCAGGATCCGACCAGGGACTTATGAGTTAGCTGCCCTTGAGCGTCTTGAAAAATCCCATAGACTTATAATGGGAGATATATTGTGACCACTCTAGTACCTTCATTTTTGGATGGATCTTCATCATTCTTGCAGATAACAAGACCAACTATAAAAGCTCGGATGAGTTTGAATTTAGGCAAGATTCCATCACTGACTTCGGAGTTAGCTGCCCTTGAGCGTCCGAAAAATTAATGAATAATGTTGTGACCACTCTAGCTCCTTCAATTTTGATTGGATCATCTTCATTCTTACAGGCAACATGTAAACCCATAATATCTCGGATGGGTTCGAAATTCAGCAGGATCGGACCAATGACTTATGAGTTACCTGCCCTTGAGCATTTGGAAAAATCCCCATAGACTTATAATGGGAGAAATGTTGTGACCACTCTAGTGCTTTCAATTTTTGATAGATCTTCCTCATTCTTCCATACAATAAGGACAACTAGTAAAGCTTGGATGAGTTTGAATTTCGGTAAGATTTCTTTACTGACTTCGGAGTAAGCTGCCCTTGAGCGTCCGAAAAATTTATGAATAATGTTGTGACCACTCTAGTTCCTTCATTTTTGATTGGATCTTCTTCATTCTTGCAGGCAACAAGTTAACCCGTAATATCTCGGATGGGTTCGAAATTCAGCAGGATCCGACCAGGGACTTATGAGTTACCTGCCCTTGCGCGTTTGGAAAAATCTCCATTGACTTATAATGGGAGAAATGTTGTGACCACTCTAGTGCTTTCAATTTTGAATGGATCTTCATTATTCTTGCTTACAATAAGAACAACTATTAAAGCTTGGATGAGTTTGAATTTCGTCAAGATCCCATCACACATTTTGGAGTTAGCTCCCCTTGAGCATCTTAAAAATTAATGAATAATGTTGTGACAACTCTAGCTCCTTCATTTTTGATTGGATCTTCTTCATTCTTGCAGGCAACAAGTAAACCCAAAATACATCGCATGGGTTCGAAATTCAGCAGGATCTGACCAGGGACTTATGAGTTAGCTGCTTTTGAGCGTTTTGAAAAATCCCTATAGACTTATAATGGGAGAAATGTTGTGACCACTCTAGTGCTTTCAATTTTGAATGGATCTTCCTCATTCTTGCATACAATAAGGACAACTGTTAAAGCCTGGATGTGTTTGAATTTCGCCAAGATCCCATCACCTATTTTGGAGTTTGCTCCCCTTGAGCATCTTAAAAATTGATGGATAATGTTGTGACCGCTCTAGCCTCTACATTTTGATGGGATCTTCTTTATTCTTTCATCTAACAAGGACACTCATAAAAGATAGGACGAGTTTCAAATTCTGCAGGATCTGACCAGGACTTATGAGTTAGTTGCCCTTGAGCATCTGGAAAAAACCCATGGACTTATAATAATTGGAAAAACTTGTGACCACTCTAGTGCTTTCAATTTTGAATGGATCTTCTTTATTCTTGCAGATAAGAAGGACAACTATAAAAGCTTGAATGAGTTTGAATTTCGTCAAGATCCCATCACCTATTATGGTGTAAGCTCTCCTTGATCATCTTAAAAATTGATGGATAATGTTGTGACCACTCTAGCGCCTTCATTTTTATTGGATCTTCTTCATTCTTGCAGGTAACATGGTCAACGATAAAAGCTTAGATGGGTCCAAAATTTAGCCAGATCAGACCTGCGACTGTGGAGTTAGCTGCCCTTGGGCGTCTTAAAACATCTGCATAGACTTATAATGGGAGAATTGTTGTGACCACTCTAGTGCTTTCATTTTATAATAGATCATATTCATTCTTGCAGATAAGACGGACAACTATAAAAGCTTGGATGAGTTTGAATTCAGTCAAGATCCCATCACCTATTATGGAGTTAGCTGCCCTTGAGCATCTTAAAAATTGATTGATAATGTTGTGACCACTCTAGCGCCTTCATTTTTATTGGATCTTCTCCATTCTTTCAGGTAACAAAGACAACCATAAATGCTTTGATGAGTTTAGTTTAAAGTAGAACCAACTTTAGACTGTGGAGTTAACTTCCATAGAGCATCATAAAAAATCTGCATAGACTTACAATGGAAGATCTGTTGTGACCACTCTAGCACCTTCATTTTTGAATGGATCTACCTCATTTGTAGGTAACAAGGACTTACATAAAAGTTTGAATAAGTTTGATTTTCCACCACACCCATCCACCAGCTACAGAGCTAGCTGCCCTTGAGCATCTAAAATATAACTAGGTAATGTTGTGACCACTCTAGCACAGGTCTTCATTTTTCATTTGATTTTCTTCATTCCTGTAGGTAACCAGGACTTACATAAAAGTATGGATGAGTTTGAATTTCGGTCAGATCCCATAACTGACTACGGAGTTGGCTGCCCTTGAGTATCTAAAAACTACACTTTCACCAGGTTTCCAATGTCATTTTTATTCAGATCTTTTTAATACTTGCAGATAACTAGAACCGGCATAATATATTATGTTCTTGAATTAATTCCTGGTCACTGTTTCAAGTTAAGAGCTATCTGCCTTTGAGCATCGTAAAGTATGGTGTCTCCAAACATTATGCTGGCTCCATGGTGAGCGATCGTTGCCCATTGGGCTACTTGTTTACATTTTGATTAGTTTAAACTTTATTTCATTTATACAATACATAAATACTTACAAAGCAAACAGTAATAATATATATAAGCATTATACAAACTGGATTCAGAAGATAGTCTGAAGACTTATTCGAATCTGTATCCCTCACATCTTCAATAGCTAAGATGTTGTGATTATCTTCGTATTCATGCAATATACAAATAATATTTTGGATCTTTTAGTAACCATTTGTTATAATATACAGTCAACGGTTGCATATCGCTCCACGGGGATGGAACTTAGGTTGTTTTTTTTTCACTCAGGTTCAACGCGATAACAGGATCAAGCAGCGCGCTTCGTTTTGTAGCTCATTCTATCTTATACTACGATAATGTGGAAGCATAATAATGAGTCAAGCTCAAATGCTTGGCTCCTGAGGCAAAATCAATTGTTTGTGTAGGGATATAAAAGTAAGAAGCAAAGATCAGAAATCATTACAATAAAGTATTACACCAGTCCCTTCCAGCACATGATCACTAAGCCGCAAAGAACTGCAAGAAGGCAAGAACAAACACGAGGCATAAGTGACTGAAGAGATCACAAATGTATTATGTGTTAAAAAATAAGTTGTAGTTGTTGATGTTGTTGTTGTTGTTGTTGGGTCAGAAGCGTTTAGTCTTCAAGATAAATTCTTGAATTTTCAGAAAAATAGTTTTGTCTCTGATTCTGATAAATTAGCATGTCCATAAAAGAGTACATTTAAAGTAGGCTGACAGTAAGTGGTTACTGTGTTTAAGAGTACTTCACGCAAGTTTTGGAAGAGATTACAATTTAGGAGGTAGTGTTTAGTGTCTTCAATTTCTCCACACTCACAATGGAGATCATTTATCATGTTTTTTGAGAATAGATTTTGATGTAGAGAAGAACAATTTAGTCGTGGATTAAGTTTGTGTTTGAATGTGGTGATAGAAGGCGATGTTTTTCTTTCTTCAGGTAATCTGTTCCAGGCTCGTGTTACTGGGGTCAGAAAAGAGTGATAGTATTGTTGTGATTTAGCAGGAATAGTTTGAAGGTCTGATTCATTGCACAATCTATATCTTGTTGTACTACCGACAGTCGGAGATGCAAGAGATTAGAGTTATTCAGGGGTCATTTTGTAAAAGAGGACAAGCTTTGTTTTTTGTCGTCTATGAGCAAGGCTTTCCCAGCCAGTTTCAATGTAGAGAGATTGTAGTGATGTTAATTTTGTGGCTCCTGTGACAATGCTGGCAGCTTCGTTTTGGATTTTTCCAGGTCATTTGATTCATATTGAGTGCAGTTGTCCCAGACTACATTGGCATATTCAAGAAGGGGTCTTATAAATGAAGTATATATTATTTCAAGTGATTTTCTGTCAAGCTGAAACTTCAGCTTGCGCATGATGTTAAGTCTAAACAAAAATTTGGCCTTGACATGGTCATTGTGCTCATGCCAGCTGCCATCGTCAGAAAAAATAAGTCCTAAGTGTTTATGCGACGTGACTTCGTTGATGTTTAGTTGACCCAAATTCAAAGGAGGGTGTAGAGGTTTGTTTTGTTTGCGTGAAAGTGGCATAGATTCAAATTTGGAGGGATTAAAAGTTACAAGCCATCTAGAAGCCCATAAGTGAATTTTAGCAAGGTTGGCATTTAATAAATTTGCTGCCTGTTGAGGATTGTCAACAATGATGTAGAGAGATGTGTCATCTGCAAAAAAGTCTGATGCTTGAGTGAATGTCTACAACAATATCGTTAATATAGATAAGAATTAAAAGAGGTCCTAAGATAGAGCCTTGGGGCACACCTGCTTTAATGTATTTCCAGACAGATACTGCTCCAGGCAGTACTACTCTCTGTTTACGGTCAGCTAAATAACTCTTGAACCATAATAATAGGGAATCATAAACACCAATAGACTCAAGTTTAAAGAAAAGGCCTCTGTGCCATACTCTGTCAAATGGTTTGCTTATGTCACAAAATACAGCAGCATTTTGATTAACTAGTACCATGTGTTTACAACAAGTTAAATAAATATGTTACCGGTCCTTGATTTTCACTAAATGTGGTCAACATATTCATAACATATATGGACAGCTTTTATGCTGAAATGGTATCGTGACAAAGATTGCAACATGTGAAAATTTGAATTCCAAATTTGACTGAATACAAAATACATGTATACAGTTGAAAATTGAGGAACCATGGCTTAAGAATGAATGCCCACCCACTATCCTAATACAAACAAAGCAATTTATAGTATCAACGAACTTATTAATGATATCGTTATTTCATAAAAAAATTCTAATATGCCAAATACTGTAGAAATGTTATAACTGGGTACCCTAAGGTGTGGTAGTGATATTATACCTGAAGTCATAAATTAACAATGGAATTGCATAAAACTCAAATGCACCATAAATATCAAAATCATACCCCAGGCAATTAATCAGCGTAATATTATCAAATTCCAAGCGTGGGCAGACTCCCATGTTAATTCCCATACCTTGTAAGAGCCCCTTTGGTAAAATTATATCCATTTGTTCTCATGATATAGATCGGAAACGAAATTCTGACACCAATGAAGGGCCATACTTCTGTTACAAGTATGCTATAAAATGTTGCATATCAATCCCAACCTAGACATTGTCAATATCAATGCATATACAAAATTTAGATAAATTCTATCTATTTGTTCTAAAGATGTTGAGAGGAACCGAAATTACGATGGACGGAATGACAACGGACAGCCAAAATCCAGTTTAGCCCCACTTTTTCAAAGCGGTGCTATAACGAGAAACCAGAGGCGAGTTCCACGATGCGAGCGCTCTCGGGCGCCCATTGTAATGATGCCAGGCTTTACACAATACGAACAAAGATAGGTACCAGAATAACGTGCTTACTTACTTACTTACTGTATACTACTAAAAGCAGAAACCCCTAAATGGATACTTTTGCAAACAGTGAAGACCCAGATGAAATGCAGCATGATGCTGCGTTCCATCAGTGTCTGCTCTGTTTGCTAATATTAAAACAAACCATCAATGAAAGAAACACACCATAATTCTAGCTTTGTCCCCTAAACGTGTATAATGGGCAATTCAATACTTATTGTATCAATATGTACGTATAGGCCAATCCAGCAGAATACAAAGGGTTAACTGAACCACCAATTCCTTTCTCAATATGGATTCGCGAGAAGAAAAGTTTCCGGCGAGACTTCACGTAATCAAATAAAGGTGTTGTCTGAGCATTTGCTGACCGCAATACAATACGTAATAAAATGGCATGCGTTGGATGCAGAAGAAAACGAACAAAAAAACCCCGAAAACGCATGTATGAAAATGTTCCTGTTAATATCAGAACCATTTTCTCATGACGATAATTGTAATGTTTAAGGGTTAATTTAAGGTCAATAGCTATGCATAATAAAGTTTTTTCTTGGTGATAAAAGTGTAAGTATTAGTATTATTCTATGCTATCTCGAGAAATATCTTCACAACCACTAACCATTCACCTTATCAAACCTTTACCTATCACATATACAGGTGTCATACATGTTTTTCGTACAAGGTCCGCGAAACTTGATTGAAGACGAGGCCGCTAGGTCCAAGTTTGTATGGGTTGACATGACTGCAGTCGGCCTGGAATTATTGAAGCACAACTCTGAAAAATTGGTGACTGCTCATGGGAATTATGGAAAATGCAACAACGTGCACTGGCTTAAACGATAATGTGCTTTATGTTACAAAGGTTCAGATTATGATGTAGATGTCAACACTATATCGATGTACGGGCAGACGTTCTCGACAATGCAGCACAACAGTTGGTGCGATCTCCAAATTCTTTGGGGGGGGGGGGGGAACTTGTCCTTCTCGAATAGAACGAACTTACAAAATGTGAAAACAGCTCATACGGTTTAATTGAACAAAAAATAAACAGCAACAAACAAACAACAACGGAAAACGAATACGACAACAACAGCAACAGCAACAGCAACAACAACAACAAAAATTAAACAAACGCATATGACCAGGGACTGCCACGATCCCGACCATAGACCAACCAATAACATCCAGAGGAAGAATCACTTCAAGAAACACACAGTAACAATACTTAAAAACTAAACTAAACTATCCTTTTTAGGATCAATGGAATGTTTCATATAAAGTCAGGATGGCCCATTGTATGTATACGTGTATTGAGGGTCACTGGTTATAACTTTTCAAAAATGTTGTATTTTTTTCTCTGAATATCGATTTTGTTTTTAAAAACAAACAGTGCAAATTCTGATGAAATGCCGCATTATTTCATCTAGGTTTTCGCTGTTTGACCAAGTATCCCTTTAGGGGGTTGCAGTCTTTACTAGGCTAAGCAAATCAAACAACAAACACATAAAAACTAAACTACATCACATGAGCTTGAAGTTCTATAGCCTCAAAATCAAAAGCTCACAATGTCATTACGTAATGACATTATGAGATTTTCGGTTTTAGGGTTTAGAAGCGATATAAGGATAGAACTTCAACCTCCTGTGACTACATGAACCCTTTTAAGACAAATGGAATTTTCCATTCAGCTACATACAGTTAAGTCTGGATGATCCGTTAGCGACACGATTGCCAAACTAGAAAAGACGTAAAGACTGCATCACAAAAAAACAGGCCCCGAGTTTATAAAACCTTTTTTCATACTCAACTCAGCTGAGCATGAAATTTATCCTGCTCATAAATATTAAAATGCCATCAATTATTGTCATTTTAACATTTATTAGCATGATAAATACAACATCTGTGAGACTTAAAGCAAGAAGCTTCTTTATTTGTCGGTATTTTAGTTTTTATGAGCAGTTGAAATTTCGTGTTTAAATTGAGTTGAGCATGACAACGTTTTGTAACCTCGGGGCCTGGACTTGACACGAAACTACCACACACAAAGTAGGACCAACACTCAAAGAACTAACAACATAATTACCACCATAAAATGGACAGCAGCAGCTATTTAAACGAGTGGGTATGGGCAAGAAATGCCAAAATCGCACTTTTCCAACCTATGGCACCATGAGAAAGAAGGGATAGTTGAACACAGACAAAAACACACACATAAAGACAATAAAACAGTAAAACCCGTGTATAACGGCCGCTCTCAAAAAGACCGAAAATCAAATCGAATCATTCTTTATTTCTCTCAGTCCAAGTACAAAAAAACCTTTTTGTGGCTTTTCCATGGGTAGAAACCAGTACTGGGTCGGGAGGGTTTATGATTTGTGTGTTTGTTATATGACGGGAACTCCCGAAGGCTCAACCGAAAGTGGTTTTATGGAAAAGCCGGTACACCACGGGGGCTTCTCAGTCCAAGTACATTGACAACATGAGGTACAATAAATAATAACGGACAAAAATACAAACATATTGCACGTATATAGTATAAATCGTACATGTACAGTCTAATATAGGCGCACTTCGAATTGAACTATAGTTCTTACTACAGTAACTAAAGTGTTATTCGAACATCGATAGTCGTCACGAACCCACTAGAGATCAACGGTGGGTCAGCGCACCGTTACTCTAGTAAAATGTCTGGTTTATCTAGCAAGATGGTTTCTATAGCTGTCTGTAGTCTAGTCTCATTTACAAATAATCCTAGCTGTGCATCATTTTGCGGTCCCATTTATTAGAGTAGGCTGTGCAGTTTATACACATCCTTTTTGTTTACCATGAAGATTTGAAGTGGAGCATACAGGGCAATTCTTTTTGTTTACTTGCCAGCAGCTGTAGACGGTCGGGTGCATCTAGTACGTAATAACTTTAGTAGGAACTTGAGTTCGATTCGAAGTGGGCCATACTCGTTCATATACTGGCGTCTTGTAAATTTAAGAGGCATTGTTTACGACGTGGGTAGTGAATGTATTTTGAGACAATTAGGTAATCATAAGAGAGAGAGAGAGAGAGAGAGAGAGAGAGAGAGAGAGAGAGAGAGAGCAATCGCTCCGATCCAGTATTGGCGCATTTGCTCTTTCTCGCCGTAAAGCGTGGAAAGTCAAATTTCTGAGGATCAAATACAATTTTAGATTTAGGGAAATAATGATTGTAAAATGGTAATTTGGGCAATATTTGACAAATCACTTCGGCTTGTCAGATTGTTACGTTAACTATGTTAGAGTATGGTTCAGTAATTGAGCATTTGGATTTCTATGCTTTCTCCGAATATTGATATGTTTGAGGTTACTAGTAGGGGTTACCTCCTTTTAGAGATTTCCCTCTAGAGTACCCTCAAAGGTTATTTTGGGCAAATATATCCTCAAAAGTTATTTTAGGCAAATGTTGTCCAGAACGAAAGGCTTCACGGTACACACAAATTGCACAGACAAGAACACAAAAGGAATTATTCATCAGGTGTAACAGAGGCCAGGTTACTTAAAGAGACTAAGTCTGCAACTATGAACATTTTTCGATTTTTTTTATTTTCTTTTTAAATCATTTGTAAAAGTAGAATTAAGTTATGTTTTCACAATAAATCTGTTCACTATAGCTGAAAACTGCTCGGAAAAGTAAATTATCTTATAAAATAGGTGTGTTTTTCTCTTGTTGGTAATTATTTGCGTCCCTCCAATAATTATAGACAGTTAATTTTAACATAAATGCTGTTGTTTTGATACTGATAATTTGTTACGATTTACGAAATTGGTAAAATGTATCCCTGAATTTTAGTTTTTTTACTGTGTTCTTGAAAAATAGAAACATTAGTTCTAAAATTAAAAGAGCAAAAGTTATAGACTGTGCAGCTTTAAAAGAGTCACACATTCACGCCTGAAGAGAGTTATTAGTTCATGCAGCCCGAAGACAGCCTTGCCGAAGACAATAAAATACTGTTTCTGTGTGCTCTGTTGCAAAGAGCTTTCAAACCAATATAACACTTAACCCTTAAAGCGCCAATCGCAATAAAAGTCGTCTGCTTTTCTCGTCTGCTGAAACGCTTAAGAAGCCTCTATGGCAAACAGTGTGGACCCAGATCAGCCTGCTCCTATAGGAGCAGTTTGATCTAGGTCCACGCTGTTTGCCTCTATACTTAATTCGTCAGTAATGTGAGGCAATTATTTACAGCAGATGACTTCAGCGGACGACATTTTCAGATGATTTTTTTTTCTTGGCGCTTTAAGGTTTAACAATAAAACTGAGTGCCAGAGTCTGCGATGGAGGTTAATGCAAAGGCGCTGGCTTAAGCATATTCTGACTTGAAGTTCTAACTTCTGCTCACAGATACAATTTTGGTATCCCTTCTCTTCTGGTTCTGAAAGAAAGTTGTTTATACTGGAAAAAAAGTTGTTTAACCACACTTTCATAAGCTTGCCTCTTAAAGCAATAATAAACGAGATGCTATTTTTTTTATTTTGTTTCCCTGTGCTGACACGTTATATAAGCTAGGAAGCACCCATGCAAACTAAACAATTTTTGTGTTTTAACAAAAAGAGAATTTATGGCGAAGATCTGGCGATGCCAGGTAAAATATACTAAAGCCCCCAGATGGCCTCGGCTGCTGTACGTTCTAAGGCGGTGGTTCAGTTGTTGTTTAATCAATCTGTTCTGTTGCTTCCACTGTATGTTTTTGTGTGTTGGGCCCGTATGCTGTAATACAATTCTTAGTATCTTTTCGAGTTTTTCAATCATCTCGCATGGGATCAGACTGCGTGTATGCGCAGACTAGTCTGAGCCTTTGCTGATCGCACATACCACGTTGTTGGAAATCTCATGTCGCGGCTCAATTTAAGTAAAATAACCAGCAACGAGATTATTTCGCAATTAGAAAAGACACAAACTTTGTACAGCATGCATAATACAAAATAGTCCCAAACACAAGGCCCACGCCTAATGAGAGCCTGCCTAAAATATGTAAACATAGAAAGTCAGTGGTACAAGGTAAGTTCTCTTCCAATTGAAGCGCCATCTTCTTCCATACAGTGTGTATGTTTAGTGAAACTGTAAGTATGTCACTCATCTATTAGTATCAGAATGCTCCAAGTTGGCTATATATGAGCCGTGACACGTGCTTTCCAACAATGTGGCTCATATAGCATTTTGATGCTGTATTAAGTGTTTGCGTTTGGTTAACTCTAAGTACGTTCAGTTTAGTTGAGCAAAGCAGAGGAGCTTTTGGCGAGACTGAACGTATTACCGTTGGCTTAAATGTATATGTAGAATGAATATTAAATAGAACTCTTCCGATTTTATTTCGCTAAGTCCCATTTTTCCATAATTTAGGGTCAAGGAAATAAGGTCACCTACTCCGCATAACTAAGTTTTTATAGGTGACAACAGTTTAATTATTCATACGTTTCTGCGTCTTGACAACCTTTTTACTAAATATGACTAACCCTCCACACGAAAAGAATATATATTATACTTTCCACAAATGCGAGTTTACGATCTAGTATACCCGATGTCTTCTGAATAAGAATGATTTCATTTATTTCTTGTTTGGATCGTATTTTATGGTCATCCACAATTTACGCTTAGACAAAACACAAAATATGTGCACGTATTTCTGTGAAATAATATTTATGTAATATAAGGCCCAAGGTTATAAAATCCTTTTCATGCTCAACTAAATTGAACACAACATTTCAAATTATTATCAAAACATATAGCTTTCTCTTGCTTTGAAACACTCAGATGTTGTTTTTATCCTGCTTATAAATGTTAAAATGCCAACAATTATTGACATTTTTTCATATTTATGAGCAGGATAAATTTCAGTAAGGAAAAAAATATAATCTCGAGTGAAGTTTTGAAAACTAGCCGAATGAGAAAATATTATCATGCTCAGCAAGAACTTGTTCACAAACTATGGCCAACTTGTTCACAAACTATGGCCAACTTGTTCACAGACTATGGTCGCAGGCATGTTAACTCTACTCTTTGCCCACTGGGTAATTTTGGATACATGTACTTTTGTGACGTCTGCTGATTTTTATTCAAAACCTTTTTTTTCGAAAATTTATTTCAGGAATACCATCAACTACCAATCTGTTTTGATCCAGATCAGGCCCGACGCTTTGTCGGGCCTGATGTGGGTCTAAACTGTTTGCAAACGTAGACTGAGCTACATGTAGTAGGCAAATTGTAAATGTGCCTTTTCGCGTTTCAATTCCCATGGGTATCGATGGCCTATTTTCCATGTTCAAACTACCCGGAGACGTTCTTAGCTGTGGACAAGATATCATCAAATATTAGAAAACATCTCTAGGTAAACATTATATTGAATATTTTTTTTGTATCACAAAGTCAACAACTGAACCATGCATGGCAGGTACTGTTCAGTTTTGATCAAATACAAGTTTGGTGGAGTCAAAGAAGGATCTCATTTTACCTTGATTGTAAGTACCTGTAAATTATTATCTAAGCTTGTGCGTGTAAATTTACAGAGGTGCAAGCAGTGCATGCCTAGACGAGCTTGCGAATCTACACAGTCTGACAGGAGTCTTAACTGCTCGCACACAAGACGGCGCTGTACCTGGGTATGATTGCTTTAAATTCTCTATTCTATTTTTGTGTCCTGAAAATGTCGTCTGCTTTTTTAGTCTGCTGCATATATTCAAGTGCACTTCAAACTAGATTTTTTTATGGAAGTAAACAATGTGGACCCAGGCCAGACTGCTCCATTGGGAGCAGTCTGACCTGGGTCCATATTGTTTGCTATGTAGGCTACCTAATGCCTCGGTTATATTTGCCTTACGACGAGTATACGATGCCCGTACGATGTCCAAATCACCGTTTCCGTGCGGCCTCCGCAGGGAGACCTTGCGATCATCGTACGGATTTACGGGCATCGTGGCCTCTACGATTTTGTTTAACTCTGCACAATAACAAGTTTTAAAAAAAATCGTAAGCCCGTAGACACGTCGCAGCAACATTGTACGATCCCCGTACGGGCATCGCAAGGTGATCGTGAGGACCACGCACGATTTAAGATTGACATCATGGGCCAAAAATGATCGTAGACTCTTACGATAGTCGAAGGGAGCCCGCAAGGTCGCCGCACGATGCCATTGCAAGGCCCATAAAATCGTACGGACATCGGACGGTCATCCTACGGTAACCCCAAGGCGATGGTACAATGATCGTGCGGTCGCCTTGCGACGTGTCAACAATTTTAAGACGGGTATATATTGGTTATCATAAGCTGTTTGTTTCATTTCAATATTTGTCTTCAGGTCACCACTCAGAGTGACTCATTATGGACCCAGATCAGTTTTATGATGGGCGCATTTTAATCAGCTTCCATGATAACATTGTCTGAAGTCCAATTAAAAATATGCACCTAAAGTGAAATGCATACATAAAATGCTAGTTGGATAAGGGGTTTAATAAATTAGATTAGATTAATAAAAAGTCAAGATTTTTTTTGTAATTTATAACTCTGGGATTTGAATTTAAGCATTACTACAAGGGAAATATATATATGAGTCTCGTAGTGAGAACATATGCCTAGGTCGAACATTGAAAGATTGTATGAATGAAATACAAATGTACTTTACTGAAAACGAATGGCAAATGTGCTGACCAGGCTGGGTGGAAGGAAGCGCAGTCTGGTCAGTACCTTTGTTGTTCGCATGCAACGACTTCATTTTTGCTCATGACGAAGATTTTATGTGTTGCTGGCCCGAGGTTGCTGGCCGTGTAGTGCCTTTGGATGATACATCTTAATAAAACCATAATAATCGTTTTAGTCCACACCGAGTCTACGAGGAGATACAGTTAAAACACCTAAAGTGATACTTTTCGAATTATAAAGTGTACTATAAATAAGGGGCTGTTACTGCTCGTTTGTATATCAGTTATATGTTCAGATGGGCCATATGGTAGACTGGCCGTCGAGGTAAATAGGTCACCCTCTTGAAATATTGTATAAATAAATAAATAAATAAATAAATAAATAAATAAATAAATAAATAAATAAATAAATAAATAAATAAACTAGAACACATTCGATGGCGCGCCATCGCAAATCCCCACGCTCTCAAAGAAATCTAACGGTAATTGACCCTTTGACCCTTCCCAAGGCCCCAGGGGGGGGACCCAAAAAATTGTGCCGGTGCATGTGCCATTCATGTGAGTAACTCACACACAAAATCTGGTTGAATTTCGGAAAAAAAAAATTTTTTACCCCCAACCCCCCACGGTACCCCAAGTCCCACCCCTGGGCTTGACCCAGGCGGCCGAATGAAAATCCCGTCTGATATGTTATATATATTTCATTTGTGAGAAGATACACAAAGTTTGGTTTTAAAACCTTTGAAATTGACTTTGTAATTCAGATTTAATGATATTTGACCTTTTGGCCCCTCCCCAAGGCCCCAGGGGGTGGGGACCCAAAAAATGGCGCCGGTGCATGTGCCATTCATGTAAGTAACTCACACACCAAATTTGGTTGAATTTCGAAATAAAAAAAATTTTGACCCCCAAACCCCCCACGGTACCCCTAAGTCCGACCCCTGGGGCATGACCCAGGCGACCAAATGAAAATCCCGTCTGATATGTTTTATATCTTTCATGTGTGAGAAGACACACAAAGTTTGGTTAAAAAATCTTTGAAATTGACTTTGTAATTGAAATTTAATGATATTTAATGATATTTGACCTTTTTGCCCCTCCCCAGGGCCCCAGGGGGCGGGGCCAAAAAAAAATGTGCCGTTGCACACCCTATTCATGTGAGCAACTCACACACCAAATTTGGTTGGATTTCGTCCAATGGTTTAGGAGGAGATAGCGTGACGGACGGACGGACGGACGGACGGACAGACGGACGGACGGACGGACGGACGGACGGAGGCGATTGCAATATCCCCTACGCTTTTTTAAAAAAGCGTGGGGATAATAAATAATCTGTGATTTAAACTTTATGATAACTGCATAACTTAAAATTGACATTAAAATATACACAAAGTAACACGCTGTAAGGTACCATCAAAGTGGGACCATGTTCAACAAAAAACACTAGCCTCTTCATACATGTAGCATGATTTGACATCACATGACTTTGAAGCACGGTTCAAACGTGCATCAAAAAATGAACATGGATGGCCGTTTAAGTCCATGCACATACTTACACGACAATTGCGCAGTCAGAGTACCGACTCCTTGCGACTTCCGCAAGGTCATCGTACGGGCATCATGCGATTTGTATAGGGAGGTCGTGAAGATAACACGATGACTGCACGACAACCTTGCGGTCGTCGTACGATGTCCGCAAGGTCTCTGTAAGGGTTTTGTCCTAGTTTGTCGCCGAAAGAAATCGTAAGGTGATCGTAAGCAATGTAACCACATACGTCGTAGCTTATAGCCGCCTACAATGCCGAAAAATCGTAGGGAAAAATCGTAGACAAATAAATCGTACGACGACCGTAGCAAATGTAACTGAGGCATAAGAACATAAAGCAGGCGAGTGTTGCAGACACTAAAAATCGTGCCTGGTGGGCTGAGGGTTAAACACATCTACGTTATGCTAAGAATTATTTCATGGGCTGACCAGTTTATTTCTGAATAAATTTTATTTGTCCGTATTTAGTGAGGAAGGATTTATATAGTGTAAACTTATGTTATAAATGCATGTTCCACCTTTTTGTACTGGTTGACCATAAGCCAAGAAAATCGGTACTTATTATGTATAAATCCATATTTGCTGACCATGCCTTTTCACTGGCGATAGCGAATATAACCATGCAAAGCTCTTTTGGGAATATTTGCTCTGAGATCAGGTGTATAATATGATATGTGGGTTGCAAATATCTTTAGAGTTTCCAACTAATACTTTCCAAATTGGAATGGTCATGCTAGCGCGTCTGCTTAATAAATCACGATTTCGTATTTATCCGGATGTCTACGTTTAACTCATATAAGTCAAGCGCCATTTTTTGGGATAAGGCAATTACAGACGGCACAAATCGGGATGTTTGCTCAGGGTCTCCACTGTTTGCTTATAAAAATCTAAATTCAAAGTGAAAACAAAAAATAAAAAAGAAACATACACACTCAAATGATACTAATGTAAAGTAAGGCATTTTCTAAAAAAATCTTTTTCGCAAATTTAACTGTTTGCCTGCCAGTAACGACCTTTGTCTTCTGCTGAAAGCCATTGGAAACAGTTTAACTCATATCCAGACCTCACCAGGCTCTAAAGCTGTTAACCTATTTAAACGGAGTGAAATTTCCCACTCTTATTTAGACCAGTCCATTTCCGTTTTAAAGGTTGCTGGGTGGTATTTTTCATTTTTATTCAAATTTTAATAGAACAAGTGGGGATCTTGATCTGTATAACGTAGTTGATTCTAATCTTCTAAGTTAGCGTTGAGTTTTCAAAGTCTCTTTAGAATTTCCAATTCTTATAATTTTCAGCAACAATTTTCACAATCGTATCATTTTAATCTTCTTTGGCCAAACTAAAGAAATTCTAGAAACTAATCATAAACCCAAAGATGGGTGACCAAATATTATCCAAATCTAACACGCTCACACTGAGCTTTACGTTTTATACCATAAAGTCACGTGCTAGAAGCTTACAACAGCGCCATCTAATGACATCATCATTAACCAATCATATTCCAAGTTATTAGTAAAGCGCCCTTTACATATTTTAGGCTTCCATTTATATCAACCAATAGGAAGATGCAAAAGTGACTCATAGTCATACCAGATGCGCAATTTTTCAAAGGTCATATGGCTGGATGTATAATTGCGAAATTCTGCCGATTTATTTGGCTGATGTATTACTACTAAACACAGTAATATTTATCAACGCGACATTTTCAATGTGTTTCAAAAAACATCCCATCATAATTGGCGGGCTTGAGCTTATCATCAATGAGCCACAACATGAGATTTCCAACAATTTGGTATGTGCAACCAGCAAAGGCTCAGACCAGCCTACGCATACGCGCAGTCAGATCAGAACCTTTGCTAGTCGCTTAGATACTCTCTAACTGTTAAGCTACAAACTGAACAGCATTTGGAGTTTCTAAGCTTTAAGGGAGACGACATAGGGTCGCCTGAGTCTACACTTGACAATGTGAAAATGACATATTATTGGAAATCACATGTTGCGGCTCAAATAATAACACACTTGTGTCAAAATCTCCACCTGTCAATCACTAGTGTCAGCAGTACACCTGCAGTGAAAATCTGCAACCAAACTAAATCAAGCATTTACAAATATTGTACATCCCCACAGGTGAATTCGCAAATGTTGTGAATCCTCTCAGGTGAAGTCTGCTACCTTACATACATGAATGGGTCTGTACTGTTTACCTATGTCCCTCAAAAAGGACGCTAGGCTTATATGGGTTAAAGACTCAACTGGTATTGAAATATTTTTTTTAAAGTTTATTAAAGTCAGTACGGCAAATGCATGAATAATAACTGATACAAAAAGTTAACGCTGATGAGATAGGTATCATTATCATATATCGCGGCTTGGTTCAATAAACATCAAACATGGTACCGCCAGCTATGACAGAACACTGGTTACAAACCGGAAACTTCTAAGTAATCAGTCCAGTTTCAAGCCGATCATGAAATGTTAATGTATGCTCTGAGCATAGAAAGTCGCCAGACGTTCACATACCTCTATCTTTACGGAAATGGCAGTGTAAAGATTTAGTGAGGGTATAAGAGACATTTACAAAGAGCCGCAGGATTGGATGAAACGCTGTTGCATGTCTACATATATACGTTTTACCAAATTGTACATATTTACCATGCTTAATACTGGAAGGAGCTGTTTCAGCTCAATGGGTCATGGGTGATCCGGGTTACTTATAGTAAATAAAGGGATCCGACATCCGTTGGTCCGTCAATATTTTCAAATATCTTCTTGTTTCAACAACTAGATCAATTCAATTTAAATTCGAGCCTCGCCATGTGATTTCCAACAATGTGGCTTTTTGGCAAGTGTAGACTCATATGAACCTGTGAATCTTCTATTAAGCTTAGAAACTCCAAATACTGTTCAGTCAGTAGCTTAACAGTCATAGAATATTCAAGCGACAAGCAAAAGGCTCTGACCAGACTGCGCGTATGCGCAGGCTGGTCTGAGCCTTTGCTGGTCGCACATACCACATTGTTGGAAATCTCAAGCTGTGGCTCATTTCATATAGAGTCTCCCTAGGGTGGTGGAACAGAAGTGTGTTCAAACATTTCTTATCATATGTAAAAATAAGTGTCCCTCTGCACCAAATCTGGTGGCAGCTGAACTGCCACTGGTCTTGGTGTTTCCTTTCAACTGCTCAAACTATACTTAAGGAATAAAGAAACGCAACAGACAAAAATATAATTTTTGCGTGTTTGAATGACGGTTTGGTGAAATCTCTTTTGAAAATTTCTTATTGAGTATTTATAGCATGTGATGAAATACCAAAACGTCATTTTAACGCTACATTTTACGCTACAAGATGAAAACATATGAAAACGTAAAATATGACGTTAACGTCAGAATAAAGATCAAGAAACCACGTCTTTCCCATGTTTGGTTATTTGGCGTCGACTTGACAATGTGCAAATTAAACAAACGTCCAATCATATTCGTAATGCAGTCAAATATGGCGTCAAAACACGCCACTTGAATGGCATGATGCACAATGGTAGTGAATAAGTGATAAACGTCAGTTAGAGCCGTCGGGTATGGGTCGCTGGTGGATATACAGGATAAGATAAACCAAGAGATATCAGAACATGCTTTCTTGAGAAAAACTGACTTCTCAGATACCGTAGAATTACGCTGGTAGGGTGTTTATATTGACGTTAGCCAAACAAAACACGGCATAATGCAAGGGAAAACATCTGATTACATGCCGAGAGTGAACACCAAACTTGTTAGCTGTAACCTAAACTTTGTCCCCGGACCATTTTATCATTAGAAAAACACATAAACATCATGGAAACCATTAAAACGTAGGATATCGAATTTCGACGTCAGAGTTGAGTTTTTTTTGACGTCTGAAGATCTCAAGTCATAAGTCTTGAACAAAACGTCCTTGTAATGAATAAATCTCAATCAGAAAAGCAAGTTTACGCGTTTCACGCAGTATTCAGAGTTGACGTTAATGACGCTAAGCCGTTTCAGAACCCAGCAGAAACGTCATCATTTGATCATTTGCTTAATCCATAATCTATGCCAAGACTTTTTAAAACAATAAACCGATGGTTGATTCAAACTTTGCTTTTATTGACCCTGTTTCGGCAGTTTACTACGGGGGTCAGGCTGGTTACACGCATACCAAAATGGTTAGGCTATCAATAATTACGTTGAACCTGCTGTAATTTGACGGACACATACTGCTCCTATGGATAGATATCATTTGCACTAAAAACTTGCATCATATTGTATACTTACAATGACTCAAAGTGTTTGTTGCGTTTCTTTATTCCTTAAGTATATATTTTGTTCGATTCTATTGATCCGGAAAATACATACAGGAATACTAGTTAGATATGTTTCACATTTTTTCACTGGAGAAATATTGGCCTCAAGTTGTTTTAAATAGTAGGGTATTAAGAGCAAGTATCATGGACATATCCAGAGGGAGGGGGTGGGGGCAGAGGGATGGAGCCCCCTGGAAAATCAAAAATGGTTATAGGTTTCCTTAGAAATACTGATGCGGACGCCCTTTCAGAAGTCACTCGAGGGAGGTTCGTCAAACCCTCTATGAAATACGAGGGGGGTTCAATATGTAATGAAAACCCATTCATAACTCCTTCCACAAACGCGTTAGGATTTAATGCCATATGCCAAATAAAAGATCAAAGCGTCGCCGTTATAATGGTGCATGAAACATTATTTTATTTTTCCAAATTCAATATGTTACAGGCTTTTTAAAAAGCACACTAATATACACTGCATATATTTTCCTCCGAATTGTAAAGACTCATTTTAACAAAGATAGAAAGGCATGCTGTATTTTCTAAAACAAACATTTAACATGCATGAATCACATATCCATAGTTTTCTGACTCATTTCCCCTTTATCTGCTATAACAATACAACTTTTTGACTGGTACCGATGTCTCGTGCAAACGGTTTTAGTACGTTACCCCCTCTTACGTTGACGTCGTTTAAAGCAATGGCCGTAACAATAAAATACGCATGGTTCTTGAACGTCGGAAATGTGGCTTTGTACCAGGAAAGGACAATTTTGATTGTATCGAAGTTTCAGTAAACACAGTGCATAGGCAGCAGACCAGCTAAACTGAAACCAATATCTATGGGTATCTCATCTGAGTGGTATACCATTTTCGTTTCCTATAATTTTATTGTCTCAAATTAGCCAGCCAGATTATGTACATGTAAATACGTGTAATAATGTCCAAATAATGCATCCGGATGCAAACATCGATGAAACGCGGTATTTTGTCTGATCCATTTCAGTGTCAGCCAATGATCGCATTCTTTTTAATGATTTTCTTATTTCAAATGAAGTACTTGGGGGTACTTTATGAGTGAGATTAAATATAGAATTTCAAAATCGGCTTTATTACTTGCAAATGAACATCGAAGCGACCAGAAAAAAATGTTACAAATGATTTTCGTATGAATTTTCGCTATGTATTCGTTCACGCAAAAACGACTCTGTCAATGGAATGCCAGAAAATGTAGCTTCAAAGAGGATTTTAACCAAAATGACAGCCTCAGTATTTCATAGGTTATGAAACAACATCAAAATTTTTGGCAGGTATAAATCTCTAATATATGGATATTTACCACACGAAGAAGCAGACTGAAAGCATCCCTCGTTCATGTAGTTATCTGCTTTTGAAAACATTGTTTAATTTCATATCGCAGTGTACTTCAGCACCCTATCTTGAAAGTGGCTTGTATAAATTAGATAATGAGCTGGACAACTGCAAGTTTACATGTATTTGGCCAAGAAACGGACCTTTAAATTAAAGTAATTACGAAGTGTGTAAATATAAAACTTTGGGATATACTGGGCTGTTTTCATTACATATTGAACGCCCCTCGTACGTTGATGTCTAAAATAAAGTTGTCAGGACACCCCCCTCCCCGGTGGAATTTTCTGGATCCGCGCAAGAGTATTCAGTGTATGACCGAGATGGCCGCAATACTCACATTTTTTGGTTAACAAAACGTTTAAAAGTGCTCTGTTTTAAGAACCAAAAGGCCAATGCTCTTTAGAACTGATAGCGGTTTATTCATCCTGGTACAGGTGTGGTACTTGATTGTATCGATTCCTGATCCTTGCTGTCTTTCTTACTTTTATATCATTCGTCGCTCAAATCCACTTCTATTGCAATATGCATTAGCTTTGAAAGGTAACAGAAATGTGTGTGTGTGTGTGTGTGTGTGTGTGTGTGTGTGTGTGTGTGTGTGTGTGTGTATGTGTATTTTGGGTGCGTGCATGCGTGCGAGCGTGCGTGCGTGCGTGCGTGTGTGTGTGTTCGCTATGCCACTTGCATGTCTACTATATAATGAGACATAAGTTTGGCAGTTCTCATTTGATCTTCGAAATGCAGATTGGTATGAAGCTGAAGCGAAACAAAATATTTAACCCATGAATATTAAACGATTGAACAATCACAATTTCTAATTTTCATTGGCATATTACTCTTTTATACCACGTCAAATTGCACAGGGGTCTCGTCTCAAAAGTCTCGTCGTTACTCAGTATCTTGTATGGTCTCCGTCAACTCTCATAGCGTCTCATCATGCTCGAAATAAGCCATAAGAGTTCGATTCCGTTTCTTATGTAGTGCACGTTCAAGGTCCATGACGTTATTGATGTCATTCCACTCTCTGAAATTTCGTCCAAGAAGGTTCCATAAAATCTTAATTAAAGAAACGTTGGGTGGTTTCGCTGGTCGTCCATGAAAACAGCTTCAGCTTTTGATGTCGTCTAGTATACACCTATAAACTGATGTGGCCCTGTCTATATTTACACGTTTATGTAAAACAGTGAAATGGAAGCCAACGTTTGGGCGACGTCAGCGTAGTTGCGCACCACTTGGTCGTCTTTGAACTGTTTTGCCACAAGTACGAGTTCTCGTGGTATTTCTTACCAAGTCAGGTAATATTGTACTGCTAAGGAACCGATTGCGTTTATATGACGTCATATTGTCAAGGTCCTCTTTTCTGGTG
Organism: Loripinus fragilis; assembly: GCA_964019695.1. Taxonomy (NCBI): domain Eukaryota; kingdom Metazoa; phylum Mollusca; class Bivalvia; order Lucinida; family Lucinidae; genus Loripinus; species Loripinus fragilis. The sequence goes on along the minus strand of OZ026523.1, from coordinate 86,872,701 downwards.
CGATAACGTGGTTTGTCAGTATAATGTCGACTTTTTGTACTGCTCGTCTGACGAACCTTGGCTCTAAGACTGTATGTATATCATACACTTTTAAGCTTGAAAATGTCGAGTGCCGACAGTTAGCATTCCCAACACAATGTTGCGCTGATATAACGTCGAGTAAGGGTATTTTCGAATTTTACGCGGGTTCATTTGTTTCGGTACATTATATAATTCAAAAGTTTATTTTAGTATATATCGACGTTAAAATCTGGCGAAAGTAAGCCCGTTAGGTCATTACTATAGTGACTGAATGGAGCTTGTTTACACAGCATCACGCCTTTTTGTTTTTTACTAAAGGGAAACGCCACCCACATATACTAGAGAAAATCAAATTGTTCCAGATAGAACAATAACCACCAGCCTTGACTTCTATACCAATATAAATATAAAAGGCAGAAGTACATCGAATGGCAAGATCAGTGACCTTTCTTCTCTGTCTAGTTAACTTTTTCCTTGTTAGGGGCGACTCTTGCCGTCTGCTGATAACCTTTGCAAACAGTTTGGACCTAGATCAGGACCGATATACTGTAGGTCCTGATCTGGGTCTAACCCGTTTGACAGTCCGATAGTGTTCCTGAAAGAATGTTTTGAAAACGTTAACTTTGAAAAAGACAAAAACAAGCATGAAAATGACCCAGCATGCAACCGGACAAGACACATGTACAAGAACGAGCGCACAAAACAGACAGCAGACTCTAACATACTCGGTCAAACGATTGCCCAACTAGCAAGGACAAAGCAAATAAAAACAAAACAAAATTAACAGCAGCAACAACAACAAAAACGCACACACACAACAAACTAGCAAATTCTTTACTGCCGCTTTAGAACGGACGGTGGTCACAGCCATTGGAAAGCAAAATCATATTTTCTTTAAAATATGGGTAAAACACATTATACTATTGACATCATTTAGCTCGAATAGGTGCTTTTTACTTTAATTTCTAATCTCAAAGGAACAATCAAATCGAATTGAATAGCAGTGAACATTTAAACATCAAAATTCAGACATTAGAATTCTTTATATTGACCAATCAGCCTTTTAATTTTAGCATATACTACAACCTACAGTAGATAGTTAACATTACGTAATCAGCTGCCACTTCTTTTGGTGTAAACTTACACTTACTCAAAGGTTAATCATTTCTTCCTGGTATTGTTGTAGTTATTCTACGAATCAATACAATCGAACAGAACATAGAGGTTATGTCAATATCAGTGGCAGTTCAGCTACCACCAAATATAGCGTTTTATAGTGTATAGCCAACTGGACATTTATGGGTTTCAGCAGTCCCTTTAGAAAAATATGCGGACCTGAAAATTATTTATTTTATTTCTCAACGAAAACATATATTGTGGGTACTTAATAGAACCGTCTCAATGAGACGGTTCTTTTGAGCACCCAGAACATATGTTTAGATCGCTGGGTAAGACAATAATTGCAATTTTACGCTCAAAAAATTTGCTTAACTAGATCTATGTTCAATTTTCAGCTAAGGTAGTCTTAGATGGATTTTTCAGACCGGAGCAGTAAATATAGAGCAGACGGTGAGAGTAGGCCTACCTCAAAGAAAAAACCCAAAATGAGCCGAAGAGACCTTTGCTGTGTACAACTTTTTGGAGTGTTTCTGTTTCTTGTGGGTTTAGCAGGTGGCATTCTCATAGGAATATATGTGTATCATGGAGGGCCAGGCGCTGAGGTTAATTGTAAGGTAATTGTGTAGTGACAATTTATAAGAAAAATCCATGTTTGGTAAAAGTATCTACATGATAGGTATCGATGTCATACGGCTGCTAAGTTTGGTATGTTTGTTGATGAGAATCATGACATACTTCCCACGTTATACCGGTTAATCAAAAACTTCATAAAAGACTATATAAATACAATGCTGGTTTGAAAACTCTTCTGCAACAAGGCATATCACAGCCAGTATTTTAAGGCGATTTAGTTTATAAATTCAAAAATAATCGTTGGAAAGCCTTCTTTTTCTGATCAAAAAGTGCATCAAGCATAATTGATTGGATTATAGCATGACTATTTTGTCGACAGTAATAAAGACAACCACGGTTTATAGTCATGGTTTCCTCTTAAATTGCACGACGGCGTGTCAGGCCTCAGACTTAATGTCAGCTCTGGCATACTGTTGGTGCCTGATGCTTGTCTTTGGATGGTCCATTGTTTCAACATGATGATACATTGGACAAATTAGGAAGCCTCTTTGTGAGCTAAAACACCTTTTTATGTTTTGACAGCCGAATCTAGGGCGAAGATTTGGCCAGTTAAATTAAGTTGAGGCCCCAAGTGTTTACAGCTGCTATCCGTACTAAGGTGTTTTTTTTCTGTTGTTGTCGAGTCGTTGTTAATTGTTGCTCCCTCGAGGGGGTGGGGTAACTCCCTATATATGACATAGTACGGATGTGCGTGCCTAATAGCTCCGTTTTACAGCGCCGCCAGGTATGTGATAAACCCTCTTTTTTAAAAGAAAGTATATGAACGGCCCTAGTTTCTGATTTTGGTACATGAATGGTCCAAATGTTCAGACATCCATGTATATGCACAGAATTTTTGCTCAGGTGCTCGTCAAGCCTTTGTTTTCACATTTACATAAAGCAGGTTTTCTCGTATATTAATTTAAATGTCAGTCTATGAATAGGTCAATTTTCTTTGAAATCAAGTATATGAATGGGCTGTTCTTTTCAAAAGCCATGTATATGATTGAGATTGATTGCAAAATACTAGCTTGCACATCCGTACCAAAATTACACCCGAGTTATACCCCGCCCCTCGAGGTTGCTCCCATCGTTTTGTTGGGGCTTTGTGTATGGTCCTTGTTTTTTTGACCGTTTCTAGTTTTGCAATCATCTCGTTGGGACGAGAGAGAGAGATAGAGAGAGAGAGAGAGAGAGAGGTGTTTGCTTTGCTTTTATTGCTTTTTGATGTCATGTGACTGTGAGTGTTCTATGTGTTTTCCCGACGGTGCCGTAGATTAGTCTGAAGTGTGTAATTGTTACGTGCCCTGGTCATATTCACTTACGTATAGCATTATTATATATAAAGCGGTGACGTATTGAGAAATATTAATTGAAAAATGTATATTTTTAAAATTTATATTTTCACCTGGAATAAAATATAACCTCGTCTCACTAATGAAATATAACATGTTTTCGATGAAAGTAGAGAGGAAGGCAAAGATCAGGAATCAATATAATAAAGTACCATACCTGACCAGGAACACCATATATAGGAAAGTGACAATAGCTTAAGAAAACACAACACGCAAGAGAGACAAGAGGTCAGCACTTTCCCAGCAGGTGATCACAAGGCTGCAAGGGACAGATAAGGCAGCTTAACAAAGATAAACGTGAAACATAAATAACAAAACTTTCTGTTACTTTCTTATAAGTAAACAAAACGCAAACACCATAAAAACGTAAACAGAATTGTGAATCTGGTCACAGAATGTTATTATACGTTCTTAAATAAGCTTGATACAATATATAGTATCTTTTTCTTTTTCCAGAATATTCAAGATTTGCTAGACCTTAAAACGACTACAAAGCCAGCTGATAACGACAAAGATCAAACAACAGCAGCTCCAACTAGCTCGACTACAGAGTCTACAACCAGGGGGCGCGACGAGGATACGTGTACAACCTGTTCCAGAAGGGATCCAATCCTGCCTTGGGATGGTCCTGATCCAGAATTGTATGCTCCCTTGAATGCCAAAGAAATGGTGAAAATATACAATTTCCTTATTGATTCGAATATAATTTACAAAAGAGAAGAGGACGAGGCTGTTTCCTTAAAGACTAATTACGCACCGTACATGTATCTAGAGCCACCGAACAAAGAAGCAGCCTTGAAGTATTTAAATCAAGAGGGCCCTTACCCGGGACGTTATGCCAATGTCCATGTAGCTAGAGGTAATAGAACTGTTCCTGATTACATGGAATACAAGGTTGGTCCTCTTGGGAGTGATTCTATGACCGCTGTGCAGTTATATGCTGATGACGAACTATCTTTCAATAGTAGACCATATGATTATGTCGAAACAGCCGTCTATGAAAAACTCGTCATCCCGGATTTTGAGGTTCTGGAAGATTTAACAAAAGAAAGTTTTGATGGAGCGTATTATCCCAGTAAGAATGGAGAGAAACAGATGCTGACTTTCTGGTTTTTCAATGGTCCCCCAGGAGCAAAAGGGGATGAGCGAGAAACAAGATTCCTGGTTTATTTGAATCCATTCTCTAATGATTTTGATGTCGTTGAACTAGATTTTCTCCCTCTATCTGCCACTATTCATTGTCCTGGCAATGAGTTTGATCAGTGGTATATTTACGATTACTACTATCTTAATCAAGGACCGTTCAATACAGCACATGATCTTATGGTCGCTTATAATAGTGGAAGTATTCGAAAGTTCGCCCTTCCCAAAGGTTATCGTGATACAGTGTTAGATCGTCACCTTCCAGACCGCGATACAGACAAACCATTCAGAAAATTGTCGGATATACCTCCACCAAGAACATATGAGCCTGAGGGACCACGGTACACAGTAAAAGGACATCACGTTGATTGGATGGGCTGGGATTTCGATGTAACAGCAGGTCAGTTGCGTGGACCAGCGCTATTTAATATCCACTTTCAGGAGCAAAGCATTGCTTATGAGATATCTCTGAATGATATTGGTGTCATATATGGCAGCGGGGCCTCAGCACAAACTAATGTGGTATATACCGATTCTTCATATGGTATTGGTGAATTTTATGGGATTGTTCCTACGATTGATTGCCCTGAACATGCCACGCTGTTAGGAACTAGTCACTGGGATGTCTATCACTCGGTACCGGTCGAGCATAAATCAATATGCGTGTATGAAGCTGATGCTGAAAATGCTCTTTGGAGACATAAAGGAAAGGATTTCGAGGGTGGTTTAAGAAACACATATTTAGTGATTCGAGTTTCAACAACAATTGATAACTATGATTACATCATTGAGTGGCACTTCTTCTTGGATGGGAAAATCTATACCATTGTAAGTGCCAGTGGCTATATTCAAGGTGCATTCTGGGATTCTGAAAACCCGTTTATGGGCTCACACCGGAGTCGAGATTCGTTTGGCTATAAGGTAAGCGATTATACTCATGGACAGATACATGATCACATGTTCGGGTTTAAAGTTGACCTTGATATTCTCGGAACAGAAAACTCTATGGAGGTGGTGCATTGGAAGGCAGGTGATGTTGTGACGGCATTAAGGAGCCAGGTTCCCACGGTTGCAAACATCCCGCCATACTTTCTCCACAACATAACACGCTACATCGAGTATGAATACATAGAAAGAGAAGAAGCTTTTAGGCTGAATCTTGATGTGCCCAAGTTCTGGCTGGTTGTCAATGAGAATGAACAGAACAAGTGGGGCGTCGAGAGGGGGTACCAGATTTTACCTCATACAACAGCATCTCAAATACTCACCGACACGCACCCCGCCATGCAATCTTTATCTTACACCAAATACCACAATACGGTTACTTTACGGAAAGAATCAGAACAGCACCTCACCTCAACAAGCGATGTTAACCGTTTCGACAGCCCTATTGGTGATCTTGAAAAGAAACTGAACAATGAATACATCCGGAACAAGGACATTGTAAACTGGGTCACTGTTGGTTTCCTGCATCTCCCAACTTCTGAAGATGTGCCGATGACTAACCGGGTAGAATCGGGATTTATATTGAGGCCATTCAATTTCTTTGACAAAACTGCTGTCTTTGACTTACAGGCCTTTTTGGATACAAAGGGTAAATGGAGACAGGAAAGGCCTCCAACGTTTGGACCGTGCAGGGAGCATGAGGCCAACTATAAAACCTGTTCACACTGTTGACATACGTATTTTTGTATTGTTTAAAAATAAAAGGCGGAAGCAAAAACAATATTGTATAGTAACATACAGTAAAGTCTGTCTTAAGCGGCCACTCAAAAATAATACCAAAAATTACTTTTCAAGACCGATTAATGCTTAATGCAAGTCAAAAGCATTGCAAGGGGAGTATTGTGTAATAATTTCTACCTTCAATAAGCCACCATTTGTCGTTTAGATCTTTGTATTGTCTATTTGTGAGTGGCTGTTTAAGACAGGTTTTACTGTATAAGCAGTGTCATTAGCATCTTGTACTTTCTTATTATTAATAGTCCTTCTTTAACCCTTTTCGTTCTGGATACCATTGTCAGTGTGAGTGTGTTTTTGTATAAGTTATAATAACGCCCCACCAACAGCTAATCTCATATGGAGACTAAGCCACGGCTTGGAGTCTCGTCCGATAGACTGGAGGAGCTGTGTATCGAACTAGTGGCACCTGGGTACTATGCACAAGGCGAATGGTTTATCCACTACACAATGCTGGCAACTCTGAGTACTTTTACAACAGTGAAGACTCAGATGAAATGTCGCGTAATACATGCAACATTTCACCAGAGTGCACTACTTGCTAATATGAAAATAATCTTCGGGGACAGAAATATATTAAATCACATGTTACCAATTAAATTACAAAATGGACAATTCCATCCTTAATGTATCAATATGTATGGTAAAATCTATGAGAATGAAACGGGTAGTCTGTAATTGTTCTATGTTTTGTTGTACGTTACTTTATGTCCATTCTAGTATTGCTATCATCTTGATGGGGAAGAGAGTTGGTTGCTTTGCTTAATTTGTCTTCCTTTTGTCTCGTAATGGTTGAGCGGCTCTTCCTCGCGATGCCATGAGGTTGTCTGCGGTTTGTGATTGTGGTATATCCTGATCATACTCACTTACTATTTTCGAAAAGAAATCCACATGTGCAGATGAGTATGGTTTTGCTGATTAATTGATACAGTCGACTCATAATTACTCGAACTCCATGCTTACAGATGTTTTCACTTCAAGCTATCATTTGGTAGAGCCAAAGAAATTAGGTAACAAATAGTATTTAACCTTACATATCTGGGCCTGAAATTACAATACCCCCTTAAAGTTAAGGAAGACTTTAGTTAAGTAGTGATATTTCAACATGCTAATTTAAATGCTATATAAATTGCTTGGATCGAGGCAGTACTTTTGGTCAAAGATATCATTATGATCTACCGAAAGAATGAAACTATTTTGATTTTTATCAGTTTGAAACGTTTTTTTATCGCATCCTATGAAATCAATACTTAACTTAAATCTGCCTTAACTTTAAGGAGGCATTGTAATTCCGGGCCCTGTTTGTCTTTAACGTATATCTAAATTTTATGTGTAATTTACCGGAAAGCTACAAGTGAAAAACGTTATTTTTTTCTTTTAGATCCTGCCAAAGTGTAAACTGTGCACAATAAAAAGAACCGTCTCAATGAGACGATTCTCAGTGAGACAATTCTTTTAAGTCCCCACTTTTGAAAGGAAAAAAGGCTATGACGAATCTGCAGCGCGAAACGGGGTGTTGTCTCATCTGGGGCTGGATTATTTGCTAAGCTCGGTATTAACTTCAGGACAGATTCACAATGTCAAAGAGACCGGACGGTTCCATAAGACAAGATGTAGTGAATGCTGACCTGTAATAATTGCCTTGCCGCTGGAATTATATAACCATTTTGCTCAGTAGAGTCGTTTATTAGACACAATGCAGATCCTTATGAAAAAGTTGTGTTCTCGGGCGTTTCACATAAGTGCACATGGTTTGCAAATGTCCATTTTTCGGGATGACAGATGTGCCTTTTTATGATTAATCAATCTATATCGATACGGCTCATGCATGAGCTCCTGGTGGAAATACCTATATTATTTTGGTTGCGGTAGATGACTCTTATAATGGCGACGGTAAATACTCTGAATGGGAGGCTTTGTTGTACGGTATCATATCACACTAGGGCTTACCCTGTTGACTAATGTCACATTTTCTGACGCGCGTTTGCATAAATGTGTTAAAATGAGACTGTTATAGTTTATAGACAACAGCCACTTGAGGATGAGTTGTGAGTTATGGCAGCTACTCCCAGGAAGCTCAGATTAATACATATACAAACACTTGTTCAACCTGTCGGACTTCACTTGATACTTTAAAATACTTCAATTGGCGGTTATCTAAATTTGACGCTGTTTGAAAATAAATGTACAAGCCAATGTTATAACTTATAGCTAAAATCAAACTCTAACCCTTTTTATTCTGGATACTGGTAAACAGGTACAAAGTATTTTGTCAAACAGCGCAGACTGAAATGACATAACGTATTATGCGGCATTTCATCAGGGTCTGCGTTGGGTTTCAGCAGTATTTTATTCAGACACTTTACATATAGACAGATATATTCAGGATCTGACAGTAAGCGTTAAGCTTATATGTAAGCCGTTTCCTGACACAAAATGTATATACAACATATGTGAATAGTATATAAACATTACAAAGAATGACCAACTAGCGCTACAGATAGAATATGTAAAGAAAACAGCTGAGAAAGATATATACTACTCAAAGTTTGATAGGGATCACGTTTTCAATGCAGCATAAAATTTTGACAAATGATTTGATTGAATCCAAAATTAAAACATAATGATAGAAAATATATCCTTCAAAAACTCTTTTTATTTTTAACGTCAAATGTCAACGCGTCCACTACAGCGAACGTCTGGGCACCCCCAAAAGTTGACGTAACACAGGTGATTCTAGCAGGCTGAATTTTCACATTGTTTTTAATTCGTTGTTAAAAACTTGCCTAATAATTCGTATGACGTCCACGGGCATCAATTACAGCACGACATCTCCTGCACATGCTCGTAATCAGAGTCTGTATCCGGTTTTGTGGAATCAGCCTCCATTCAGCAACCAATACATCCTTGGGCTCCTGTAAAGTCCTGGGTTGCACAGGTCTGGCTGAAATCCCACGCTGAAGAATGTCCCATGCATGCTCAATCGGATTCAGGTCCTGTGACCAAGCAGGCCAGTCCATATGGACGATTGTTTCATGTTCCAGATAGGCGTTGGTGACGTGTGCACGGTGGTGACGGGCATTATTGTCCATCAGAATAAATTCTTGACCGATAGAACCAGCATAAGGCCTCACAAAATGATCGAGAATCTCATTGCAATACCTCAATGCCGCCAATGTTCCATTTTCAAAAGCGTACAAGTCAGTTTTTCCGTTGACGTTAGTGCCTTTCAAAACCATGACTGAGCCCTTGCCATAACGGTCATGTTTCTGAACTCGTTGTTCAAGGACGTAGCGTTATGAAACCGTTGACGTCGAGACTGAATCAACAAAAAACGGCACTGACGTCGCGTTGTAGTCCTGTCGATTCCTCCGCCATGTCTGTGTGAAGGATCTCTGTGGGTTATATGACGATTCCACATTCGGGATATCACACTCTGTGACACATTAAGAATCCCAGCAACACGACGTTGCAAGACGCCAGACTCTAACATTCCGACGCCACGGTTCATTTCTTCTTGATCCGAACGATTTCTAAACTGTCTCCGAGCGATTTTAAGGGGCCAGGGATCAATTTAAATCCTTTATTTATGGTTAGAAAATGAAATGGACGATTTTGATGTGCCAGTTGGTATCCAGTGTTACGCAAGATTTTGTGGGTGCATGAGTTCATTTACAAAATATGCAAAGTGTACACTTTCGTGAATACTGCAAAACATACGAGTTGCTGCTCAAGACAATATGCAATATGCGGAGTGCAAACTCGGCCATGAATTTGTACATTTACAATGCAAATTTTGATGGATAAAAAGTGATCCCTATCAAACTTTGAGTAGTATATATCTAAAAGGAAAATAAGAGATATATATATATATATATATATATATATATATATATATATATATATATATATATATATATATATATATATATATATATATATATATATATATATATATATATATATATATATATATATATATATATATATACATGTATATATATTAAACTGTGGGAAATCGTAAGAGTGTCTCCACATCTAAATTAAAGGTGAGGTTGGTGCGCCGTGAAACAGGTTTAAGCCCGTCAGTAAAATATTTTTACTGACCGTTCAAAGGCGGTGCTTCTTTTGTGGATCATTTGTTATTTCTGTGCTTTTGTGCACGTCTGTTTATTGATGCCTTGTGGTTACCTGCTGGGAAAGGGCTGACCTCGTTGCTCTCGCTTGTGATGTCTAATTGTCACTTTCCCATTGGTATCCTGGGTCAGGTGCGGTGCTTGATTGTATCGATTCCTGATCTGTGCCCTCTTTCTTACTTTGTTTCCCCATTAGGCGATCACTCAGAAGAGTGATCGACTTTATGGTGGCAAGTGAGTCTAATTCATATTTGGAAGCGTTCCTTCAGTACACTTTGAAAGATAGACAAGGTTTAACGAGACTAAACATCATAGCTCGGGTCTGGACAGGTATGACACACTTGCTTAATACTATTATAGTCTAGAGGGCCTATTGTTTAAATCTTTTTGACTTGATTATAAAATCTTGGACTTTAAGAAATAGAGATTTGTAAACTCAGGTTTGCCACAAAGGAGCTCATACAAGGAGTGTGATTTCTAAGGACATCAACCAGATACTTTTCACGTTGACCTATTAGTATAAATAGTGCGAATATCGTTTGAATTTTTAAGTCTAGGATTATCATTTTGAACAAGAGGGGTAACAAATTCCTGCAAATAAATCGGTGAAAGGTTATTTACGATTTAACAGAATATCACGATCTTATGTTCGGTACGATGCTCTTGCAATGAATCCCATCCTAGATTTGCCAGAAGATGTTTAAAGACATAGATCACTGTCCAATAGAGATCATTAAAGGATTAACTGATAAGGGACAGTTTCAGTATCTCACAAAATTGATGGGGCCTCAAGAGGGGACTTACCTGTATACAACTCAATTCCATTCACTAAGATAAAGATCAATATTTTATCATAAATTACCTAATCCCTTTATGGGACCACTTTATTGCCCCAGTAAGGAAGTCATAATCACCTCATTATGACTGTTCATTTGATCTGACCAGAATGACCCCTGGAGAGAGTCATAATGAGTGGTACCAGTATTATTGCTAAAATATTTATCCCTTTAAGGCTACAGAGCTTGATGCCTCCTGTGATTATTCTAGCTGCCTCAAAATGGATAGAATCAAGCTGTCTTTTTGCTTCATTGGAACGGTTATCCCAAACTGAGTCACTATACTCATGCATGAGGTATGAATGCGATGTACGTTTTTCTAGACCTAAAACTTGAGCGTTCTCTTAAAACTTAATCTTGACCATGCTGTATTGGTCACTCTTTGGGTATCATCTGACCAGTTACACGTATTAGATAAAGTAGGTCCTAAATGTCTGTGAAAGGTGGTGTTGTTCAAGATAACATTGTTCATTTCTAGTGGAGGGTCTGTGCTGTTTGCTAAGATAAAAGAAATGTTTATAGTTTCGACCTATGACCCCATTAAATACAAAATAGACAAACCAATGAGACTTGTTTTCATACTTGTTTTCATTTTGGAAAACAATAAATTTTCAGCGTCAGCCGCCTCTTTTTGTGTATGTTTCAGACAGGGATCAAATCCGTAATCTGAGTGGTTTATCCACTGCAATACAACGGCTCCAGTTTTGACTGTATTACAGTTAACTATTTGTATGTGTATGATAGGATCTGAAATGTTGATTCTTTGCCTCTCACTTTCAAATGAAATACGTGCGTGAATTTTCTCATAATAGCACAAGGCGAGTTGTCAAGGAAAGCGTGATCTACAAGAACAACGGCGAAGATGGTGTTAATAGCTGCTGACGATGCTTCCTTAATTACGAACGGGAGAGTTCCACAACTTATCTGAACATGTCCTTAAATGAAGCCAGCTCTTGAAATCTGTTAGAGGCATATATTATACGAATTCAACTTTGTTATATAAACAAACGATTAAGACTTTGTTATAGAAATATAATACACAATAATGACTTTTATTAAATGAATAAAGTATACAAGTTTAAGCTTTTCTAAAAAGCTTGCGATCTTTAAGCATTTTAGCTCACCTGATCCGTTAGGCTCAAGAGGTGAGCTTATAGTATACCAATCGAGCCGACGGCCGACGGGCGTCCGCCGTCATCCACCATTTCCAAAGGTCTTGTACTCTGTAACAGCTATGCCAATCAAAGCCAAATTTTATGTGGAGCATCCTTGGGTAAGAGGGAACCAAAGTTTATATAAATGGTTCAGGTCACATGACCGAGATGGCCGCCATGCTCATATATGGTAAAACCTTTAAAAAATCTTCTTCTCCAGAACGAGAAGTCCTATGATATTGAACTTGGCATGCAGCATCGGAAACTCAATGTCAATAGAGTTTTCTAGTATATAAATGTTGACCCTGACCTTGACCTTTTATACTGCAAGGTCAAATTTGGCCGCTTATGCATGTTAATGCTTAATTAAAGGGTAAAACTTGCAGTAACTGACCAAATTAACAGAAAATGTATATTTTTAAAAATAAATGATGCCAGAGCGCTGTCTGCCCCAGCCCCAGGGCTAAATACATTGTATATAACTATTATTTTCATAAAAACAAATCTCTTAAATCGCTTGGCCAATCAAAGTCAAATTTAATGTGAGGCCTTCATGGGAAGAAGGAGCAAAGGCTCTACAAAGTCGATATAATTTAAGACCCAGGGATGATATTGACCTAATTTTCGGCAAGGTCAAATTTGGCCCCATAGGCGTTTGAATCGAGAAACGTGTTGTTAAATGTTTTCCCGCATTTATTTAGATTTTAGCTCATCTGAGCTGTCAGGCTCACAGGGTCAGCTCAATATTTGGATCTCGTGGCGGCTCACCAGATGGGCGCACTACCGGCGTACGCCGATCTCGCCGAATTTCAACCGGCGAGGCCTGTTTCGCCTCTTTACGGTTCATACAAAGTAAGTACTGTTGCGCCGCTTTTGCTCGATTGGAGCGGCTTACTGCCCATCCCCGGTCATGTGATTGGCGTAAGCCGGAGGCGCAGGCGAGGCAGCGGCGTACGCCGTTTTGGTGCCAAAATAAAAACAGTCATTGCTATGACCTTTGTTAACTACTAACCATATATGGAACGAATTGATGCTATCTTGAACACAGAAAATTGCAGTTTTTCGACGTTGACAATATTACAAGTGGCTTAAAGTGCTAAATATAGCTTCAGATATCATATAGCAAGTCTTATGTAAAGATTGGCCGTTTCGCACTCGCAGAAAGTGTTTTTTTTTAATTTTATATTCATGCCTACTATTTCTATTTACCTTCATGATATTTGCTCGTTATTTTCGTTCATTAACACCACTTTATAAAGAGCCAGTTTCTGAGATAACATGTCTGTCATATCCAGTCAACAGTGACGCGAATCAGACTGCAACCTTTGAGCTCTCTTATAGTTCGCTGACTGATCAATGCATCCGGTAACTTGACATTCTCAGTACTCTAGCTACTGTCCTGCCAGCCAAGAGTGACAGTGACGTCGTGTTTTGTTTACAATTATTAAGAAAAACATTAACTTGTGCACTCACTTGAGCTAATGCGAATCGATAGATCACTTGTGTATTAATCCTATCCTGCGGATAGGATTGATACACAAGCGACCTATCAATTCTAAGTCCCTGTTAACTTTGTAAACAAAACATGACGTCACTGTCACTCTTGGCTGGCAGGACAGTAGTTTCTGCAGAAGAGGATACTTGACTGAGTCTTGACTGCTAGCGAACCCAAAATTTTCTCGTGGCATGGTCACATTAATTAAATATGAAAGGTAAGCAAAAAAAGACACGATTTACCAGGTATGACTTCAAAATAAAAGTAGATCACACTCCAATCGTGCACGTAGAAAACTTCACAAGAAAATGTCCATTACCATATTGTGTCACAGAATACTACTACAAAATGAAAGTAGATTGCAAGAAAACGTTCTTCGCAATACGGAAAGAACCGTTTTTACCCCATCCCCTATCAATGCGATCGGACTATACATAAGATTATTCTTAAGAGTAACATCGCTACTTTTAACATACAGGGCCATTTGAAAGGAAACGCCACAGCTCGGCAAAGAGAGTTCGTTTATACGGTAGCTAGTTCACGCCGTGACGAATGTAATACCAATATTTCACACGCGTGAGAGAAGAACGCACGTAGTTTATTTTCCAGTGGTTCCTGACATCAAAAATACCCACAAAGCTGTTGCATTTTCCAATCTATTTCAGTTTTTCACACTGCAACCACAATGTTATAAACGTTTAAGGAAATTTTAATATTTTACTGTTGGAACGTCTTGGAAAATAGTTAGAATGCTTAGGATGAGCCGATTCGCGATAAAACAGAGCCTTCCCTGCTTCCATGCACTATGTAGGGACGTAGATTAAGGCCCATGCGAAGATTTGGGTTACTATTACCTCTAGATAGCTTCGCATGCATGTTTAAAGGATGACTCTACGCAAAGACGAAAAGTACCAAAATCGCATAAACTGGTCCTTAAGTGGCATTCGTTGAATACAATGCATACAAAGTAAAATAACCATGCATGCATTTATCAGAATTTCCAATACTCTTGACAGTCTTGCTAGCTGAGCCATCCATCTAAAAGTTCTGAAGATACGAGTGCACTTGCTTAAATCTTTCTCTTGCTCACTTGAAAGGAGTCTTTCTAAAAATATGGTAGAAGGCAATAGTAAGACTGTAATTGAATAAGTCTGGACTTGAACTGACATTCGCCCACTACCGTCCCGTAAGCAACCTATCCTGCCTGTCAAAGTTAATCGAAAAATCAGCTCTCCATGGACCAGCATGTGAATGAAAATGATCTTCTTCCGAAGAACCAATCTGCCTACAGACAGTTTCACTCCTGCGAGGTGGCCTTACTGAGGCTTCAATGGAATGGAACACCAAGAGGTAACAGCAGTGATAGCTCTTGACCTCAGTGCTGCGTTTGACATAGTTGACCATGATATTCTTATCGATGTTCAACGTACTCAGTACGGCGTCTGTGGTAGAGCGCTGGACTGAATAGACTCATACCTGCGACTATTCAGCTGTTGCGTGAAGGTAAATCAAGTTGTATCTTCTCAAAGGAACCTTAATTGTAGTGTGCCGCAAGGAAGCTGTTTGGGTCCTTGGCTCTATCTGACTTACGCAGGAACTATATTTGACATTGTGCCACCATCGATTTCTGTCTTTGGCTTTGCGGATGACTATAAGGTGATTATTCGGTTAAAGCCCACATTGGTTGAAGAAGAAATGACTGCAATTTATGAGCTTCAAGAATCAGCAATCACTATCAATGATTGGATGAATAGTAACAAGCTTAAAATGAATGCTTCAAAAACTGAGTTTATTTTGTTTGGTACATTGTAGTCGCCAACAATTAAATAAGGGCACCGCCAATGAAATTCTGGTTTGTGGTGGCAGCATTAAACTACAAAACTGAATTAGATACTTAGGTATGTTTCTTGATGACACTCTAGACTTAAAAGAGCATATCAAACGAAAATGCCAAACTGCAATGTTGAGTTATTTCAAAATCAAAAGTATACGTAAATATCTGACTAAGGAAGCCACTGAGGTCTCAGTCTGTCATTAGTTATTTCTCACTTAGATTATTGCAATGTGATTCTATACGGTATTTCACATACCAAATTAGCCAAATTACAACGTATTCAGAATATGTGTGCCAAACTTGTGCTTAATCGCAGTAGGTATGACAGTTCGAAGCAGTCGTAGTATGACCGTCGTTGGCCTCCTATCAAGGCAAGGATTAATTTTAAAGCTGCATACTCTGTAACTATGAACATTTTTCGAAAAAAAATATTTTCTTTTTAAATCATTTGTAAAAGTAGAATTAAGCTATGGTTTCACAATAAAAATGTTCAGTACAGCTGAAAACTGTATGAAAAAGCGAATTATCTCATCAAATAGGTCTGTTTTTCTCTTGTTGGTAATTATTTGCGTCCCTCCAATAATTCTAGACCGTTGAATTTCAACATAAATGCAGTTGTTTTGATAGTGATACCTTGTTAAGATTTACGAAAATGGTAAAATGTTTACCTGAATTTGGAGTATTTTTACTGTGTTCTTGAAAATAAAAACATTATTTTTAAAATTAGAAGATCAAAAGTTACAGACTATGCAGCTTTAAGATAATTGTTCTGTAGGAAACGCCCCTCAGTATCTGTCTGAACTTTTAACTTATAAAGTTTCAAAACCTACACTAAGATCCCCAGTTCCATCAGTAGGTTGCTATCAAGTTCCTTACAATAGGAAAAAGACTTTCAGTGACAGAAGTTTTAGCACTGTTGGGCCTAGGCTCTGGAATGATCTACCTTTGGAACTTAGAAAACGGGAGTCAGTGGACACTTTCAAACGACATTTGAAAACATATTTTTGAAGACTTCTTTGGGTTGTTTTGAAAGTAAAGCAGGATGACTTTGATGTGACTATAATATAGTAATGTGACATGATTGTCTGCGTTTATCATTGTGTTATAAAAAAGTGTTTGTTTGTAAAACGCCGGTAAATGTATATTTTATATTTAAGTAAATAAACAAGTTTCAAGTTTCGAGTACACGACCCTTTTCAACTTAATCTTTAAAGCGCTAGCAAAACAATGCATCCGGAAATATTGTCTGCTAAAGTCGTCTGCTGCACACATTTGACAGCATTATTGGTAAATGTAAGTATAGAGTCAAACAGTGTGAACCCAGATCAGACTGCTCCTCCATGAACAGTCTGGTGTGGATCTACACTGTTTGTCGAAGAGCCTTCTAAAACATTTCAGCAGGCGACAAAAGCAGACGCCTTTTGTTGGGATTGGCGCTTTTAAGGGTTAATAACTTTTAACTTATACTTTTTCACATATTCAGAAAAGTGTTATAGTGTAAGGTTGGTTTCACAGTCTTCATTGATAAAATCTGATACTTGGTGGCAGTCACTGTGAAATATGGATGAAGAAAAAATATTTTATCGAGATTGTTTTGATATTATACTCTCCGCTCCTTAATTACACCCCTGTAGTTTAAATCTTTTCCTTTCAGTGTCGTCTCCTGGCACCCAAATTGACACTCTGATAATGACACTCATGAAATAGATTTTTTTTTTCGTAAAGAATAGCAGACGAGAAACACCAAAAACAATTATCCAGTAATTCATCGTGAAGTTCAACATGATCCAACTATTCTACAATAGTGCAAGATCAGTTAATGCCCTCTTTCAACTCTTGCTAGAGTAATCGCAATAAGACCGTTTTCAAGCCTAATCAGTACACGTTAGCTCTGCGCCTGCGCAGAAGTAATATATATTTCCTCATGATAGTCTCTGTTGTTTAGAAACTACGAAAATCAACACACATTGGTATTTTATACAGATTCTGGTTCAAAATTCGAATTTGAAATTAACCTTGAAGTAAATTATCTCCTTTTTGATTAAAAGTATATAGTGATTATCAATGCATCTTTTCTTCTTTACCCATGCATGAAATGTTGCCGTTTCTGAAGTATTGTGTAACTTGTCCCTACAGCCTGTTGATCGGGTGGCAGAAGCTTGTGGATATTCTATGTTTAATTGAGATGTCTGTGCCATTCCAACTTTAAGCTGAATTCCCGTGAATATTGGCACTTTATCTACAGCTTGAATTCGCACATTACGGGTGGCTGGTGTGTGGAAAATTCGGAAGATTTGACCTTTAAGTGCCTGAATGAACAAATGACATCGATTTTATGGTGATTCAGTCATTTTTTGTTTATTTTTGCTTCTGCGAAAAGCATTGAATTTTAACTTTCAATCTGTGATTTTAGAAACGACCTCTCCGGCATTAAAAAACATCATAGACAACGCCATATGCGTAAAAAATCAAATTTGAATCAACAGTTGTACAGTAAAATGACAAAACGTTCAAGTAGTACTATGCATGATAAAGGATTATGTGTATTTTTCACATATTGGCAGAAGAACAGCAGGTGTAAACTTTCTTTTTTGTTCAGTATATAATGTAAAGTGTGTGTCATGCTGCCGTTGTCACTGTACTTGAGTTCGCATTCAATCCTAGTCTGGCCTCGAGGTTATAAACAATTTTGTGCTAAACTCAACTGAGCATGAAATCTATCATGCTCATAAATGTTATAATGCCAACAGTCGTTGGCATTTTAACATTTAAAAGCATGCTAAATACAACATCTGAGAGTTTGAAAGCAAGAAAAATCATCTTTTCAACATTTTAGTTTTTTTGAGCAGTTGAAATCTCATGGTCAGTCGATGCCAGATTGCAGTTTCATGAGAAAAACAGAACAATCAAATCAAAATTACAAGTATTGCAATGGTATCTTTCCTCGCTCATTACTTAACCTATTTAAGCCGAATGAACTTTCCTACCCCTATTGGTAGGACGAGTCTATTTCAAACTTTTGGGGTGTTGGGTGGTATTTTTCATTTTATTCAAATTTCAATAGAACATTCTGTAAGCAAACAGTTAAGACCCTGATCAGACGCCGCGTTCTGCGGCGTCTGATCTGGGTCTGCACTGTTTGCATATGTCCCACAAAAAGGACGCTAGGCTTATATGGGTTAATACGGTCAACTACGTCACAAAACGAAGCAGTCGGTACGCTGTAAAAGATACGTGTGTAGCTAAGCTGCCACCACTTTTGGTGTAAACTTACATTTACTTTTCAACAAAAACAACTTTAGGGCTACTTATCTCCGATGATAAATGTTAACCCTTTTTTACCTATTATTATTGTTTTCAATGTTATAATCTGGATCAATACAATCGAACAGAACATATCTGTCAAAGTAGTTGAAATGTTGCACCAAGATCAGAGACAGTTCAACTTCCATTAGACATGGTGTTTAGTTACAATTATTTTTTATTTTGTATATGCTGAATAACACTGACAAGTGCTTGTTCCAAACAAGGTATTTTTGCAGTTGCAGTAGACTCTCGTTTACAAGAAGTCCAAAACAAATTATTTTAACTTCGAGTTATCATTAATTTGAGTAAATGGAGTATGTAAATTATATAGCCCACAATGGTTGCTTCATCACTTAATATTGTCGAAAAATATATATTGTAGTTACTTGAAACCCGTCTCACTGAGACGACCACACCATATATTTTGGTTTAAAAAATATTTTATTTCTTTACATACAAACAAATATTTTAAAATTTACATGATCAATGGACCATGATCTGACAGTAACCTAAAAGCTTATATGAGTCATTTCCTGTATATATTTTAACAATGTGTTATGTTTACTTACAAGAACCGTCTTATTTTTTGACAGTTTTTTCAAGAAACCCACCGTACACTTTGTATACTTATAAATTCTAATGAGATGTGATTTTATTTATTCATATTGGTATCTTTTAGTTACATTTGCCATTGCTCTCAAATACTTTATTTTTCTTCTGCTATCTCATAGATGTTTGAGTCTGCATAAATTAAAAATCTGGGCTAGAATGCTTGCATAAATTAAGACGGTTGGTATGGATTCATAGGGACAATATAAATATCTTAGACTGGTGTCAATCTATTTATTTTGATACGACAAAAAGGTAAATATTTCTGAAATGAAAAATCTGAAATCAGTTTTCGAGAATTATAAAGTGGATACTTTGCTTTATCGGGATTTAAGTTATTGATAGTCTACTGCACATCCCTTTATATTAATGGTCATTATCAGACCTTCCTGGACAGACCTAGATAAATTAGAGGCCCAAAGGTCCATAGAACACTCACCTGCATCACCTTGCTGAAGTCGTACAGTTTTTCGTTCTAGAGCAAATCAGATATCTAGTATTAATCTTTTAACCCTTTGGAGACCGGAGACCCCTAAATGGGTAATCTGGGGATGAGTGAAGACCCAGGACCCAGATGAAATGGCGCATTCAATCGGGGTCTACACTATTTGCTTAGTCACAATCAATCTTCAGTGAAATATATACAATATTTGTTTGAAATTATGATCTGTGACTTCAATGATGCACTGGAATATCCTGACTTCATTGTATATAGCTTTATGGAAAAGCCCATTGGTCACATGAATTAAAATGATATTTCTATCTATTCTGACAGAATATATATGGCAACCATACATTTGATGTTGTGACACCACCACTTAAACAAATTTAAACATGCCCAACGACATGATTAAAGCTTCCTCTAACACGCGGATGTAGAAATTGCAAATATAATGTCACCGTGACAACCTTATTGAATATCTAAAAGTCAAACAAATTTGAACCTGCTGATCCCTCCCCACCCCTCCTCCAATCTGACTTGCAGATATGACTGGCATTGTATTATTCCATTGTAACAACTAATTGAATGTTATCTTTATAAAAAAAAAACATATAAACGTTCTAAATAGTTCCCTCCATCACATTTTGGTAGTAAATGCTGGATTTTCGTACGTGTATGCAGGTGGATCAGGTTCTGAACTTTGATCTGAGATATCGTCAAATTCATTGTAAGCTTTGGCTGTTCCATTGGCTGATCCGTTTGCCGTCTGAAATTATAAGGACATGTATAAACCGTAGAGACATACATACAGGGATAGAGTTTAACGAGCAATCACAATTTAGCCAGCACATGGGATTTTGGTACTTTGGTAATTATCGAATTGTCGAGCACTTAAGGCTCAGGTGAGCCTGCACAATGGCACAGACTCGCCAGAGAGTCTTCACAACGAATGATTGTTGAATCTTATCAATATTTGACATAGGAATAATTGCTTAAGAATGAATTGATTATTTTTCAGCTGAATTACTTCATATCTAGTAAAATGGAATTATCTAAATAACAGAAATGGCCACATCTGAGGCTTTTTAAACGGAATTCTGCATACAGTTTATGGGGGCGGGGGTAAATTTGGTTCAGCTGAATGATCTGACCCAGACTTTTTTCTTGTTTCGAAAAGGTATTTGGGAAATCTATAAAAATAAATTGATGAGATTTTCAACACCAGGCCTTAATATATATACTCTGGAATTTGTTTGAAAGAAAAAATATCATATTTTCAAGATGCTGTATCAAGCAATATTTTGTCACGTATTGGGAAGAGAAATACTTTGCAAAATCTCTAGAAGATGGGGGTCATTGGCAATAATTATAATTAAAAGAAAGAAGCTTGCAGAAAGTTACATTAATTTTTGGCTTTATATATTTGATACCAGAACTTTTCAGAAAAATGTCAAATGTTGTAATCTCTCATATGAGAATCTTAGGGGAAGATTTGGTACCAGTAAAATGCATTTAAGCCCCCCGGTAGCTTAGGCTGCTGTCCGTTCTAAGGCGGTGGTTCCGTTATTGTTGACTTTTTGTTTATTGTTACTCCCATTGTGGGAGTCTGTAATTGTTCTATGTTTTGTTGTACGTTACTTTATGTCTATTTTAGTATTGCAATCATCTTGATGGGGAAGAGAGAGCTGATTGCTTTGCTTAATTGTCTTCCTGGTGTCTCGTGATGGTTGAGCGGCACTTCCTCGCGGTGCCACGGGGTTGTCTGCAGTTTGTGATTGTGGTATTTCCTGATCATACTCATTTACTATTTTTGAAAAACTGAACACGGTGTCTTAAATAGATATTCTTTATATATAAAACATAATTGTATGCAAAGTATTAAACATATTTCAACATAAAAAGTATTTAGTAGCAAATGTCCTTAATCCTCACTTATAAAACGAGTCGAAAAAATGGTATCATTTTGTTCGAGTTGTGTTTAATAAATCTAATAATAATGGCTCGTGTTTGAAGGTTAGAGTTGGAGTGGTTATGAATAAACATTGTGGATAGGGGATAAATGAAACCAAACAAGAATGGCATAAACGATTTGGGACAGCTTACGATTGTTACCGAGTAGGAAAGGGTTTGGCATGCCAGACACGTCCGAGTATTTGCTGCTCGCCGATGCGATAAGTACCGAAATTGCGTGCTTTTGACCTGTCAGAAACAGACAGCTCCCTTTGTACTGAAATATAACTGGTCGATGTAATATCAGTGAACTTAGATTGTGTGTTTAATTTAGTGTTGACAGGGATCAAAATGTAACCTTACAGCCCTGCTGAAAAAAGCTTATGATAAACACCACTATTGCATAATAAATTCCACCAGCCTTTTCTAGTCAGTTACACATAATGCCTTCCTCTTCTATAAGTTTAAATATATTTTATTTCTAAAATATTTATAACAATGGGGTTCGATCACAAGTTACACAAAACAAAATTAGTTTCGACCCTTGCCCAACATTCTAGATAAACATAATAGCTTACAAGCATGGCTATATACGAACATATATGTATACTAAACAAGTAATAAACAAAGCAAAACAGATAGTAATATAGACACAACTATATCAGAAATACAGTTTATAAATAAACAAATAAAAATTAGTTAAATGAATAAGTGAAAGATAGAAATAAATATAGATAGAAAAAGTAAACACAAGTGTACTAAATAAATAAAAAAATATATGAATACATAAATAAGAATATTGAATATGTAAATGATAGTAAAATACAATAGTACTTCAGTAAATAAATAAGTAAATATATAAATGGAAAGTATAAAGAAATGAATAAAAAAGATAATATAAGACTACTACTAGAAATCCCTTCAGGTTGATAATAAACTGTTTCAGGTCATCGAGTATTGGTATTTTCATATCAAAATATGTTTCAAAATTAACTTCAAACGAAGAGTCAAAATGTTATTAAAACGTTTTGTAGCGTTTATATATCTGCGGACAGCCATAAACAGGACATTTATGTTTACACTATTCCAGTAAGCATTGCCAAAAAAAGACTCAGGGGCTTAAGAATTCTAACTGTATCATGGAAAACCTGCCATTATGAATTTTCTACGAAGAAAAAAGTAGTTGATGGCGTCCACTACAACCCTACACAAATTACATAAAGGATTACCATGGATATGATTTCTAAAAAGGGCATTATTAAGGTTGCTGTACTTATTTCTAAGTCGTGCGTATAATACGGATATATATATATATATATATATATATATATATATATATATATATATATATATATATATATATATATATATATATATATATATATATATATATATATATATATATATATATATATATACCGTATATATATATATATATATTATAATCTCTTTAATTGCACCATGGTGCGTCAGGTCTCAGACTCGATGATGACCTAAAACTTTCATTGATATGTGGGTGCATGACTCTTTAAGTCAGAGTCGTATTTAAGTCTTAGGCCCCTGACCTACTGTCAAACTGCAACGATGTCATTAATTCAAAATTATCATTTAGTACCGACCTATGGGTGAACGTTTTAGTTTAGTTAGGAGTATGTGCTGGGAGTCTGTGAGACAATCATATAAAATATCGTGTTATATGTGTGAAGTTGGTGTGTTGTTGTCGGTGTACAGTGGTCGTTACCCTTTCATCATACAGACACTGGGTCTAAATTAATCCTTTAGTTGTAGTTCTATGACATACTATTATTGTCATTTAGTAATCACGACATCTCTTCATAAATATTCACCTTCGCCATGCTGCATAAGAATGATTGTGTGCTGGTCAAGCAAAAACTGTATAGATCACGAATGCGGCGGCAGTGAATATATATCGTAGCTGGTTTTAGTATCCTATTCACAGACACATCCCTTTATAACACAAAGATTGTTGATGGGACGTAAAGAATCAAATAAAAACATTCACAGAATTCACTGCATCAAATGAGTTCGACTGCCAGCAATCCAAAAGGTCAGGACGTGATTTGGTTTGACTAGTATCAAAATAATTAGTAATTACTTAAATGAGCATCAGGTTTTCCTTTAATAGCAATATTTATAGCAAGCTTGACGTAAATACAGTACAAATATTATTATTGTCTCCGTTGTTAAGTTTGATAATCAAAGCATGAAATGTCAGACTATTGTTAGTCTATGAATAAATTCTTTGCCAGTATTATTACGTCTGAACTTGACAGAGCATTGGTTTCAACAATATTTATCAACACTATAGCATCTATCATAGGTCAAGATAGGCAAACTTCTAGCGTAAAATTGAATTTATTTTCTTATACGTCATTTTAAATCTGTGATTTTACGATCTCAGAAAACCTTTCTCATTTAGACGGTATTTATGTGTACCACCACAAACAAGTGTTTCGATTTTTTTTTCAAATAGATGTGCACTCGTTAAGTCTTATTTCAGAACCGAATCGAGTTAATGGAAATCATATATCATTGCATGTGTGCATAAATCATAGGCTAAAATTTCTATTTAGATCTGGAAACCTGGTTAAAAATAAGCTAGTTGTTTCCAGTAAGGGCCGTTTCACATATAGGCCGAAGCAAACCTGTAAACGAAAACGAAACCGATTTACACCGTTTCGTTGTTGACAGGCCCTTTAGATATGAAGCAATTTCACAGACGAAATAATTTGGCACACACCTGGTAATTACGAGGGCTGTTCAAATATGAATGCAAGTAGCTTCTTTACTTTCGTCACACATATGCTATGACAATATGGGTTTCTATAAAGGATAATATGTCGACTCTAAACTGGCACCAGACCTAAAGAAAAATGCAGTATACTTATCGAGTTATAGCCCTTTAAATGAGGGTCACTTTAGTATACTAACAAACTCAATGCTTTGAACATACCAGTGATATAGACGAGCGTATAATTCTTCGATAAATCGGTTAAATTTTTCGAAATTTTTAAGGAAGTATCCACATACACTTATATAATGATTCTGTAAAAGTTGCGAAAATCCGACATGTTTTTGTAAAATTATATCGAATCGTTTTCACTAAAGTCACCTTATGTTTGCAAATAAATAATAAACAAAATACCACCTTTCAGTTTTCAGTCAAACTTTTCTCTAACAAAATGCACGAAGCAACATTTAAACTAGTTTTAACTCAAAGGCAATATACTGATCGCTCATACTGAGTTGTTGCTACAAATCATTGAAGGGTAGTGGGTATTTTTTAAACGATGAAAAGCATTTTTATTAAGCCAAACATGCCTTAAGTGAATGGAGTTTAGAACTTATACTTAATTTTGTTGCCATAACATTGCGGTTTTAATCTAAATTTTAACGTTACCTTTAAGTTTTACCTAAATAGGCATTATTTACAATGAAATTACTCACCTGTTCTTGAGTACTAGACAGATTGAACATATTTTCATTAATGTCAACACGCCATTAAGAAGCAGATGAACGCTTGAAAAATGATATAAAATGTGATAACTCTGTAAATAGAGGACGGAGCGTTTTGAAAACTTCCTTATGACATATTAAGCATGTTTTAAGCAAAACGCAAAGAAAAAGACACAGCGATGTTCATTATCGCATCACCAGTAGATAACTCAAAATGACTTTTATCATAAAATTAATGACGTCACAGACGTGCCTGTTTACTCAGATCCGCACATGTACCAGAACGTGTATGGCAATATGCTTAAGAAAAACTTCAGTATACAGGAATGACCTTTATATAAGCGTCTGTAACTCGAGAAATAAAAGGAGTATTTGTATGTGTTGTGCCATTTTAAAGGCGACAAATAGTTCTTTCAAGAAAGGTATGACATTTTGTCGTAGCATATATGTGGAGAAAGTTATGAAGCTACTTGCATTCATATTTGATCAGCCCTCGTATACAGGCTTCTATTATTGTTCCATGTCACCTTCTGTTAGTCGTGGCCTTTAAAGCCGTTCTGGTCTTTGTCCCACAAAACCTGTAGTTAATAATCGCCCCTTATGTCTCGCTGGACAATCCCTACATGGCTTCCATTATTACTATTATATACAACGGATGTGGTTGTGTATGTGTGGTTTAAGTAAAATTATGCTGCGTGATGCTGAATAAAAACCTGGCATAGTTGCTATATTTGGCCGCTGAAACTGAAAAAAATAGAATCCAATTTGTGCACGTGTTCGTTTCGACGTTCGATTATGGTTAAGGCGTATATCTGAAAGCATTCGTAGGTTTTAAGGCATTCTTTTATTTTTTATTTCGTTTTTGTTTCGTTTCGGTGTATATGTGAAATGGCCACACGCACAAACCTCGCAACTTATGCTGATATATAAGTGTGATGTATGTACTCTTTTAATAAAATTAAGTATTCTTTGGGTAGATTAAAAAAACTCAAGCGAGGGTGACCTTCTGATTTCACTTATCGGGAGTTAAATAATTTTGGCCTCGGAAACAGACAAAACGATCCAGCAAAAAGAGCTAGTCTTAATCCGCGGGTAGGAAACTTCATAAGCAGAGCTGCCAGTTCTGTATACGGAACCTGAAAAATCGCATAAAAAACTAACATTTTCTTTTATCGTGTAAAATAGCAAAAAAAGCAGAAGGTACTGCTCAGCTCTGGTCTCTCAATTTCTAATCCAAGCTGATCTGAGCTGCAAATTTTGTACAGATTTATCTGAACTGTTTTTGGCGTGACGTAAACAACCAGCTTTGATAAATGACTAAAAGACCATTCATTCTTCTTTTTTCTCTATTTTACACCATAAAAGCAACGAATGGAAGCCTTACCATTATACTCTGATTTTTACAGCCTCCATATACAGAACCCGAAAGAGGCTTTAAGATTTCCTTTTAATGGGGGTAGTGATAAGGAGCCATCCATTAGTGGTATGAATTGGGATTAATGGTGTTAATAAGTTTGTTATGTACTCATGCATGCTTTGAACGGAAGTACTTCCTTACGTATAGGGCCACTCTAGTATGCTACGGTGTCAGATAATCTGCAATTACTAATAGTCACTCAATATTATGTTCTGAGGTTGTTCCTCCTGTATATTTAACCCATAGTCAATGAAAAGGAGTATGTAGCTTTCAATAAAACATTTTTTTTTTAATTTCCGTTAGAATTTGATATGATAGTTGCTTCACTAGTGAGATCTTTAACTTATAGATGTATCATTGACTAGTATTGTTTGTCAAAATTGACCCGAGACATATGAATATTCAATGACCTTTCACTCAGTCTTCGTGAATCTTCGTAAAAAGCGCGCTTTAGATTGTTGCACAATTACTAATCTGAATGAAATTAATCAGGATTCCCCGATAGCCTAACGGATAGTCGAGTGTGTTTAGCACTCAAAAGATGCAGGTTCGAGTCAAGTAGCATTTAAAGTTTTTTTTTTTTTTTCATTTTTTTCGATTTGCTAGTTTCTTTGTCTTTATTCTTGATTTTGTGCACAACTGGATGCATTTATTTGAATTTGGCATGCGTTTATGTAACAAATACAGTACCGTGAATAATTTCAATAAGCCTAAATGTGATTTAACTCTTTGCACGCTAAATACTTTTTGAGACTTTTGTTATCATCTGCTGACTTTTAGTCAAAATTAACTTTTTCAAAAAATCATACAGGAACACTATCAGAGTGTCAAATGGTCTTATTCCAGATCAGAACCGACGTTCTGTTGGTACTGAACTGGGTCTAAACTATTTGCAAATGTTATCAGCTGACAAGAAAAGAGTGGGGAACTTAGGGAATAATGATTACAAAGCGGCTTAACACAAATGAAAGATGTAAAGCTCATCACAAGATAATGTAAAATATACGAACAATTTTAACTTAAAAAAGAAAGCAATTGAACAATTATATAAAAAAAAGGTTCCTTCCAAGTATCGATCCAGGTATGCTTGATTCGTAAGTAGTCAACTAACCACTATCAGACCGTTTGCATTAACGAATTGACATTATCTTCATATTCTCTGTAAAAGCGTGACCATGGTCGGAGTACTCCACGAAATCGCACGAATATCATGAAGGTTTTGGCGAAAATTAATCAGTCTAAGGTCAATTTTGGCAGACTATACATACACATCAAGATATAAACAGGCGATAAAACAAATATAAGGACATAACGGTATAATACATGCACCTGAAAACGGGGGCAAAAGGAATCCAACAATTAAACGGTGTTAGGTCTAACCAAAGACTAGATTGGTTCCCCTCGTTGATAAAGCTCCACTTCCGCTACGCATATAACTTAATATGCTGACAAGCTATTAAAGGGAAAGAACCAGTCTAACCAAAGACATGATATCAGGTGCCACCCCTTGCGTCAATAGAAAAATCTTTAATTTGAAAACTTTACGCTATTATGAGTTCTCACAATGAATAATTTGAGCAAAAATAAGAAAATGATCAAGACTTTTGTTAAAATATATCACAGCATATAGCTACCTTGCAGATATACTATTCAACATATGTTATGCCAGACCTCCATAAAAAAGTTCGTTATATAAAACAAACCTCAACCAAACCATACTATAATAGCCTTAAAAGCATCAGGGCGTGACTGCACTAACAATAATGAACTGCTCCATAAAATAGGGGTGTTATAACGTTATGCCATGCAATTATTCGTATTTACAAGAGAACTTTCACAAGCGTTTCGATGGCGCAGTAAGTATAACGGTTGTACTCAAATATTTTGATAACAAGGTTGAGGGTTCGAGCCCCAGTAGAGCCTTTTTTGCTTTCGCAAAGATGCTGGAATTTTTGTGATTTACATGTTTGCAGAAAAGGCTTGTTTTGATGTATTATGCACATGTTAAGCGACTTCACTCAGTAAAATGGTGATGCTTGTATGGAGATACAGCGGCGATGCAAGAGCTACTATTCAAGGGCATCGAGATGAATTATTGGGCGAGTGACATCGTGAGGAATGAGATGGCTGAACCTGTGGTTATAAAATCTGGATTCAGATGATAATGACTCTGCGACAGACACAGCGAGCGAGAACGAGGATGAAATTTGAAAATTCCTGGTATTGCGGTGAAATTGTTAAATAAATATATATACTCAACAAAAAAAGTTAAGGAAATTGCGTTTGATGGGCTATGAAAAAAGATCTAAAACCTTTAAAGACTTATGAATTTCATAATAGTATAATGTGACCATTTTCTTTATAACGCCGCTTTATCTGGTTCTGTAGCACCCATAGCAGCTTAGTAAATCCATTTCAATGTTGACTGATCTGTACTTCATTTTTCGCAAAAATTCAATTAACGGAGCAAACATAGATTTTCATTCATTAACGTTCGGCAGGTCCCTCGGGAGGAGGGGATGTTTAAAACCTAGGAAGACAGATCAGGTGTTTATAGAGGGACACTTGGTCAGTCCAGTGTACATGGATGAGGTGTTGAAGTCTGTTGTCCTGCTTTTTGTGCGAAAACCAGTGACAGTACCAGGTCTAGGTTGACAATGCCAGAACACACCTACCTAGAATTAGCAAAAACAATGTTGTGCGCATTGACTGGTCAGTTCGCTCATCAGACATGCCTAAAATTTTAACATGTCTATGACAATTTTGGACAGAGGGCCCAACGCATATAGATGGATGGCTGAGAATGAGTTTGCCCCCCCCCCCCCTAGGGAATTTTGCAGACATATCCTATCTTGTAGAAAATTGAAAGCCAAGTCTTTTAAGAGATGTTTGCACTCTGTGCTCCGGGGCGTTAGTCTGTAAGAGCCTGTAACGTACGTTACTTTATCAAATTAAGAAAAAGTAAATTTAAAGTTTGGGCTACAAATTTTAGACTTTAAAATATTTATTTTTAAAAATCATTCATATAGTCTGCATACTGGATATCTTAACTACGTATGACAGCCATTTGAACAAAATTGGGGCTTCCTAAGGTGTCATATACGTTACATAAATCAGATAACCCATTAAAATTTGCAAGTGTGGCTAGTATCATTTACATTCACAATCTCTCTGTGTGTTTTGGAAAATGTTTTTAACCATGTCTGACTAGCTTATGCAATTGGCAAACAGAAAAACTAAAGTTTGTTTCCCTAGCTTAAATAATTTATCTAGAATAAGCAATTAAACAACCCTACCCCTACCCAGTTTTAAGGTGAAATGTTTGGTATTAAAACTAAAGTAAAAATAGTAAAAAAATATTTGCAGTTGATGAATATGTTTCATTGTTTGAGATTTATTTGCTTATATGAAAAGACTCATAAATCAGCAAGTTTGTTGCAAAATTTTTAATAACAGAGGCTGTAACATATGTTACCTGATGTTATATATGGGCAAGCTCATTGTCTTTAATTAAGATATGCCTAAAAATGTTTTAATCTCTTCGAAGGAATTTTGCAGACATATTCCTTCTTCTAGTACAACTCCTGCATTGAATAAGGGATGTTTGCACTCTCTATGTTGTGGTGTTAGTCTGAAACAGCATGTTACATGCGTTACTATATCAAATAAAGGAAATGTAGTTTGAAAGTTTGTGCTAAAATTGTGAAAAAACTTGCAGCTGCTGGATATCTTACATTGTTTAGGGATTTTGAGCTGGCTTGTATGATAAAGACTTATAGATCTGCTAGTTGTCACCAAGTTTTAAAGATCAGAGAGCGCTACATATGTTAGCGTGATAAGTAAAATCATCCAAATAGTATTTTGACATCAAGCTGAGTAAGGGCCTGCTCCATCCTGATCCCCTTTGGAATTCTGCAGACATATTGCATCTTATGTAACCATTCAAGGTGCATTTAATAAGAAATGTTTGCACTCTGTAAGTCGGGGCGTTAGCCTGTAACAGCTTGTTACATATGTTACTATATCAATTTGAGAATAAGAAATTTGAATGTTTGAGCTACAGAAAGAAGACATTAAAATTATCTAATAAACTGACATTCTTATAGTCTGCATACTGGATGTCTCTACTACATATGGAAGTTGTTTAACATTAATACGGCTAACTGTGGTGTTATGTGCGTTACATGAACCTAATTATAAGTTAAAAGCTATAATTGTGGCTATCGTCATTTAGTTAAACAACTACTATGACTTGGTTTCAAACTGTTTTATTAGATTTTACAAACATATACTCAATTGATGAATAGGAAAAACCAATGTTGCTTTTCTATCTTAAATATATTGTCCTATAGGAGCTAATACACAGCCCTACTCCCAGTATCACAGAGAAGCAAATTTTGTTATTACCGTTTAAGTAAACACATGAAAGCGATTGCAGCGTGTGGATATTTTACATTTTCTTAGTCTGTCTTGCTCATATTAGCTCGTATAAAACAATGTATTTGAGATAGAATAGCAAACTTTGCTTTTTCTATTATTGGAATGAGTATTTTAGTAAACTAAGATTAAAAATACTTGTAAAAATGCACAAATCGTCTGTAAAATTTAATGATGTTAGTCACAATTTCGACTTTCAAAGGGAAATTTAATCTATGTAACGCATATTACACCATTGAAGGCTGTACTTTTGTTTAAATGCTGCTTTTATGTGGCTTAGGCATCCAGCTTGCAAACTACATAAGAAATTTGAATAATTAGATGGTTTAATGCCTTCTTTCTGTAGCTCAAATTTTCATTTCAATTTTTTCCTTAGTTTGTTCCAGTAACATATGTAACAGGCTGTCAGAGACTAACGCCCCGGAGCACAGAGTGCAAACATCTCTTAAAAGATGCGGCTTGAAATTTTCTTCAAGATAGGATATGTCTGCGAAATTCCCTAGGGGGGGGGGGGGAGCAGGACCTTTTTTAGCTAGAAGTCTAATAACAATGGCATCAAGAAACCCCCAGCTTTTCGATGAAGTGTTGCATGAGATATTGATGATGATCCCTCAGCACCAAATCAGCAGTATTCAGAGTATTCAAAACCGGTGCTAGTCCTAACTTGCCACTGACTGGGGACACACTCAATACTGATGAAGGTATTCTCATCTTCGAAATGTGAGGTTTAAGGCTATAAAGTAAATTTCATGCGACATGCAAAGGAATTGCATTTCAAGTTTTGAAAACTTACATTTTTTTCATACGTTTATTAGGGAATATATTGTAGTCATTTTTGCGAAAAATGACTTTGACCCCTGGGTTACTTGACACTGTGCCACAACAAAAAATTGGTGCTAGCAAACTAAGGTAAACATTTTTCTCAACCGATGACATATATCTTAACAAATAAATAAAAATTGAATAATTGTTTGCATTGTAGTTCTTATGTTGCATGGTTTTCTGAGATTTCCTTAACTTTTTTGTTGAGTATATATAAAAACAGCAGAATATACAACTGCAAATAAAAACTTACGAAAAAATCATTTTATAACACTTACTTTGTAAATTGAAATAATTAAACATCAATACATATAATTGCTAGAAAACAAGAAAAAAACAACAAAAAAAGTTCGAATTGAGGCTCGAACTCACGACTTCGTGTGTTTTAGGTGAGCGTTTTAACCACTGAACCATAGAGACAGACATCAATTGAATATAGCTTTTAATGATATAAAGACATTTTACAAACAGTTAACGGTAAATTATCTGCTTAAACCAGAAAATTGGACTCGACCAAAGGTCAATACTGAGAGGTCACAAATGAATGATAGTGATGAATTAATTGGAAAGAAAAGATTGCAGTTTTACGCTCAATTTATTTACTTAACTGTAACTACGGGTGTGGTTACGGACAAATGAGCCGCGACATGAGATTTCCAACAATGTGGTATGTGCGACCAGCAAAGGCTCAGACCAGCCTGTGCATACGCGCAGTCTGATCAGAGCCTTTGCTAGTCGCTTAAATATTCTATGTGTGTGAAGCTACTGACTGAACCTCATTTGGAGTTTCTAAGCTTAAAATGAGGCTGCACAGACTGGTCTGAGTCTACACTTGTCAAAATACCACATTGATGGAAATCACATGTCACGGCTCAAATGTAATAATTGGGAGAAGAACTGCCTAAGTTGCTATTTTATGTCTCATCCTTTTATAAAGGATGATAATAGTAATTGATAGCATGTGTATCAAATCGAGTTAAACTAAAAATATATCTTTAAACTGACTTATACTACATAGAGGATCGTACATCAGTGCTCAAGTTTTATTGAATTTATTACACGAGTTGGGGAAAAGGGATAAATGCGAGGCTTGCCGAGGTTTTTTATCTCTTTTTGGCGACAAGTTTAATAAATTCAATAATATTTGAGTATGAATGTTAGATTCTATTTATCACATGGTAATAAAATGACTTAAAATCTCAAATTTGGCGTAAAAACTTAAGATTTTAACATCTTTTTCGCAACGTTGTAATGAACGTCATTGCGATACGTTAATATTTTTTAAAACCACTAGTGGTTTATCGGTTTAATTGCATGGCGTAATTTCACTTCTAGATGCAACGTCATGTGATAAATAACTTTCACATTCATCTGCATGATGCAAATTTTAAATAGAGCGGCAATAAAATGACTTAATATCTCATATTTGGCGTAAAAACTTAAGATTTTGACATCTTTTTCGCAACGTTATAGTGAACGTCATTGCGTTACGTTTATAATTTTTTATCATATGACGTCGTGTCTGGGAATGATATAACGGCATGCAATAAAATCGATAAACCACTAGGGGTTTATAGATTTACGGGAAACGTTATGACGTCCATAGCAACGCTGCGTACATACTGACAAAATTACAACGTTTTTACGTCAGAAATGAGATTTCAAAGTAATCTAAACGTCATATGATAAATATAATCTAAAATTCGTGCTCTTGTATTATTGAATTTATTAAACTCGTTGCGAAAAAGAGATAAAATTCTCGGCAAGCCTCGCATTTTATCTCTTTCCCCAACTCGTTTAATCAACTCAATAAAACATGATTACTCATGTTAAATCCTCTATTTAAACCACTAGTGTTTTATCTGATTTATTGCATGGCGTAATTTCTCTCCTAGATACGACGTCATGTGATAAATAACTTTCACATACATCTGCATGACGCAAATCTTAAACAGAGCAACAGAAAACCATTCAACTATTTCAACAGAAAATAAAATCAACTTACGCGATTTTTGTATATACTTATCGCAAATTGCACTAAAGCATCCAATAAACATTGTATGCATGTGCACAGACTGTCCTAAATCTTCGTTGCTTGACAATGCGATGAGTACCAAAATTGCCCATCAATATATCTCTGATAAACGTTTAATATTATAAAGGATTATAAATTACTTAGAGAATCTTCGATGGGTGCTCATGTTTTATTGAATTTATCAAACGAGTTGAGGAAAAGAGATAAAATGCCGAGCATTTTATTTCTTTTTCAAAACGAGTTTAATAAATTCAATAATACAGGAGCACGAATGTTAGATTCTATTTATCATAAGACATTTAAATTGTTTTGAAATCATATTTTTGGCTTGAAAACGTAACTAGGATTTTGCCACATGCGTGACGTTAAAAATGTCATTTCATAACGTTACACGAACATCTGTAAACCGCTTGTGGTTTATCGATTTTAATGTATAGCGTTATTTCACTCTGAGCCGCGACGTCATGTGATTAAACGAAAAAATACATTTTAAAATCAAAGCTATGCATAAGTAAATTAAAAATTATACAGTCATCAAAGTTCTTATCAAATGTACCACAACTTATCATAGTTAAAGCGTCAGGCATATATCCTTGTTATAGAAAATAGTTAATAAAAGTCTGGCACATTGTCTCAAAAACATT
This sequence comes from Loripinus fragilis, assembly GCA_964019695.1. Taxonomy (NCBI): domain Eukaryota; kingdom Metazoa; phylum Mollusca; class Bivalvia; order Lucinida; family Lucinidae; genus Loripinus; species Loripinus fragilis. The sequence goes on along the minus strand of OZ026523.1, from coordinate 86,838,117 downwards.
GTACCAAGAGATTCAGAAAGTCCAAAATTATCACAACTACAGATCTGTAGCACATGGAGCATCGAAGTTATACAAACGACAGCATGACAAGTAAATATATTTCCTTTTTTAAAAAGTAACAATACCATTCAAAATCAATATCTACTATGTCATACATGTATAATCAGTTTACATATAGATACATTTTGGAGATATATCCCAACTAATACAGCCTCTGAAATTTTCAGTGTTTAAATTTGCTAAAACTAATTGAATAGTGCATTTTCTATGATGAATGTTTCCAAGTAATTATACAATACAACTAGAATAAGTATTAACATAAAAAGTTATTAAAGGAGATTAAATATGCATGGACATTGGAATGAAAAGGCAAAACATTATGGTAAAATTATACGTTAAGTATGATAATATTTTGAACCACAGAGTAATACATGACTAATCCTTTGGGTGTTAACAATGTACGTACGTTGTATATCATTTGTATTTATTTAATAAAATATATTTAAACTAATACATGACTATACTATTTATCATCATGTATACCTGATTATGTTTATGTATGTATCTTTAATAAAAACACGGTTTTTACCATCTTTTTGTCTTAATGTTCAAAGACAGTCTACAAGTGTGACATCTGGTATACTGCTAGTACTAGTAATATTAGGCTATAATGGTACAGGAAGAGATTAGTGATAAGTAATTAAATAGTCAGAATAAAATAATTAAAATAACAAAACTATAAAAAATCTACACCATAGATAATAGAGAATACCAACGTGATAGTTTCAGTCCAAAGTTGCAATAACTTCTTTTGAGGAACTTGTTGTACTGACCATTGTATTAGCTGACATCTTTATCAAATAATTCAAAAGAAAAATTGTCAAAACGCATGATCATACATATTTAAAATACAATAGGATAATTCACCTTAATTTACTGTAAGATGCATTGGTATCTGCAAAACTCTACTGAGGCATTTTGTGAATACTTTTTTTGTATTTTAGAAACGGTATTATATAACATTTACAAGCACAACGCATAATACACGTAACTTAATAGTCACACAGTACAAATTTTGTTGTGGGGTAAATATGTTTTTCTATATTAATTCTTTGATTAGGATGTACTTTAGAATGTAATAATGTTAATTAAATCTTTAGAAATGAGCAATAGTATAATATTCTTTACCTGGGCTTTTGTACAAACTTTATCCTTAAATGATACCAAATGTGACATATTTTAAGCTGAAATGCATTGTTTCGTTGTATTTCAACATAAAAGTTACCTAACTCACATACCACAAAACAACATATGGCACTATGGGGAAGAAAATCAGAACACTGACAGCCACATAAACACGAGAACTACACAATGACAGCAAATAGTTAAGTTGTATTCTTTTTTATTCTGATTATCATTCTGGTTAATATAATTTTATGAAATTTGTATCATTTTAGCTATTAGACTGAAAAATTGTGCCTTTTTCGTGTATTAATATTTTCAATTTTAATGATGATTTTCCATGAATTGACAATACTATATATCATAAGTTTAGATTTCTAAAAATCACTATCAGGCAGGGAGAAGAAAGGCAAGTGAGTGTAAGTTTTTCTTTGGATTTATCCTTTTCATCTCAAGTATTTTAAAGCCTACCCTTTTAATCTTCCCTTTTACCATGTTTTTTCTAGTATAGCAATACTCTTGATGAGTAATAGAGGGAGAGATAGAGCTGGTTATTTTGTGATTGTCTGTGTTTTGTGTCTCTTTCTCACGATGCCAGGTGATATCTGTGATTATAGCATTTCCTGGCCATACTCACTTCCGTTTATTAAAGAGAGAGCTTGTTGCTTTACTGTCATTATATTCTTGCTTTCAGATATGTGTCTTTGTTTGTCTCTTCCACATCAGGTCAGGGGGTGGTCTGTGATTTGAACTTTTGACATAACTGGTCTTACTCATTTGATTTATTAATTATTTTAAATCATATATTATTGAATCGATTTGTTTAGTATTGTTAAGAAGAAATAACAGAATGCGAGTCTTGGTATGTTTTAAATTATTGTGATTTTACACATTAATGTCAGTTTCCTATGCCTTCATTGCTTTAAACAAACCCTTTGCTTGGATTGTACTTTCTATGTCTGTACAAAAGGTTATATCAAATGTACCTGCGTCTGTGGGCGTTATCATAATTAGTCCTAGAGTTCTTTTGTAATGCGTTGTATTCTTTCAAGTTTAAAACTTGTATTGTCGTAGAAAAGATCAGATTACTTGACTTCATTAGTCTCAATCTGTATACAGTAAAACCCATCTAAAGCGGCCACTCAAATAGACCAAAATTTGATTAACAAGACCAATTATCGCTTAATGCAGGTCAAAAGTATTGCCAAATACTTCAAAGGGAGCATTCTGCAATACTTTTGACCTTCATTCAGCTACCATTTGTCATTAAGATCCTTGTTTTGTCTATCTTTGTGTAGCCACTTAAGACAGGTTTTACTGCATTTAATTTTAGTTGTTAGTTTGTTAGTTAGTAAAAACGTGTCTGTGAGGATTGTAACTAATCAAGGCAAGATTATTCAAACTGTACATGTAGGAAATTTAGTTTTTATACGTTTTCTGAAAGCAATGACTAAAGACTTGCCAGTTTGACTGTTCTATGTGACTCCTTCTAAGGGAAATGACTGAAGTCTTGCAAGTTTGACTGTTCTATGTGACGCTACCTGAGAGTAATGACTAAGCCTTGCTAGTTTGACTGCTTTGTGTGACTCTTTCTGAGAGCAATGACTATAGACTTGCTAGTTTGTCTGTTTTATCAGACTTTTTCTGAGAGCAATGACAAAAGACTTGCTAGTTTGACTGTTCTGTGTGACTCTTTCTGAGAGCTATGACTAAAACTTGCTAGTTTGACTGCTCTATTTGACTTTTTCTGAGAGCAATGACTGAAGACTTGCTAGTATGACTGTTCTATGTGACTCTTACTGAGAGCAATGACTAAAGACTTGCTAGTATGACTGTTTTATGTGACTCTTTATAAGCAATGACTAAAGACTTGTTAGTTTGACTGCTTTGTGTGACTCATTCTGAGAGCAATGACTAAATACTTGCTAGTTTGACTGCTTTGTGTTACTTTTTCTGAGTGCAATGACTAGAGACTTGCAAGTTTGACCTTTCTATGTGACTCCTTTTAAGGGAAATGACTGTAGACTTGCTAGTTTGACTGTTTTGTGTGACTCTTTACGAGAGCAATGACTAAAGACTTGCTACTTTGATTGTTGTATGTGACTCTTTCTGAGAGCAATGACTAAAGATTTGCTAGTTTGAATGCTTTATGTGACTCTTTCTGAGGGCAATGACTAAATACCTGCTTGTTTAACTGCTTTGTGTGACTCATTCTGAGAGCAATGACTATAGACTTGCTAGTTTGACTGCTTTGTGTGACTCTTTCTGAGAGCAATGACTATAGACTTGCTAGTTTGACTGCTTTGTGTGACTCTTTCTGAGAGCAATGACTATAGACTTGCTAGTTTGACTGCTTTGTGTGACTCTTTCTGAGAGCAATGACTATAGACTTGCTAGTTTGACTGCTTTGTGTGACTCTTTCTGAGCAGGTATCCAGCATAAGGTACAAGTTGACATGTGCGTATAGCGAAGGTTTATATGTTAATGCGCATTCGCACAGTCTGAACAACGTCTTAGTTTTCCAGCACCTGAAGAAATGTTTGCCATGTTGCCCATAGAGCGCCCATAGAAGAATCTCACCAGACGGTGCAGATGCGCATGCTGATCTGAGCCTTCAGTGATGTGCATGTCAACTTGTACCTTTGGCTGGACGTGAACTCTTCTCTTGTAGCTATAGCTAGCTGGGTTGGTAGTGGTATGTTAATATGGCAGTTACTAGGTCACTATCACTTGCTATTGGTAATACAGTAAAAAATAGTAAGTGAGTATGATCAGGAAATACCACAATCACAAACCGCAGACAACGCTGTGGCACCGCGAGGAAGAGCCGCTCAACCATCACGAGACACCAGGAGGTCAAAATTAAGCAAAGCAACCAGCTCTTTCTTCCCCATCAAAATGATTGCAATACTAAAATGGACATAGAATAACGTACAACAAAACATAGAACAATTACAGACTCCCACAATAAGAGAAACAATGAACAAAAAGTCAACAACAACAACAGAACCACCGCCTTAGAACGGACAGCAGCTTAAGACACCGGGGTGCTTAAATGCATTTTACTGGTACCAAATCTTTGCCCTAGCTTCTGCTGTTGTTGAAGTACAAGAAATGTTCAGCTGGCATGGAGGCCATCTAACTAATGCAATGTATCATCATGGAGAAACACGCTAATCAAATTAACACACCATGATGAAACAAAGAAAAGGGCTCATGACTCACAGATAGTCAGAGCTAAAGAAAACCTCAAGTTGAGCCACGGTGGGTCCAGCTACAGATAAGCATCAGGCACCAACCCACCGATTAAAGCTTTACGTCAGAGCCATCATAGAGTCTGAGGCCTGACCCACCGTCGTGCAATTAAAGAGGAAACCATAGCTATAAACCGTGATTGGGTTTAAAACTAGGCATGCAGACTGTCACATGATATCCAAGTTATATCCAACCCTTATATAACGCTTGACTATCTTTTTGAATTGATCACTAAAATTAGGTTTTTCAACAATTCGTTTGAATTTATAAACTAAATCACCATAAAATATAGGTTCTGATATGCCTTGCTGCAGAAGAGTTTAAACCCAATGTTGTATTTAACAATTAACTCTGAGTGTAGAAAATGCTTTTCGAATTTTATGATATCTATAACCTTGTTTTTATAACTTAGCAGCTAAAAATAAGTTTCTGTTGTTGTCGTCATCAACAGTAGAACACACTCTAGCAAAACGAATAAGTTGAGAAGTATATACATCATAGGAAGGAGAGCAAGGAACATCTCCATCAAGAAAGGGGAAATTTACTATTTCAAAATTAAAATCATCCCGTTTATCTTAAAGTTTAGAAGAAACTTTGCCATTTGTTATTGACAATTTTAAGTCCAAAAACGGATTTTCAGTATCAGAAGAATTCGCCTTATTTAATTAAAGTTCAGTAGGATATATCTGACCTACCATTTGTTCAAAATAAGGATTATCAATATTAAGTAAGTCATCTAAATATCTGGAGGTTGAGTTAAAAGCTTCAATAATATCAGTTTGATTATTGTCAGACAGAGACAACATAAAGTCTCTCTCATAACAAAACAAAAACAAATCTGCAACAAGAGGAGCATAATTAGTACCCATTGGAATACCTACACTTTGTCTATATAATTTTGAGCCAAATCTTATAAATATATTGTCCAAAAGATAATGGAGCGCATCACACATATTCTGACATGAACACAATCTATATCATTTAGATTGTTCAGAAGTAAAAAAGGCATTTTACCTGTTTTAAGAGGTCACTCAAAAATAGACAAAACAAACGCCGAAACGACAGCTGGTAGCTTAATGAAGGTTGAAAGTATTGCAGAATGCTCTCTTTGAGCATTCTGCAATACTTTGGCATGCATTAAGCGATAATCGGTCTTGAAAGCAGATCTTGGTATTTTGAGAGTGGAAGTTTTAGACAGGACTTATTGAAATGAAACACATTTACCTACGGACAATTTTATCAAACATTTTCTTTGATTAAAATTTCAAAATTCAATTTAAAGTAATAGGAAATGCAATTCATTGAATACTTAAAAGAATTGGCAACATTAAGAGCAAGTAAATTGGGAATGCAAGCTCTTATAAAACCATGCAAACTACCACAAACTCGATCAAAATCCACTGGAAAATAAGTGGGTAACAGTAGAGGTTTGAAAGCTATGAAGGTTAGCCATGTTTAGACTTTGTGACATCGCACAGCCCTAACTAAATATGCATAAACAGAATAACTAGTTTTATACTCTTTATTTTGATTTTGTTTCTATTGTTAATGATTCTTCTGTTGAAAGTCGTTGATTTTGAAAATTATATATGTGCAGTTTATTATGAAATTTATTGATTTTTCAAAATTTAGACGCAGTTAGTTAGATACTCAAATAATCAGCCTTTGTTGGCTTAAAAGAAGCCAGAATTTTGAAAATCTTTCTCATTTTTTATCAGATTTTGATTGGGTTAGCGGCAGATTGCATAAGTTATAAGGGATTGCAGTTTAGATTCACTTGCTATCAATGTGGCCGTCTCCTTTAATACAACCGTTGATGAAATATATGTTTACAAAAAAACAAAACCATCCCTTGGTGGACATGTTTTTGATAGATGTAATTATTTTGAACAACTGTGGTAGAGATTCACCCAAAAACCATGGTGGTTTAGTTTAAAAAATCAAACGATTGTTGGAAAACCTAATTTTAGTGATCAATTCAAAAAGGTCGTAAAACGTTATATAAGGGTTGGATATAACTTGGATGTCATGCGACAGTCTGCATGCCTGGTTTTAAACCCAATCACGGTTTATAGATATGGTTTCCTCTTTAATTGCACGACGGTGGGTCAGGCCCCAGACTCTATGACGGCTCTGGAGTCTGTTATTGTTTTATGTTTTGTTGTACGTTACTTTATGTCCATTCTAGTATTGCAATCATCTTGATGGAGAAGAGAGAGCTGGTTGCTTTACTTAATTAGTATTTCTGGTGTCTCGTGATGGTTGAGTGGCTCTTCCTCGCGATGCCATGGGGTAGTCTGCGGTTTGTGATTGTGTTATTTACTGATCATACTCACTTACTATTTTTGTCAATTGTTTTCAAATCTGGTTGGTAGTTTTTGGGCAGAATATGGTTTAAAGTTTTTCTTTTACATGTATAGTAAACGCTAGTGAGTATTTTCAGAAAATGCCACAATCACACACTGCAGACAAACCCACGACACCATGTGGGAGTGACACAGAACACTAACAGTCACAAAACATCAGGAAGAAATTTAAAGTAAATCAATTAGCTCTCTCTTACCCATCAAGGTGATTGCAAAACTAGAAGGACCTGTGCTAAATAACTAAACAAGGACCAAACACAGAACACCTACAAACAATGTGAGCAACAATAAACAATAAACCATCGCCTTAGAACGTACAGCAGCCTAAGTCACTGGGAGGGACTTAAATGCATTTTAATGGTACCAAACCTTCGCCCTAGGTTCTGTTGTTAAAGTACAAAAAATGTTAAGCTCACATGGAGGCTTCCTACTTATATCAATGTATCACCAAAGAGAAACAATCTTATCAAATTCACACACTATGATGAAACAAACAAGAGAGCCACGACTCGTAGATAGTCCAAGCAAAAGAGAACCTCAAGTTAAGCCACGGTCTGCGGTCTAAGCATGTCCTTGGCGTCAATCACATTTTTTAAATCTCTGCTGTAGAGGGAAACCTCAGAATCATCTGGGCCAAATTATTTTTCAACTGGGTCAGTAGTTTTTGACAAGAAATTTCTTTTGGTTGCCATGACCACATGAATGCTGCATGGATTATTATTTTTGAACAACTTTAAAGGGAGACCATCCAAGGTTCATAACTATGATGTTTTGGGAAAGTTAAACGCAGTGGCTTAAGAGATGATGATGTTTTAAGCAAATTTGATGAGTGATGGAAGGAAGACGGCAGACATCACAAGAGCTAAAATAAATTTAAATGCTTTAGTTTGTTATTTGTCAATGAGTTACCAATGGTTTGTTATTGCACATTTTTTCCTGGTTATCCTTTAGAAAGAAAATAATAAATCCCTAAACTGGCCTTGAGGTTATAAAACTTTTTTCATGCTCAATGATATGCGCACGAAAATTGTTTTGTTCATTAGTTTTAAAATGCAAACAAATTTTAAGTCCTATTGCCTAAAACAAATGATATTGTTTACTGATCTGGGCATGAACATTTTCTCAGTCAGTAGTATTTGATACTTATGAAAATTTTAAATGATCATGCTCATATGAGTTGAACCTGGTTATGTACAACTATCATTCTTACCTTATGGCCAGATTCTTTAGGGTCCTCATTTATTCTGGAGAAACTACAGATTGTATGGTAAAGTGGCGATAACAATCGTTTATCTACTGGCTTTTTCCGAGTACCACCTAAAAGCAAGGCATAAACAGCACCATAATATATTCACCATCATCCCACACACAATAGTAAGCAGTGTCATATTTACCCTTATTAGTTTATTCTGATTACAAATTGAATTTTCGCAATAAGTCGTAAAGCAAATTAGCAAACTATTTCATTTTCATCTATTTTCCACCGATGGAACATAGAGCAATCGCTGTTGAAATCGCAACGATAACTGTCGTTGTGACATCAAGCCTTGCAGGTGCAACGTTTTCCCTCGTCAGTGGACAATAATTGCTACTATTGATGTAGTCTGCAGTGCCAACACCGACTTGAAGATGCTCATCACGAAATAATTGTATTTGTTTAAGTTTTCACCATGTAAAATGAAGTAATTCTTATTAGAAAGCTATATAGCAAGATAAGCTTGTTGATCTTCATAAAATTGTTGATCTTCATAAAAAACAATAAACAAAAAAGAGACATTGAACAGTTAGGACTGAAAAGCTTACACGTATAACTTGACTCCACTTACAATGTCCTTCATTCATACAAGACGCATGTGACGGGCGTCGTGCAATCTTTTAAGAAAGCCCTAGCATGACATGCACACAGATGAAGCAGATCTGACAGCTAGTGCCAAGAGCGATTGTGTCAAATTCTGCGTGAGGAAACATTACATATGATAAAATGTGGATAAAGAATTAAAGACCTTTTAAAACTGCCAACAACTTTGTTATCATTCAGTTCAGATTGAATTAGTTCCTTGCCTTTGTTTATATTCTACCTTTATATTAAGCAATTATTATTTTGAGATGTGTACTACAAGAAGCCATTGATATGTGTAGATGATATTATCAACCTTTCTTATCTAAATGATACCAGCTTCCCGTTATACGCCATCTGCCTTCTTTGTGAATCTAGAGTTTCGCGTTTATAATAATGTAAATTATTTCACTTGCTTTGAAAATGATAATGAATTTCATATGGACATGTTCATAAAAACCTTTGTTCGTGTTGTATGTGGACAACAATAGTTAAAGTTGCAAAGGCTATTGTACCCTTTTTTATTGGTGTACAATCATCTCAATAGGAAAACTTTGGCTCAATTTGTGAATCAAGCCTCGGATGTATATAAGGTGAAGTACCATGTATGAAAAAGTAAGGAAAAGTAGAACTGTAGTATGTGGATTCAGCCCTATTAAAACCAGTTATTTTGACTGCCCAAAATGGATAATTAAGTTTATGTTTTTTCCAATAAAATATTGCGATATTTTATAAAAACACACAAACTTTATTTATAGCAATGTTTATTGTGGAATATTGTAACCGTTTGTTTCGCTGCGATCAGACTTGTTACTTTATGATTTCTGTGATGTTAGCGTTACGTTATCAAAGTAGACACTCGATGTACATCCGGGGACTGATTCCACGGAATTGGCCGAGGCAGTTCGATTACAATAATCATTGATGGAAAGTAATCAGAGCCAAATGGCATGATTAGGTAAGAGAATATGGATCTCAATGAGAGAAAACCTGTCTTTGGGAGTTTCTGACCAAGTGGAACAAGCCTTTGGCTTCTATACTTACCAGAAAATGATTAACAAAGGCGCTGATCAGACTGCACAGATGCACCGCAAAGTCTGCGCCTTTGCTGTTTACATGCAACAAAGTCATGAGGTCAAATTATGATGTAGGCCTCGTCGGAGAAAACTTGCTTTGCCATTGGCTCCCTTCAACTTATAACAGCCAAATTTGCTGAATACAAAGAATTAATATTATTAATATTTGTGCTAGTTTTTGTAGCTGAGCAGACTTAAACTGCTCGGTCATAAACTCTTATGAGAGGTTTTCTCACAATGTGACCCATATATTAACCCATATAAGCTTAGCGTCTTTTTTGTGGGACATAAGCAATCATTGCATACTGAAGATCAGGTTATTCACTGTTTGCTTAAATAATTTTCTATTAAAATTAAGAATACAAAAAAAGACCACCCACCAAAGCTTAAACTAAAAGTGTTCTATTCCAATTGACAATAGTGGGAAAATCTATTAGGCTTAAATGGTTTAGATGTTTATACTGTATAGAGTGGCGTACCTGTTAAGCAGCTAACAGTGACAGCTACCACAATTACAGCGGAGACAGCAAATGTCCTACCTGTTAAGCAGCTAACAGTGACAGCTACCACAATAACGACGGTGACAGCAAATGTACTGTACCAGAGATACGAGAGACTGTAGAACATTTCTAACCCACTGAAACATACATTTTTTGAAAAGTTTTTATGCATGTGCGGATCCAGAGGGGGGACAGGGGGTCCGGATCCCCCTGGAAAATTACAAAAAATATTGGGTTTCTTAGCAATACTGGCCTGGATCCCCTGAGAAATCACAAAGCTACCAAGCCAGCATTCAATGCTGGGCTGTCATGGGCCCGCCACTGAAATGCCATATAAATAGAGTTTCACTGGCGGGCCGATGATGGCCTGCTTTCAGTGCTATTTTGATACTCTCTCCCCCCCATTAACTTAAAAAAGAACGTTATTCGAGTTGGACTCCCTCAGACAAATCTTTCTGGATCTGCGGCATATTTATCTAACATGGCAAGAGTTCGTTTTGGTTATATGACATGGGCCCTATAGTCATATAACATTTGGCTTATCAAAAGTATGATCCATATGAAGTGCGACTTCAAATGACCTTCTGGATCTGAAAAATAATCATGGCTGCATTTATTTTATTTTTAAGCTCTTTGATTTTTCTTCAAAATCTGATCATACCTTTAATGTATCATCCACCCATTAATCATTGCATGGTTCAACCTAAACAACCCAAACACTCAAACACTTATATTTTTTTTGTTTTAAAAACTGTGGACTTTTTCTCCTTTTGAAGTCTTTGCCCTCTTTCTTACTTTACTTATATCTCAAGTACTCTTCGTTTTCTTTGTTTAATGTTGTGTAGCAGTCATGTGATGAGCCAAATGTGATCAATTGTGAAAACAATAGTGCATACTTTAGTTTCATTGGTCATGGATTGAAATTTTGAAATTTCAACCTTGAAGAGTTATATACTCTGTTAAGAAAAATGATGATGATCAATAGCTCTCAGGTAAAGTTGATGAGTCGAAATTCTTACTCAACAAATAGTTATTTCGTCAAATTGAGGTTTAACCATTTCCTTGCCTAAATCGACTTCTGTAGCCTGCTGATAACCTTTGCAAATAGTTTTGACCCAGATCAGGACCAACAATACGTCGGTCCTGATCTGGATCTAAACTATTTGACACTCTTTTGATAACTTTGAAATCAGTCAGTAGACAACAATAAAGTCATTGAAAATTACCCAGCATGCAAAGTATTATTTATTTTTGGGAGCAACACACCTTTTTGATTCGTCTACCATCACTGAAGTAAAAGTTGTAGTATCTGCTGTGATCATCATGGTTGTTCCTGTCGTCATCAATGACGTCACATTGCTCGTAGTACCACCGTCACCACTTGGACAAGTACGTGGAGGAGCAGGCTGCTCATTTGCATATAGAATGGCACCAATTGAAAGCCAGAATGACATTCCCAAACCGGCTATCAATCCTGTAAACGCCCCCTGGAAAGTAAAGCTATCTATTCATAAATGAGCCACGACATGTGATTTCCAACAATGTGTCATTTTGATAGGTGTAGTCTCAGACGAGCCTGTGCAGCCTCCTCTTAAGCTTAGAAAGTCCAAATTGTGTAACAGTCATAGAATATTCAAACGACTAGCAAAGGCTCTGATCAGACTGCGCGTATGCGCAGGCTGATCTGAGGCTTTGCTAGTCGCACATATCACATTGTTGGAAATCTTGTGTTAAGGCTAAAATGTGACTAGTCGCGAGACAACTTAATTTCTGTTGTATGAGAATAGCAATTACACAGACCAGTCTGTGCGGGCGCACAGTCTAATCTGTGCTTTTGTTATTCATTTTCCAAAAAGTATTATTCTAGCGTATTGGAAAACGTTGGCTCAATTCGAGAATCAAGCCTCGGATGTACGTAAAGGCGTAGTACTGTGTGTGAAAAAGCTGCATTTTGTTGGAAGGAACTGTCGTTAGAAAAATTAGTTCTATAGCATGTGGGTTCAGCTCTGAAAAAGTCCATTAGTTTGTCACCAGAATGAATGAAGTTTAGGTTTTCTCAATAAAATATCGCTATATAGCGATATTTTATTGAAAAAACCTAAACTTAAAGCTGCATACTCTGTAACTATGAACATTTTTCGAAAAAAAAAATTCTTTTTAAATCATTTGTTAAAGTAGAATTAAGCTATGTTTTCACAATAAAAATGTTCAGTACAGCTGAAAACTGCATGGAAAAGTGAATTATCTTATCAAATAGGTGTTTATTTCTCTTGTTGGTAATTATTTGCGTCCCTCCAATAATTCTAGACCGTTCAATTTTAACATTAATGCAGTTGTTTTGATAGTGATAACTTGTTAAGATTTACGAAAATGGTAAAATGTTTACCTGAATTTGAATAGTTTTACTGTGTTCTTGAAAAAAAAAAAAAAATTAGAAGATCAAAAGTTACAGACTATGCAGCTTTAATTCATAGCATCTTGAGGAATGTTGTAATTTTTCGCTGCAATCGAACTTGTTACTGTATTGGCATCGTTTCTGTGACGTTTACGTCACATTATGTGACGTTAGCGTCACGTTATGAAAGTAGACCCTCAATGTACATCCGAGGTCTGATTCCGCAGAATTGGCCAAGGCAGTTCCAATTGTATTCTAGGAAGTCTCTGTGGCTGAGCAGGCTGGTTTGAGCCTTACCTGGTCGCTAGACCTGACGGCGGATTTTCTCACATCGAGGCCCAAATATAGTATGCTGCCTTTAATTTTTTTTTTAATTATGATAAACATTGTTCAGAATACATAAGCTTATATGCAATATTATGTGAACATATGAATATGGAGACAATTCGAACAACTAGCAATAATTTTTAACTGTTACAGAGAAGAGGGGGGATTAGAGAGAAGCAGGCACAGAGAGCCTGTATATGAAATTAATTAACACGAAGGATTGTAGAGTACTATAGATCATGCGAGTAATTGGATATATTTTATAGATGTGGACAAAGGTCTAACACGAGCCTGAGCTCTTGTATAGCCTCTATTCGTAAACAAGTTTGCCGCTCATGATAAATGGCTGGAGGAATGTAAAAAAGAGAATAAGGAAAACACATAACGGCAATAACAAAAACCCAACAACATAAACCAACAGGGACAGCTAAAATCTCACTCTTCTGTCACATTTGGGAATAAATAATTATACACGAGAGATCATTTCTTAAAGAACTTATTGACCTTGTTGTTAAGGAAGCAAATATATTTCTTTTTTATAGAGGCAAATGAAGCCTTGAATATAAATAATTCTGGAAATAAATTTATTTTGGTAAACAAAAAGCTTTGCAAGAACATATTTGTAATTTACTAATTCATTGTTAACAGTATATAAAAATAGTATTTCCCTGTCCTCTAGAGATGATTCAATGTTGACATTGGTGTTGAGCCATTCTCTTAATTCTCTCCAGAAGTGTATGACCTTTGGACATGACAAAAACAAATGGTGTATTTTTTTGGCTGTTCCTTGCAGTAAGAATATACTCTACTATCAATTTTAGCCAAGAAGGAATTAGTAAGTAAAATATTATTATTTATCTTATATTGGAAATCTCGGAGTTTAACTTTATGTCATTTTTGGTGTTACCAAAGTAAGATTTCTATTCATTTTCACTTATGTCACCTATTTCAGCTTGTCATTTGTTCTGTGGTATATAATCATTTACATTTACAAAAGTATGATAGAACACTCTACAACCTTTTTTGGCATTCATAAGCTTTTTAGCAAAGACATTACATGTAACATTTATTTTGTTTTCAAAGATAAAAACGCGGTTATCATTAAGTTGGGTTATCCATGAGTGGGGTATTTTGTTTAAAAGATATTGATAATCTAAAAAATACCATTGATATTGTACATTGTTTTTAATTGTTCAAACGTATATTTTGCCATTTTGACCAATAATATCAAAGATTACTCTGATGCATTTTTCATGCAAGTTTTAAAAAAATGTTTTTCCACGTTTTATGTTTTTGTTATGCCATTAAGGGCAGTCAAGGATTTGGCCAATGTTTTCATCAGGTAAGATTTTACAGAAGTCTGCCCAAATATGCATTAAATGCTGCCTTTAAGTTCTACATGTAAACTGATTAGCAGTTGTTTATAATAATTTAGAGGAGTTCAGTGGCTCAGTGGTAGAATGTTAGATCTGGGGTCGAGAGGTCGCTAGTTCGAGACTCACTGGAAGCACTGTAGACACTTTATCCTCTGTTAAGTACTGGTTCAACTCAGAAAGACAGGAAAACGTCTCGACATTACTGATAAATTGTTGACTGGGATATAAAACATCAAACAAACAAACAAATAAAGAATATTTCCAGGAACCAATTCATGCTAATCAGAAAATTCCAAAAGATATTGCATACACAGATGAGATGCCTCATTACTCAATAATTCATAGTAGGGTGCTTATCTTAACATAAGATCTTAGCTCCAATGTCCTGGGCACAAATTTACAATGACTAATTAAAGTTAAGTACTACCTCAGTAAAGTGTTGATCTTTCAATATGATATCTTATTTAATGAATTGCCAGCCTCAGTGCAATATATATGGCAAAAGATGTCAGTGTGATCCACAGAATACAAGAAACAATTTTGATTTTAAGAAGTTTCGTATCCTAAAAATTAATACTAAGCTAAGGTAGTACTTAACTTTATGGAGGAATTGTAATTTTGGGCCCTGGTAATTAAGACACTATAAGAATCCATAACTCGCGTGAGTAGGGGATCGAAAATTTGTCCCGAGGATCACCGTTCGGCATCATGAGGCTTGCCAAGTGATGACAAACGGTGATCATGAGGGACAGATTTTGCTATCCCATTCTCACACGATTTATGGATTTTTTTTCTTGCTCACCATTTAATGCCGCATTTTCATCTTTGAAATGGGCTCCCAGAAGTTCCTGAAAATGCTGAGATGCGACATATCACGCCAACGTCACTTTAACCTAACATTCTAACACGACTCCACTATAGAGTCAATGCTAAAAACGTGATAATATATCATTTAATAATTCCAACGTAATGTTTTTATCGTTTTTTGGCGATTTTGGATGGTCTGTTGGCAAATCAAATGGTTTTTACATTTCGATAAAAGCCCATGCGTGTGAATTATTGACTGGGATATTTGATATCTGCCTTGATATCACAGTGCTAAGATAGTGTTAAATATAATAACGAACTGTACATAAAACCAGTATTGTTGTGTTCGAGATAAAACATTCACCAGTTAAAATATAGTTAAGCATGTTGAAAGCTCATTTGAAAACTCTTACACCGTATGGTGGTGCATCTTCAAAGCAACGGGGGAAGCTTTAAGAAATATACTAGGTGACGAATTTATGCGACGTCACTTAACAAACAGTCAGGTCAATGAAGAGAATCGTGATCAAAACTATGTCAAAGCTACATCAACAACGAAATGTTTCAACGCAGTTAGACGGCATCAAAGCGAGTTTTTAAATTGATGCATAGGTGCTACTTATGTGGTGAATTTAGGCAGGAACTTGTGAAGGTAAGTGCTTATAAGACCTGTCGATCCGTGGTACGTAAGGCCTTAATCGAAATGTTCTTCAATGAGCCCAGCAAGCTGTTTGACAAAATAAAACAATTCCAAATTAAATGGGGTTGTTTTTGAGCTCATACTCACATATTTGCTCCAGATAGAATGCAATTTTGATCATAATTTAGCAAAACAAAGTTTTGAACTGACATAATTTTCAAGATGGCTGCCCCATCTTTTATGGACAGCGGTAATGAACTATTTTTCTTCAGCGGGCTTTAAAACTTGAAATATTGTAAACAACCCTTAATAGACTTCGAGCTAAAAAAGGTCCTGCTCCCCCCCCCCTAGGGAATTTTGCAGACATATCCTATCTTGAAGAGAATTTCAAGCTGCATCTTTTAAGAGATGTTTGCACTCTGTGGTCCGGGGCGTTAGTCTCTGACAGCCTGTTACATATGTTACTGTAACAAACTAAGGAAAAAATTAAAATGAAAGTTTGAGCTACAGAAAGAAGACACTAAACCATCTTATTATTCAAATTTCTTATGTTGTTTGCATGCTGGATGCCTAGGCTACATAAAAGTAGCATTTCAAACAAAATTATAGCCTTCTATGGTGTTATATGCGTTACATAGATTAAATTTCCCTTTGAAAGTTGAAATCATGACTAACATCATTCATTTTACAGACGATTTGTGCATTTTTACAAGTGTTTTTAATCTTAGTTTACTAAAATATTCATTTGACTAATAGAAAAAACAAAGTTTGCTTTTCTATCTCAAATACATTGTTTAATATGAGCTATTAAACAACCCTACCCCCAATTTTAAGTAACCAATTTTGGTATCTATTATTGAAGAAAAATGTATGAAAATATTTGACGCTCGTGGATATCTTACATTTTTGGCACTGTCTTGCTAATGCAATAAAGAATCATACATTTGCAAGTTTGACATCAGGATCAGAGCACTTATAAAGTATGTAACGTATGTTACATGGCATAATGAATGAGCTAGGAAATTTTCTTGGAAGTAAGAGATGATATTTCAGAAAAATACCATTTTCACATGTTTTCCTATTAATCTCTAGCCTCTGGTGCCTTAGTCTTCGTATTTACAGTCATTGCTGATAAAAAGCCCATGGAATTGTGTTACCTTTGTTATATATAACCTTTTTAATCACATATTTCCTAATTCCTATAATATTAAAATATATAGACATATAGATAGAAAATAATAGTTCTCATTTAAATGACACAATTTATTAAATATTCCTATAAAATAAAATTATTCAAAAACAATCTTTATTCAAGTCACCCTCACAATGTCTATCATTGTATCTGCTTCTATTGCAAAATAATTACCCATTTCATCATAACCAGTAGAATCATGGCATTGTATTAGGACTGCAAACTGAGTACAATCCTGTTCCTCTCCACCCCTTTGGGAATTGTGCAGACATATCCTACCTTAAAGAACAATTCAAAGTGCATCAAATAAGAGATGTTTGCACTCTATTAACTCGGGGGTTAGCCTGTAATGGTATGATATGTATGTTACCATATCAATTTAAGAATAAATGAATTGAAAGTCTGAGAAACAGAAAGAAGACATAAAACTATCTATTTATTTGAATTATTCATGTAGTTTGCATGCTGAATACCTTTGATACATAAGAAAAGATTTTTTAACAAATATACAGCTTCCTATGGTGTTATATGTGTTACATTAATTAAGATTACTTTTTAAAATTGGTAATTGTGACAAACATCACTTCTACGCATTTCGTGTGATCCTCCTCTTTAGCCATCAAAAGACTTAATTTTCTTTGTATGTGTGGCCAGTGCCAGCGTCAAACAACTTGACTCAGCCAAACTTGAATCCTTAGCATTCTTCAAAAGCAGAAACAGCATGTCAGTGTCATGGGATCAAACACCTGATTAGATATGGGTTTAATGCCATTTCACATATTTGAATACAATTGAGTATGACTCTGGTATATATCTCTTCCTGTTAAGTGACAAGAGCAATCTACCTGCAACTGCCTCTGCATCCGTGCTAGTCAAATGATTACTTTGCTCTAATTTTGCAAAATCTAAGTCTCTACCGTGTACCTCTAAGAATACTTTAAGATTTCTGACATTGGTCGAACAGAAATTTGATAGGCTGCTTTTTTGCATCATTTGCCATGGAACCTATCCAGTCTTTTGGTGCTTAAGTCCTCAGGTCTTAGATCAATAGTATTTTGCTGCGCCCAAAGAACTTTATAAGTTTTCTTTAGTTACAATGTTGACTCTTGATGGTTTTGGCAGACCGTCTGAAACAATTTCTGTTACACCTTGAAAGTTATCTGGTATAAAAGAAAGGATATGAAGTTGGACATTGCCATCAATTATGTTTGAAGTTGGTTGTTTTTTGATGTCAGTACATTGAAGCATGTCTTAAAATAATGTAAAACCTATGATTTCTCCATTTTTGCAGCCATATCATTAGCTGTTGCATTCCAAAGAAGGAAAGTATTGGATAACCAGTAGTTCTATATTATGCTCTATGGAAGATTTATACAGAGTAAACAAGTTAATAAGGTGCCTCATTTCATGATCCATTGAAAACACTGAAATTGAAAACACCTGCCTCTGACTGTGTAATCAAAAAGGATGTCAATACAATGCCCTTGCTCATTTATTATGACGAGTTATATATGTTACATCCTTTAATAAGCGCTCTTATCTTAGAAATTTAGTGAATCATTGAATTGAAAGGGTCTAATTTGCGCTCTGTTCATCCTGCATTTCATTGCTTTACCTGCTGTGATACATCTAGTTCGTTTATCTGAAGGAAAAGAGTAACCTCGGTTTCAGCACTTCAGAAGTACTAAGACTTCAAATAAGTTTTTGAATGCTTGGGGAAAGATAATAAGTGCAGAGACATTATTAGATGAAAAATATGTGGGTTGCATGTATGGAAAGGCTACATTTATAAAAGTTAAACAGCTAAGATATGATTCTTTATCACAGAAATATCAAGGTACATCAGTCCAGGTACTCATTGCCCTTAATGGCATAGTTTTCTTCCTTGTAAAGCTTTAGTCTTTCTCCTACTTGCAGAATATCACTTGAAACACATACTCAAAGAGCCAACTATTAGGAATTCATATCAGTTTCCGAATGTTCCAAGCCATAAATGGCAAAATTGGAAAGTTGATAATGGCTCATCAATTTTGGGTGGACTGGTGGTAAAATTGAATAACAGTAAATGATTGAAATATTGTGTGATGATTCTACTAGTTGCAAGGAGGCGTGTGATAATAATGATTACCACAGAAGCAGACAATGACAAACGTTTAACATGAGTGTTAAATCGATGAGAAATAGTTTGGACCATTTCATTTATTGTATTTTCTTGTAAAAATGTAAAACTATCTTTCCTATTTGTGGCTCTATATTTAGCATTATATGCACAGTATTAGGAAATGTGTCCAAAAGGTCATTGATAACATCTGTAACACCAGTCCATGGGCTTGATAATCAAAAATGAATATAATTTCTAGTGTTTTGGCACCAAAGACTTATAAGTACACATTAAGTGTCCTGATCTTAAACTTAATGACATCTTGTAGATATATGAGCAAGACAGACTAAGAAAATGAAAAATATCCACAGGTTGTAATCGCTTTCATGTGTTTTACTTAAACGGTAATATCACAATTCGCTTCTCTGTAAAACTGGGAGTAGGGCTGTGTACTATTAGCTCCTATATGATAAGATAGAAAAGCAAACTTGGTTTTTCCTATTCATCAATTGAGTTTATGTTTGTAAAATCTAATAAAACAGTTTGAAACCAAGTCATAGTAGTTGTTTACCAACATGATGATAGCCACAATTATAGCTTTTAAATTATAATTAGGTTCATGTAACACACATAACACCACAGTTAGCCGTATTAATGTTAAACAGCTTCCATATGTAGTAAAGACATCCAGTATAAAGACTATAAGAATGTCAATTTATTAGATAATTTTAATGCCTTCTTTTGGTAGCTCAAACATTCAAATTTCTTATTCTCAAATTGATATAGTAACATATGTAACAAGCTGTTACAGGCTAACGCCCCGACTTACAGAGTGCAAACATTTCTTATTAAATGCACCTTGAATGATTACATAAGATGTAATTTGTCTGCAGAATTCCAAAGGGGATTAGGATGGAAAAGGCCCTTACTCAGCTTGATGTCAAAATACTGTTTGATGATTTTACTTATCACGCTAACATATGTAACGCTCTCTGATCTGTAAAACTTGATGACAACTAGCAGATCTATAATCGTTATCATAGGAGCCAGTTTAAAATCCCTAAACAGTGTAAGATATCCAACAGCTCCGAGTTTTTTTACAATTTTAGCTCAAACTTTCAAACTACATTTCCTTTATTTGATATAGTAACGCATGTATCACACTGTTTCAGACTAACTCCCCAACATAGAGAGTGCAAACATCCCTTATTAGATGCAGCTTGAGTTGTACTATAAGAAGGAATATGTCTGCAAAATTCCGTCGAGGAGATTAAAACATTTTTAGGCATATCTTACGTAAAGACAAGGAGCTTGCCCATTTTTTACATCAGGTAACATATGCTACAGCCTCTGATATTAAAAATTTTGCAACAAACTTGCAGATTTATGAGTTTTTTTATATAAGCAAATAAATCCCAAACAATGAAACTCATTCATCAACTGCAAATATTTTTTAACAATTTTTACTTTAGTTTTAATACCAAACATTTCACCTTAAAACTGGGTAGGGGTAGGGTTGTTTAATTGCTTATTTCAGAAAAAATATTTAAGCTAGGGAAACAAACTTTAATTTTTCTGTTAGCCAATTGCATAAGCTAGTCAGACATGGTTAAAAACATTTTGCAAAACACACAGAGAGATTGTGAATGTAAATGATGTTAGCTACACTTGCAAACTTTAATAGGTTATCTGATTTATGTAACGCATATGACACCTTAGGAAGCCGCAATTTTGTTCAAATGGCTGTCATACGTAGTTAAGATATCCAGTATGCAGACTATATGAATGATTTTTAAAAACAAATATTTTAATGTTTTTAATTTGTAGCCCAAACTTTCAATTTACTTTTTCTTAGTTTGATTAAGTAACGTATGTTACAGGCTCTTACAGACTAACGCCCCGGAACATAGAGTGCAAACATCTCTTAAAAGACTCGGCTTTCAATTCTCTACAAGATAGGATATGTCTGCAAAATTCCCTAGGGGGGGGGGAGCAAACCCATTCTCAGCCATCCGTCTATAACAAATGAGTTGTTTTGTTCCAAAGTTGGAATTATAAGGAATGAATTGTTATTTTTTTGGATTTCATCGATAAAATCCACAAAAATTAAATTAATTCCTATAATAATTCACTGTTTTGAAAGCTTGAAAAAGCGCGCACTAGCTGATGTTATTTGTTACTGCAAAATGACGTCAGTCATGGCGTTAGACGGTGTAACATTGTATTTACGCTCGAAATATGTTACAAATACATTTAAACGTATGCGACACAGTCCAACTATTGTCGGGATTTATCCAGTGCAATGGTCGAAAGTTGGAAGAAGCTGAAGACTTCAAATGTCTTTTCGTCTTTTATTGTGTTTTAGAATCGAAATAAATCAGCTCTAGTGCGTGAATTCTTGAGTAATAATTCACTGTTTGTCTGTCAGTTGTACGAAGATAAATTACTTTTGTCGTGCCTTCATGATTTGATCTTCTTTACAACTGACCTCGAAACAGTGAATTATTATACAACAATTCATTGCTAGAGCTGATCTATTTCTTAAATTCCAACGTGTTATCCCACGTATCCCATGGGTTAGCACGGATATATGAGATAGAATTACCTCATATGGGTAAAACAGCAAAAAAAAAAACACAAGAATTTGCATTACATTATTGGATGGCGCAAACTAAATTCACGATTGTTCAAGGAAACGTTTGAGTTAGAGCTTCCATTCACAGAACAGAAAAGCAAGGGCTGCTCAAAAGAAAAAAAGATCCTATGACGGTTCTGACTTTAATATATATCTATAGAGTAGAGGGTTGGGGCCTGATGTTGTGTCTTTGGTCGGTCCCACAGGAGTTTAACTGTCCAGGATTCAGGTGTTTGTACTTTTGAGTCCTTATCTTTGTTTTATCTCCTTTTTATATCTTGTGATCACCTGCTAGGAAAGGGCTGACCTCTTGGCTCTCTTGTGTGTTGTGTTTTCCTGTGTTTTGTCACTTTCCCATATGGTGTCCCAGGTCAAGTGTGGTAATTGATTGTATCATTACCTGGCCTTTGCCTTCCTATTTACTTTCAATAAGTAATGCTTATTAGATCCCCCAACCGCAGAGTAAAAGTAAATGAAAATAAACTTAGTTTTGGCAAGTTATAGTTCATACCAGCATACCTTAAGTTTGAAAACTAGGTTTTAGTATCTGTGCACATCATCTTTAAGTTGGCAACCAGCAACATTTTGTAAGATAAAATGCACAAGAAATATCACATCTGAAAGTTCTTTAATTAAATAAAAGCTTATATTGATATTTTCATGCCTGGTCACGTGATTCTTGTCGGTTGTGAATTTTAGTGCTCTGCGATTTTGGTCAAATTATTTATTATTTTCTGGAAGATTAAGGATTATTTTATGTTGGTAACAATCTTAAAGTTACATTTGTTCAGTTAGTAACAATCTTCAGAAATGGGAAAGCACAACAAATCAAAAAAAAAAAGGAAAAACAGTATGAAGGGTCAAGTGGGCTACAAAAGAATTCGCGTAATGGCGGCTCACCAGGTAAAATCGCAGTGAGCGATACGCTACACCAAGTTAATTCAGTTCTCTATAACTGTGATAATGATGAAACTGTTGAAACTGTTGAATTAAGCAACTCAGTATTTGAACCTGATCAGAGGAGTTCGCTATCAGATGCAAGTGGTAGTATGTCGCCAAGTATCATATCAGACGGTGCAGACACTTCTAATTTACCCACAAATTTGGATTTATTTAAATATCTTAAACAGATGGACTCAAAAATTAATGTAATGGACAAGAAATTGGAAAAATTAGATTCTCTTGAAAAAAAGGTATGTGAAGTGGATGGTGACATGAAAAAGCTGTGGAATTTTGTGCATGATCAGCTGAAAGAAAATAAAGACTCCATTACAAAAATCAGCGATCGTATTGACACATTTGAGTTTGCTTTGGGGACAGCGCATAAACAAATCACACAGTTGAACTCAGATAAGAAAATAATGCAGGACTCAATACTTTATCTGCAATCACAGTCAATGAGGAACAATCTCGTGTTCTCTGGGATAACGGAAGATAACCACGAAAATCCTGAGACAACAGAGGTCAAAGTGAGGCATTTCATGGTGGATAAACTTTAGATCGCCCAGGACATTGTTGACGGGTTTCAACTAGAGCGTGTCCATAGAATGGGCAGCAACTCATCTGGTACTCATGCTATGGCCCGACTTAGAAATGTGGTAGCTAAATTCCTTCACTTTAAGGACCGCGAGACCGTTCGTCGTGCGCCCATGAACCTCAAAGGCACGGGGTATTTTGTAAATGAACAATTTCCTAAGGAAATGTCTGATAGAAGAAGGGAGCCACTCCCTAAGATGCTCCAGGCAAAGCGCGACGGCAAAACTTCATGGTTGAGTTATGATACTCTGTATATAGACGGTCGTCCTGTGCGTAGTGAACGCTAGGATGGTGCGGAGGCTGACCTAAGTATTGTGTCATGGAACATTAATGGACTTACAAACAGTAAGCTTGAAGATACTGACTTAATCACTTATTTCTGTAAGTTTGATATAATTCTTCTCTATGAAACATGGACAAACGGTAATTCCGATATTGCAATAAACGTTATAAAAGCTACAACTTGTTTAAAAAGCTTCAAAACAGACGCGCAAATAGATGTAGTGGTGGGATAGCTATTTATATAAAAGAAGGTATTTCAAACGGTATTCAAATTGTCCGAAATCATTTTGATACTATCATATGGTTAAAATTCGACAAAGACTTTTTTAGAACTGGAAAAGATATATATCTTTCTTGTGTGTACATTTGGGGCGAAAACTCGCCTGCACATAATTAAATAGATGTTGATCTCTTTGCACTATTGCAGTCAGATATTACCCATTTCCAGTCGCATGGTTCGGTATTTCTGTGTGGCGATTGTAATGCCCGGGTAGTCAATGGCTCAAGGCCAGACTATATTACCTGTGACCGTTACATTGGTAGTATTGATGATCATGAGTACTTGCCCGATATACCATTGCCGAGACGTTCTTTGGATAGCACGTGCAATTCACATGGCACAAAATTGTTAGAGCTTTGTAAATCTACGTCTCTACGTATAGCCAACGGTAGACTGGATAGTGATCACTTAGTCGGCACCTATACATATGCTTGTAATGCTGGGAGTAGTGTAATAGATTATTTGATTCTCAGTCAACATGATTTCAGTCATATTGCAAATTTTAACATTGGCTCTTTTTGTGAGTGGTCCGACCATGCACCGCTATCTTTTAGCATACGATGTAATATGGTGACGGTCAAGGACGATGATTCACAGTATATCCACACCAGCATAAAATGGAACGATTCACTTCGAGACGATTTTCGCCGGGGTATTATAGGTAGACTGACCGACTTTAACTCTGTAATTGATAATATTGATGCTAATGATAAGAGTTCTGTTAATTTATGTGTTGAAAAGTTTACACAAATTATTAACGATGTTGCTAAGCCATTATTTTGCAAGTCAAAGACTTATAAAGAGGTTTCATCTTCAAACTGCTATAATAAAAGATTGTGTAATAAATCAGAGTGGTTCGATGAAGAATGCAAAACTGCAAAACAGTTATATCACTCCTCTATGCAACGTTTCAATGCTTTTAAATCGGATGAAAATCGGCAAAATATGTGCACTCTTAAAACAAAATATAAAAAAATAATAAAGAAAAAAAAAAGCAAACCTTTCAATATCGCAAGGTACGAGAAATCGAAAAATTGAGGCATGCTAAGCCAAAAGATTATTGGAAACTTTTTAAAAGAAAAAAACAAACTGATTCGAAAATTACTCTTGATGCTTTTTTCGATTATTTTTCAAATATGCAGCAAAATCTTTCAAGTGTGGTAAATGAGGAAAGTGAAAATTTCTTTTCAAATTATGATTTCGATACGGATGAATGTAACTTTAACGAACTCGACCGACCAATAACGTCGTAAAAGATTGGGAAGGTTGTTCAAAAGTTAAAAAGAAATAAAGCATTTGCTGGGGACCAGTTATTGAATGAATACTTCATCGAATCACTCGATATTTTATCCGGGCATCTTGTTGACCTATTTAATGCAATATTAAATTCAGGTAATTTCTCAAGTCAATGGTCTGAGGGGTATATTGTACCGTTATTCAAAAAGCATGATCCCAGTGATGTAAATAATTATTGAGGAATCACCCTAGTCAGCTGCTTTCCCAAAATATTTACTGGGATATTAAACCAACGCCTGACTGACTGGGCTGAAAATAATGATATTAGTTCGGACTCACAATTTGGATTTCGTAGAGGGCGCTCAACCACAGATGCAGTCTTTGTTTTACACTCCGTTATTCAGAAAGTTTTATCTGAAAAGGGTAGATTATATTGTGCCTTTGTTGATCTCAAAAAAGCCTTTGACAGCGTGTACTTAAATGGTTTATGGTATAAGTTATGCAAAATAGGAATAAATGGCAAAATGCTGAAAATTATCAAAGATATGTATAACCAAGTGAAAGCCTGTGTTAGGGGATGTAACTCTTACTCAGATCTTTTTGAACTAGCAATTGGTCTAAAACAAGGGGAAGTAATCTCACCCTTACTTTTTTCATTATTTATCGAGGACTTGGAGCTGTTTTTACAAAATGACCCCAATTGTGGTCTTACGTTGGATGATGTTACTTTTATTCTCATGCTTTTTGCAGACGATATGGTGATTGTAGCCAATAATGTGCAAGATCTTCAGAAAAGTTTGGAACTTTTACATATATATTGTACGAATTGGGGGTTACAGGTTAATACTGAGAAGACAAAAATAGTGGTGTTTAGAAAAAGGGGCAGGCTTAAAGATGATGAATCGTGGACGTATAATGGCGTTTCCTTAGAGGTGGTAAATGATTTTTAACTATTTGGGCACTGTTTTTAACTATACTGGTAGTTTTGCATTAAATCAAGAGATGCTAATTGAAAAAGGGCTAAAAGAGTTAAACTTTCTGTTGTTTGATACAAAAACCTATGCACTCACACCAAAAGTCATGTGCCAGTTGTTTGACTCGTTTGTAGGTTCCATTCTGAGTTATTCGTGTGAAGTCTGGGGTTTTGGAAAATGTAAATCTATTGAAAGGATTCACCTTAAATTTTGTAAGGCGGTATTAAAAGTAAGATCGTCCACTTGTACTTTGGGTGTGTATGGTGATCTAGGAAGGTATCCTCTGTATATTCAAAGGTATGTGCGCATCATCAAATTTTGGTGTCATATTGTTTCATCGGACAATATTCTTGTCACATATTTTTACAATAATATGGTAGAAGCGTGTAATAATGGTGCAACAAATTGGGCTGGAAATGTGAAGTCACTGTTGGATAATTACGGGTTTTCGTATGTTTGGAACAATCCACATGCAGTTAACTTGAGTAGTTTTCATTTAGTCTTTAAAGAAAGGGTAGTCGACATTTTCAAACAAACTTGGATTAACGATTTATCTAGGAGCAGTGTACTGGTTTTATACAAAGAATTTAAATCTGGGTTGGAGTATGAGCGTTAATTGGACCTATTACCCTATAAACTTAGAATTGGAATTTCACAATTAAGACTTTCTGCACATCAACTCAGGATTGTCACAGGGCGTTACTCTCACAACAGAATTGACAGATCAATGCGCCTATGTACTCTTTGTGATAGGTCAGATATTGAAGACGAGTACCATTTCGTTATCATTTGTCCAGCATATAGTCATTTACGTCAACAATACATTAACCCATATTACTACAGGCACCCAAGTGTTTATAAGTTCATATTATTAATGAAAAGCACCAAACTTGGCACATTAAAAAAATTAGGTAAATATGTCCTTGAATCATTTACTCAGAGAAAATCTCTTTTGAATCATATAACTGAATAGACATGTAAGCTTAAAAGTTTTTTTGTTTGTTTCGCTTTAGATTTACGGTACTTTAATGGTGACTATGGTTCTTGTGGAGCGCCGTCTTCTGTAGCAATTGAGCTGAAGTTGACGGCACTTGAACCATAGACACTATTAAAGCAACCACTTTTATTTTCTGCTCATATACACATACACAATAAAACGGCGAGAGTCCTCTGTAGGACATTCCTAAGGGAACTACTGCTTTGGGATCTTCGTCGTTCACAGGCCATCGTTGAGAAGTGATAATGTATAAAAATTACTTTGAATTTGTCTTGTTCTTCATGTATGCATGATACTTATTCCCAGACCTTCTTGTATTTCGTTTCGACAAGATGGCCCCTGGGTCTTTGTACGAAGCCTGTGTGTATAAAAACTGATGCTGATGGTCCTCTTGTTTACACGAATAAGAGCCATTCGCTGCAGTTTTATTTTAACATACATGCGAGGCAATTTAAATTACTTGCTGTTTTGGTTAAACAGTGTTTTGGCCCTCAGGGCGCCTGCAAAACTGAACTCAAGGGTGCTGTGTGCTTGAGTCGTCTGCTACATGTGTGTGTTTACTATAAGTATTGTTAATGAAACTGTAATAGATGCAAACAGTGTGGGCCTGGACTAGGCTGCTCCTATAGGAGCAGTCTGATATGGGTCCATCCTGTTTTGGAAAACAACATAATGTGTCAAAAGTCTCATAAATCATTTCAATGGACTACAGGGCAGACTATTTATATTTTTTTGAGACTGATGGTTTAGGGGTTACGTCATGTCTAATAGCCCGTTAACAACACAAGAGAGCATTGTATGAAAAAAAAATGGTTATTCGGTATACTTATTTGAACGAAGTCGTGAGAGGGCCTATTCGCGTTATATGGGACAACAAACGTGTGGTCCAACATGTGCACTAGTAGCACTGATTCGCCTGCACGTTTTTTGTTCGATATGGAGAGTTTATTAGCTAATCCTTGTAATTTGATGATTATCCAAAGGATGTTTTGTAGTGGTGGGTTCGTAAGATAGGCTTTCTCTCGACGTGACTCATATGGTGAAGTCCAGTATATAACTATTCATATAGTCATGTGACATTGCTTGATTGGTTGAAAATGCTTTCTCAACATCGTTGAACAATTGTTCTTAAATATTTTGAGTTCAAGAAATGCGTTCATTTTTTCTACTGTTATACTGTGTACACAATCACAGTGAGGTGACGAACTAGACTTGCAGTTAAAAATCATATATATGTCCAATCGAGTACATGCAGCAGCAAAATGTCTAACTCTGATCGTGTACAAAGTAAAAAGATACACTTTAAAACGATACAATTCGAATTTTCATATATTTGTATTTCTTGCAATGTTTTTCATAACATATCACATATAATTACATTTTTTTTTCGTCCTATATAATTGTCAGCTTTATACAATAGTTTTTTTGCTTTTTGATATACCAATTTAATCTCTAGGGTCCAGCTGAGCTACCATACAGAACTGAGTCAGCAATCATATCTGCACAAAAGGGACGCCACAGGCACTTTTTGTATAGGTGGGAGCTGACTGGGTGATGGAATTGGGCTCAGCCTCCAGTTATTGAAATGGATGATGGAACTGATTTGAGTTGAAATTATCAAAAATTCTAACAGTTATCAAAAATTCTAACAGTTGAATAAATCATAACATACACCTTAACCCATGAATGTCTTTTATTGGCATATGTGGGTTAAGCCAAGATCGTTAGATAAGCACTACAACTTGATTTAAGTATTCTGAAAGTATTTGTGACCTTGATATGTAAATTACTATTGAATTTGATTGACTAGAAACTGTATAGTTTACGTCAAATAAACAATCTGATCTGTTCTGTTCTGTTCTGTTCTGATATAATGTCTAAGTTCTCAAAAGCTATCTTTTGTCAAAATTATTTTCTTTTGATGCATATGTTTAATATATCTATATGGTGTAGTTAAATTATTGGATCAATTCATCAAAAGCTGTGGTAGAATTGATCGGCTTATGAAGCCAATACTTATGCATACACAAAAAACATATTGGGGACAAATTGTCTAAGATCTCATAGTTGTCATTTTGTTAAAAACTATTTTTTGAACCAAACGACTTCATGCATATCTTCAATGTATCTATATTATTAAGTTGTGGTAGGAGTTGATCAGCTCGTGTATGCACTATCATAGCATGAACATAAACCCTATTTAGAATTACAAAGGGCAATAACTATAATAGAATTGGCCACAAACCCTTACTGTTTGTCTTTTAGATATGAATATGTTTGCAAGGTTTGATGAAATTCTAGCAATGACTCTTAAAGATATTAAGGAAACTAAACGTTACGGACAGACATACGGACAACGTTCTTATAGCTGCCATTTTGTCAAAATTTAGTTGTTTGGAACCAAAACACCTTCATGCATATGTTCAATGTGTCTACATTGCAGTGGCAAAGTATAAAATTGCTCCATTAAAAGAGCCATTTAGAATTACAAAGGGAAATCACTTAATTAGAATCGGCCCCTAGATCTTAACTTTTTTATTCAAAGTAGTTCTCTTGTAGATATGAATAAGTTTTCATGGTTTTATGAAATTCCAGCAATGACTCTTTAATATATGAGCCGGTGCATGAGATTTCAAACAATGTGCTATGATGGAACCAGCAAAGTCTCAGATCAGCCTGCGGATACGCGCGGTCTGATCAGAGCCTTTGCTAGTCGCTTGAGTATTCTATGATTGTTAAGCTACTGACTGAACACCATTTGGAGTTGCTTAGCTTAAAAGGAGGCTGCACAGGCTGAGTCTATACTTGTCAAAATGCAACATTGTTGGAAATCACGTCACGGCTCATATTCAGGAAACAAAACGTAATGGACGGACGGACATAGGGACAACGTGAAAACAGTATACCCTCCACAAACGAAGTTTGCGGGAGTATAATAAAGGACTCCGTAATTACCTTGTAACAGGTTAATAGCACAGCCTAGAGAACTGGTTGAATACATGAGAACAGTTTGTAGATGTTATAAAGAGACAATACATGCATTGATGTACTAAGTCTGGGTAATAAATTGTTCACGAAGATGATGCCAGTTCACTGTGCTAATATCTGTCTCCCGCCAGGCACATATAATAACCGCTAAGCCCAGCTGGCATACATTCTTAGGCCACCACCGTCGGCCCACAAACAAAACCCCATTTCAATGACACTTTGTTGTTATGTGCTTACTGGCAAGTATAAACATGACTTAGATAAACAAGTCCTCGTACTACACCAAAGATACTGAGGGCCATTTTGGGGATACATAGGTAAAATAGTTTCATGACAAAATACAAACACTATATATAGTATTGTTTACTGTCATCGTCATGGACCCGGTCACCTGTTAACCTGATGGTACCCCTTAGGGGGTAACTTGGGGATAATTTTGGTACAGGTGAGCGAGCCAGAATTTTTAAAACCTACCCCAATCATATACTTGATCTTGATAAGAAATGACCTATTCATATACTTGATTAATCAAAATGTTTACCTAGCAGTGCTGTAAAAGGAGCTTTTTGGCAGGCACATGCATACTATGTCATATATAGGTCGTTACCCCCTCCCCCCTCGAGATTGTACCAGGAGCCAACTCACAACAGTAAACAAAACGTGATTTATACCAGTGAGTATTGCCCGTTATTTATATGATATTTACCCATGAGTTAACCATCGGTATAAACATGGCGCAGATAAACAAGCCCAGAAGTGGTCCGCCTACCATACCGTAGATACTAAGAGCCACTTGAAGGATCAGTGGACCAAACAATTCCGCAGCAAAAGCCAAGCCTATGGTAACAGCACCACTCACAATTGCTGTAAAATAAATATATACTCATCCTTAAGGGGATATACCTTTCAAAAAGCTCTTACTAGAATGAAATTTTTCCTGTATAAACAAAAAATGCTTTTTTTCAAAGAGAAGGATACCTTTGGCCACATTGTTGTATGAACAATTTATACTTCTCACATATATCACTTTACGCCCCAACATACAGTTTATGAGCAAAATAGTCTTTTAAGAGTCACTTCCCGGTTTGATACCGTTTACAATATTGTGACACGCTTGGTGAACTTCATTAGAAAAAACTAGTTGCATGAACATGACCTACAATTATCCGACTACAATATGTAGAAGTATTTTTGCCCAAAATGTACCAATTTCTGAGAGAAAAAAATGATATTTACAAATTTTACTAATGAGCTTTTCAAGGTCAAATTGAAAAATTGTAAATAATACCAGAAATACATATATTTTGGGTCAAAATACTTCTAAATATCGTAGTCAGATAATTGTAGGTCATGTTCATGCAAATGGTTTTCTCCAAAGATCATCCAGCGTGTCACAGTATAGTAAACGGTATCAAACCAGGAATTAACTCTAAATAGACTGATAAGCATGCTGCCGATTGCTCAAAAGCTGTATGTTGGGTAGTAAAGTGATCTATGTGAGATATATAAATTGTTCATACAACAATATGGTCAAAGGTATCAGTCTCCTTGGTAAAAAAGCATTTTTTGTTTATACAGGAAAAAATTCATGCAAGTAAGAGCTTTTGGAAGATATATCTCCTTATGTTTAACATCATTCTAGTGTTGTAAGTTTTAATGTTGTTGTTTTTGTTCTCAATAAGATAAAGGGGTAAACTTTACAGAGGCTGGTCTAGGTCAGTAAGATCTGATGACCAGAAGAAATTCTTAGACCATGAACAATTAGATTTAGTATGCAGATTAACAGATTGGGCATACAAAAATTATTTGAAAGACATCCTTTGCTTAAATAATGAGGAAAATGACATTGATGTCCCTCCCAAGGTCAAACCCAAGACATTGTGCTCAGTCCTGAGACACTCCAAGCAATATTCTAGTTGAATTGCAGCACTGAAATCCAAAGACAAAACATACACAGCAGACTCAGACAAGTCAAACACCTTAAATGAACTTGTCCATTCTGTTTTCATTCCCAAAAGCCCAATAAGTCTCAAGCAACTTGCACAAAAGACCCTGCAGAACCTACAAAGTTCTGGCATGAGCCCCCTTCAAACCTACAAACCTGCATGATTCTGGTAAGAACCCCGACCGCTTCAAACCCAGCCCACATCCCAAAATGCTTGATATTCAAGTTTCCACCAATGGCATATGAAAACTGATCAACGGTCTAAACCCCCATAATACTGCTGGCACAGATAAACTGAAAACAGACCCTTTATAAAGAACTTGCTTCATCTTGAAACTAATCTATCAAACATCCCTTGGTACAAGAAATCTCCCATTCATCTGGAAATAAGCCAATCTAACCCATATTTACAAACAAGAGATCCACCAGCGGTGCAATATATGCCCCTTTGCTAAGACAGATGGGGCATCACTTGCAAATTTAGAAAGGAGGAACATTCATTCCTGTGTCTGATACATCGGCCTGACTAAATTCTTTGTAAGTGATGGCATGTACATGAATGTAAATTATATAAGAAAGCATAAAACACAATGAAAGTGCCATAACTCAGAAGCAGAAAGCATCCGTAATTGACCTGAAATATGTTCCTATAAAGTTTCATGAAGATTTCTCAAATAGTTACTGCGTTATGGGGCGTACAAAAAATGGAAAAAAAGGAAAAAGAATTAATCAAAGGGGCATAAGTTGGAAACTAGATATGGATGGACAATCATTCTTGCAGGCGACACATTGCCTTTACCTTGTACACATTCCTATACAATTTCACAAAGCTGTCCCAAACGATTACCGAGTTATGGAATGTACACGAATAAAAAATACACAAAATAATCAAAACAAACAATCAAAGGGCCATTACTCTGAAACGAAATAATTAAAAGTAATCATAATTGTTTGCGACACTTTGTCTTGACCTATAACATATTCCAATAAATTTTCATGAAGACTTATACGAGGGTCATCCAATAAAGAATGAAACTTTTTCTTTAGCGCAGTAAATTTACATGTTAGGCTTATGAAATTTCTTTCAAAGCTAGCTCATCTTTTTGGCTGTTCACATGTACCATATTCGATGTTTTACATAGTTGCAACTTTTGTTGCTAGGCAACATTAGAAGACTGGGCAAACATGCGTGGACGGCTCACTATAGGTGGTTACCATAGCAACAGATTAAGATGTATAGTTCATTTTTCTACTAGTACTTATATATGTTCATGCAATCTGTCTATAGCCAATAGGGGAAAGTAATGTTTCAGATTCTTGAGCCGTTACTATGGTAACAAAGCTTAAAAAATCAAGTTTTCAAGAAATATCTGGTATTTTCCCTGACCTCTGGACTTTAAAAGTTAATATCAAATAGTCGAGGGCAATTAAAGTGAACATAGTTCTGCTCATGTATACTTAATAGCAATAAGCTGCAGATAACGAAACATTTTGTGGGATATCCTTCACCTACATAGTTACCATAGCAACACAAAGTAGTGTGATTATAAAAAATCAAGTAAATCGGTTGCTAGGCAACCAAAATAAAGGATATGCATATTTGGTTCATCTTTTATAGCATTGTATGTAACACTAAGATTGTTTAGTAGAAGCAATTATATAAAGAGGTTATATTCTATCTATGAGTGAAAATAAAAGACTTTCAATAAACGTGGGTTTTCAAAAAATAATGTACACGTGGCCATGCGTCTTCAAGTCCTTCCACAAAACATTCCGATACTATGGCAACTGATCAATCACAAACATATTGTTTATATTCCTGAATTGCTAAGATGTAATACTATTATTATGGTGAATTTTAACTAAATACACACACAGGTTTTCATTCTATGAAGAAAGTCTCATTCTTTATTGGATGACCCTCGTATAAAGGTTACTGAGTTTGATGCATAGAAGATTGTTTTACAATAATTCAAGGAGCATTACTCATTAACTAAGAAAGATTATTACACGATACATCGATTTGACCTATTACAGATTCCTTTAACGTTTCATGAAGATATATGTAACGGTTACTGACTTATGGTACGTACAAGATGTTTTACAATAATCAAAGGTGCATAACTCAGACACTTAGAAAGGGATAATAACCATTATTGTATGTGACACATTGTCATGACTTAATGCTTATTCCTATAAAGTTGCATGAAAATATCCCAAATGGTTACTGATTTATATGGTGACCAAGAATATTTGTTAAAATTAATCAAAAGGGCATAACTTAGAAGCTAAGATAGGGGGAACAACAATTTTGCAAGCGACGCATTGTCTTTACCTAATACATATTTCTATAAAATGGCATTAAGATATCATGAACAGCGAGTGAGTTATGGGTGCACCAGAATGTAAATTACACAAAATAAGCGTAAAAACACAATCAAAGGGCCATAACTCAGAAACAGAAATGAAATTAACTGTAATTATACGCGACTCATCGTCTTAATCTGATAAACATTCTTATAAAGTTTCATGAAGATATTAATATATCCTAAACAGTTACTGAGTTATGGGCCTTACAAAAACTTTTTGGAGAAAAAATATCAAAGGGGCATAACTTAGATAGGGGAACAATCATTCTTGTGCGCAACACATCGTCTTCCCTAATACACATTCCTTTGAAATTGCATGAAGATATCATGAACTTATTATTCACTAAAATAACATTTATTTGCTAACAGTTACCCTCTATTTTGATCTTAGTAATGTTGACTTATATTGATATTATTCAGGTTTAAATAATTATGTATTGGTTCTATGTTGATTGAGTTCCCTTACTAACTGGGTTCCCATCTGTAAATAATAAAACAAAACATTGTTTGAATTGTGCTGTGTTAAAATGGGCAATGGAATCCATCCTCTTTCATTAGGTTTAACACATCTACCTTAACAAATTAATTCATAAAATTGGATGCTCAAATAAACCATCCCCTACAAGGGTGTGTGGTTCAGAGATCTGAATACTTACCTATTATTTTTGACAAGATGGTAGCTTTTGGTTCTCCTACAGGTTTACCATAGAAGTGGACTGAAGCTGGCTCTACGATATCAGCCATGAACACGAGAGCGATGGCGTTGATACCGGAGGAAACCGTGCTGAAATGATATAATCATGACATCAACCTCACTAAACGCTTTGCCTACTGGGTAATTGTGCATGATTTTTGTCGTCTGCTGATTTTTCTTCTTCAAAATCAACGCTTTCGAAAGATCCTCTCAATATAATCACCAGAGTGTCGCTGGAGTGACCACAAATATAAGGCTAGCTCAAGAAATACATCGCTTTTTCTTTGTTGAGACAAATAGTTAGTTTTTGAAACGTACAGTAAAAGCTGTGTAAAACGGCCACTCTCAAAAAGACCAGAAATTGGTTTTCAAGACCAATTATCGCTTAATGCAGGACAAATGTATTACAGAATGCGCCAAGGGGAGCATTCTGCAATACTTTTGACCTTCATTAAGTTACCATTTGTCATTAAGACATTTGTTTGTCTATTTGTGAGTGACCGTTTTACACAGGTTTTACTGTATATTATTTTGCCATAACTTGTCTGTGAAGAAAGTTACGAATCTAGATACATTCATACTCGAACATTCCTTGTAGAAGGCTGTATAGTTTTGAAAACAAACATAGTCTATTTAAAGGAAGTTGTTACTTAGTAAACACAGGTAAAGAGCTGTTATTTTTCACAGTTTTACATCAGCCGCACACAAAGATGAGGACATAAAGTGCAAATATAATATGAGGCAAAAACTGGGTTTTAAAAAGAAGGAATATACCGCATAGTATGCCTTTTAGCCCGGCCTAGGTTATACCTGTAACAATACAAAGCCGCATAGTATGCAATGGTTTAACTTTGCAAGAAAATGTCCTCCCAGTGGTTTGGGGAACAGGGGGCATGGCATTTATTTCATGAGAACAAAGACAAATTTTGTGGGAAACAGGGGGACAAAGACAATATTGGGGAACAGGGAACATAAGAAAACAAATTTTCAATTTTTGGGGAACAGAGGAACAAGCCAATATTTTTTCTCAGACCACAGAAAACCCCCTAATCACACAGAGAAAGAAACGAGACGGTTCTTTAAAGCACCCAAAACGCATGTTTAAAGTAATGGATACGAAAACTATCACAATTGTACGCTGACAAATTGACTATCTGGATATATGAACACGGCAAATACAGACGGTATTTTTAGTAAGCAAATCAGCTAGCTCCCCTCCCCCAGTGAGACGATTGCCAACCTTGAAAGGACACAAGTCATGCACCCTAAAACCAGAACTAAACATGAACCAATAATAAGTATTGAAAGTAACAAAAACAACAACATAGCATCCTTAAATAAGAACAGAATACTTGATATGTGAATTTAGTGGTGTATAAAGATTATGCACGTTTTTGGACAATAATTGAAGTTGCTATATGGCAACAAGAAATTGCTAGAATTTGTAAGCTATGTGACAATTAGTAAATAAAGCATGATGTTTATGTCTGTTAGTCAGATAAAATTCAGTGTTACTATGGCAACCCAAACTTAGAAATTATGGGATAACATATGGATCAAGTGATTACTGAGAAAGCATGATTCATGAAATTTTAAATATGGACAGTGTGGACAAACCGTGCATTCTATTTTCATCCTTTCTATTTTGAATAATACTAATGTGGTTACAAAGGTCACACTTATTATCAAATTACTATACAAATCCCAAACCCAGAATAAATCCAATGTGAGTTAGGACGATGAACAATGGAGGCTTTTGAGTGAAGGACAGTGAACAACACTTCCATAAAGCGCACTTTTTTATTTTCTTGTAGTCACACACGCATTTTGACAGCTATGATAGTTGAAACTTTGCGGCAATACTAGGATGGTAGCCAAAAGTTTAAAAGCTATTCAATGGTAGTGGATAATAAATACATTGCTTCAATTTTCGAACTGGTCGTTTAACTTAACAAGAAATAGTTTTATGATTATTGAATAAGCTCCTTTAGTTATTGCATGGTCCAGATTTCTACTGCTGGACAGATAGACAGGCAGGTAGATGGATTGACAGGGACTTAACCTAAAGGCACCGCCTTTGAAACTGGTAAAGTTCTGACAACTGTGAAAAAATGACGACTCATAACCCGTGGACAGACGGAACTTAAAAAAAACTCTAGTTGAGTCACAATCTGCTTAGCCAAAACAAGCTACGTACAGGAGCCAACCTACCAATACAGCGTACAGTAAAACCTGTGTGTAACAGCCACCCTCAAAAAGACAAAAAATCAAAATTCAAGACAAAGTATCGCTTAATGTAGGTCAAATATATTGCAGAATGCTACCATTGGAGTATACTGCAATTCTTGTGACCTTCATTAAGCTACCATTTTTCTTTAAGATCTTTGTTTTGTCTTTTTTTGAGTGGCCGTTTTACACAGGGTTTACTGTACATTTAAAGTAAAGCAATTAGTTTTGTTTTCCTCAGCGAAACGTTTTTCAAACTAGAAAAACACACACGTGTTCGTTTTGTGAGGGGATGTGTTAACGGTATTTTGTGTTCTGTGTCTCTCCTTGCGTTGTCATGGGATGGTCTGTGATTGAGGCAGGCACGGTCATACTAACTTTTTTTAATATTCCTAGTATTTGTGTCAGGTTCCATAAAAATATAATAAAGGTTGTTGTTTTTCAAACTACACACTGGACACAAGCATATGCCTTGTATCAGTTATCTAGTATAATAATCAAATGAACACAAGTAGGCTGAATAGAGTTATTGACCTTTTACACTGCAGGACGACCCAAGGTTCTTAATTTTTGCAAAGTTTTATGAAAATATACGAAAGAGTGTTCAAAATTTAGAGGTAATAACAGCTTTGAGACGAACTCACTTGTTAAAAGGGCAAACGGTTAAGACTTAGATAAATTGTTATTACATGTCGTAAGTTCATCTATTTATTGCATAGCGCTTTATATTCCCAAACACTTTTCACGTAACAAATGTAAAAGGTGATTAAACAATGTTCAATGGGTTATAATTCCAAATGAATGTAAACCATAGCAACAGTGCTTTTATTATGCACGCTATCACAAAGCATTTTATAATTGTGTAAAGTTTCACAAAAATAAAAAGATCTCGAACCATTGTAAAAAATCTCAAACGCTTTTTTTCAATCTTTAGAGGAAACACTTAAAATCTATTGTCTATTGCAGATATTCAAATTTCTGGGGACTAGAACTTGACCAGAGTCATATAGCTGGTGTTCGCCAAGTAATCAAATTTTGCTTTATTTTTGTGAAAAGATGAAGGAAATATTTCAAACTGTTTACACGTTACCAAGTGGAAATGTCTTTTTGACAGTTTGATTTTCAGTAGATCGACAGGCATAGCGACAGATGTACAGACGACCACTCCACAACAACATGCCTATTAACGAAGGAGATGTGGTAAGAAAAGCAATGTACAGCTCTTCCGCATCAAAATGATTCGATAACTATCCTATACAGCTCATGAAGCTCGCTAATTAACCTCTGACTGGCAAGAGACAGGCTGATTAAAGTGATAAACGCTTTATAGACCAGAAACCCCCAAAATAACTTTGTAAAACAATGAAGACGTAGATGAAATGCCGCAGGATGCCTTAATTAATGTGGAACACATCACGTAGTGTATGTAATGTTTGGTTTGAAATAATATATGCAATGACCGAAATCAATTGGAAACTGTAACCATTTTACATTCATCATACAGCTATACAATTATGACGGTTTCTATTCTACGTAAAGAGCAGAGTAGAACGTATATTGCACCCATAGTACTTAACAAACATAAATTAAAGAATGAGTTCTCTTAATATTTCATCTATGTGAAACAACCTAGCGAAGGGAAACAACCTCCTTAAATAGATGCGTGCTACTATACATTATTGCTGCCCCCTTTATCCACCTGCATTTTATTAATTTTCTTCAAAACGTAAAATGACATGACAAGTCGTTTTGCATCTCGAAATAGCAAGACGTGTAATGTACATTAGACAGTAAAGATATTGTCAAAATGCTCAACAGTACATGCAGGATGCCAATTTGAATAGTGGTACCCATATTTTCAAAATTCGCATTTTGGCACAATTTGTGAGCAATGACCTTTCAAAATAGCCCCCTTTCACACGCAAAACGTTTTCATTTCAAACGCCAAACTCACATTGAAAACTCGAGTGCTGAAATAAACACTCCAGCTGCATGAGCCTCGTTGCTATTGGCAAAGTATCAAAACTTACCCCACCATCTAATGCAAATTCTTGTGAATTTTGAAATTGAGGGTACGTGTACTGGGCAAAGTCTCCCGGATACAATGTAATGAATTTTGCTTAGCCGTTTTCTCATACCGTTTACTGATAAGCTGGTCTATTTGGTAACGCAAATGAAATTGATCTAGTGCTTACAGCTTTTCAAAAAATCGGTAAAACACACATGGCCGGTTGGAACTTTTGACTACTATATGTATATACATTTAAGCAGAAATAGTATGGGGTAATTTTGATACAGCAACTAAAGCTATAGTTGCACGTTTTCAGGCAACTCCCAAATTAGCCAGATAAAAAATTTACTAGCTACAACAAATGAAAATTACAAGGAAATTTGACACAATTACAGAGAATAGATGACAAAGACACCAAGAGGAATATCCACTTGAACACAATTAACGACACACAAATTAGCGCAAAAAACAATCAGAATAGAGCAGCCATCTCTCTCATTCTTGTTGGGTTTATTCTCGTTCCCTTTGACTTTATAGGGATTTTAAACACGACTCACATAGAACCAGAGATAGGGGGTCGATTCCCCTGTAGGCACCTATTTTTCAGTATAGTTTCTTCTTCCATTTGATGAAAGCTGAATTACTTCATACTAGTAAAATGGAAATATAAATGACAACAACTGTCACTCCTGAACGTTTTGTATTGAAATATGGACAAAAATATGTGGAGGAGGTGTCTTAAATTTGGCCCTCTTGAAAGATGATTATTGTGGTGACCCCAAATTAATTTTTCTAAAATGTATTATGACAGTCCATGAAAGAAAAATAAGATGTGTTTCCCTTTGAAGAGGTGTTATGATAGTTCATGAAATAAAAATAAAAAATTAAGAATTTCAATGTCAGATTTTTTAATATATAATTTACCCTAAAGATCAAATCCTATTTTTGAGGAATTGCCTAATTAGATCATGAAGTATCTTCTCACAGCTTGGGACAACAAATAAATTTGCATATATTCTAGAAGGCTTGAGGTCATGAGCAATTATTGAAATTAAAAGAAAGAAGCTGAGTGAAGATTCCAACTATCTTAGCTTTATATTTTGGACTTAGGATATTCTTTCATTTGTTCAGAAAATTTGTCAAATGCTGAAAACTTCCATATGGGATTATGAAAACCTGAGAATGGTGACATATCCTTTTAATTTCATAAATTGACAGTCCATCCATAAAATAAACCGTATGCAAAGTATTTAACAGAAAATATTTTGTAGCATATGTCCCTAACATACTAAACATCTAGTGAACAGTTTTTGCTTGAAACAATGCTCGTTTCAAACTAGAATTTAAGAAGTATTAGTCATACCTTAGAGATGCGCTGAATATACAAGCCAACATTAGCCCAGGGAATCCGTGAAAATTACCCAGAACATCCATTACCATCCAAGGAATAAGCTGCAAATGTAAATTATAAATAGAGGACCTTACATGAGTGCTCATGTTTTATTGAATTTATCAAATGAGTTGAGGCCAACGAGTTTGATAAATTCTATTACACAAGAGCACGAATGTTATATTCTATTTATCATATGACATCAAGATTACTTTGAAACCTCATTTCTTACGTTAACATGTAATAATTTGGTCATCATGTACGTAACATCGTTATGGACGTCATAACGTTTCCCAAAAAATCTGTAAACCACTTGTGGTTTATCGATTATATTCAATGGCTAGACGCGACGCCATAGGCCTATGATAAAAATGTGTAGTTAAACCGCTTGCACATTCAATTTTTGGAAGGGTCAGAATATATACTGAAGGACTTTAAAAACGCAACACTAACTTCCCTATATTTCTTTCAAAATACAGTTGTATGTAAAATTCCTTTGCATCGATGATGTCAACATAAGCTTGCTTCTTCAGCAAACACAAGTTTGAATTGTACAACTAAACTGGACGACGTTATTTGCTCCGCATGAATTTAGACATTTTAACATTTCTTAAGTAGAGCAGATTTTAAGCTATTGAATTTAATTAAAGGGGACACCCAGATGCACGTCATATACGCAAATAAATTGTGTCGCGGACCTGCCAATCAATATGAGAGTGATTCCTGGATGACTAGTAAAGTCCATAGTACAAAATTGATGCTTCTCGTGTTTCTTGATTTGAAGAAGTAGGGAATCCCTCACTCATAATATTTGGACACATGAAACAATTGACCCCTATCTCAAAAAGTTTACATTTTAATGTGTTAAGATCATCTTAGTTTGACAAGTTTCCATGTTTCAATGCTCTTTAAGATACAATCAAAATTTTGTTCTCCCTTCTTGTTAGAGACATAGATTTAAGCTGTTATCCAAGTGTTGCGTTTTTAAAGTCTGTCAGTATATAAATGCCTAGTACATTGTATACTGTGGATTTACTACATAACAGAAAACAAATGGGTCAATGCATGATATTTTGGTACTTATCCCATAGGTGAGCAGCAAAAAGTCAGACGAAAATGCGCATGTAAGTCTTACTCTCTCGTATCCACACCGTAAAAAGAGTGTAACTTTAAACATGAACCCGCAGTTATGAACTTTTACCTGCTTAACTCAACTGAGCATGCATTCCCAATTCTCATAGAATCTAAAATGTTTAAAATAAAAGACTTTTCTTGCTTTCAGATGCTCAGATGTTGTATTTATCGTGTTCATAAATATTAAAATGCCAACAACAGTTGTAACAGAGGTAAAACGCTCGTTTCCACAAACTATAGAGTTTGACATAAGTATATAAAGACAACATATTTAACCTGTATCGTATCTTTGTATCTTCACATACCCATTTTAAGATGGACTTTACACATACATGTATGTCACACATGATTTTTGTACCACAATTCTCATGAACTGACCAAATGATCTAACTGTCACATATGCTTTCAGTACCAAAATGAACTGGCCCGATGAACTAACTGTCACATATGGTTTTAGTACCTAAATTCTCATGAAGTGACCCGATGATCTAAATATGACATATGGTTTTAGTACCAAAATTCTCATGAAGTGACCAGATGATCTAACATATATGACATATGCTTTTAGTACCAAAATTCTCACGAAGTGACCTGATGATTTAACATATGTCACATATGCCTTTAAGACCAAAATTTGCATGAACTGACCGATGTTCTATCATATGTCACATATGCTTTTAGTACCAAAATTTGCATGAACTGACCCAATGATCTAACACATGTCACATATGCTTTTAGTACCAACAATAAGCATGAACTGGCCTGGTGATCTAACATATGTCACATATACTTTAAGTACCAACAATTCGCATGAACTGGCCCGATGATCTAACATATGTCACAAATACTTTTAGTACAAACAATTCTCATGAACTAGCCCTATGATCTAACATATGTCACACATGCTTTTGGTACTAATTTTTGCATGAAGTGACCCGATGATCTAACATATGTCACATATGCTTTTAGTACCAAAATTCTCATGAGCTGACCCGATGGTCTAACATATGTCACATATGCTTTTAGTACCAACAATTTGCATGAATTGGCCCGGTTATCTTACATAT
Organism: Loripinus fragilis; assembly: GCA_964019695.1. Taxonomy (NCBI): domain Eukaryota; kingdom Metazoa; phylum Mollusca; class Bivalvia; order Lucinida; family Lucinidae; genus Loripinus; species Loripinus fragilis. The sequence continues at coordinate 86,795,299 of OZ026523.1, read as the reverse complement.
GTCACATATACTTTTAGTACCAACAACTGGCATGAACTGGCCCGATGATCTAACATATGTCACATATACTTTTAGTACCAACAATTCGCATGAACTGGCCCGATGATCTAACATATGTCACATATACTTTTAGTTCCAACAATTCGCATGAACTGGCTCGATGATCTAACATATGTCACATATGCTTTTGGTATTAAAATTAGAATGAAGTGACCCGATGATCTAACATATGTCACATATACTTTTAGCACCAAAATTCTCATGAGCTGACCCGATGATCTAACATATGTCACATATTAGCCAGTGCATGGGATTTCCAACAATGTGGTATGTGCGACCAGCAAAGCCTCAGATCAGCCTGTGCATACGCGCAGTCTGATCAGAGCTTTTGCTAGTCACTTGAGTATCCTATGAGTGTTAAGCTACTGACTGAACATCATTTGAATTTCTAAGCCTAAAAGGAGGCTACACAGGCTGGTCTGAGTCAACACTTGTCAAAACGCAACATTGTTGGTAACCTCATGCCACGGCTCACATGCTTTTAGTACCAAAAATCTCATGAACTGGCCTGATGATCTAACATATGTCACAAATGCTTTACGTACCAAAATTCTCATGAGCTGACCCGATGATCTAACATATGTCACATAATTGAGCCAGTTCATGGGTTTTCCAACAATGTGATATGTGCTACCAGCAAAGCCTCAGATTAGCCTGCGCATACACGCAGTCTGATCAGAGCCTTTGCTAGTCACTTGAGTATTCTATGATTGTTAAGTTACTGAATGAACACTATTTGGAGTTTCTAACTTAAAAGGAGGCTGCAGAGGCTCGTCTGAGTCTACACATGTCAAAATGTCTTATTGTTGGTAATCTCATGCCACGGCTCAATTATGCTTTTAGTACCAAAATTTGCATGAACTGACCAATGTTCTAACATATGTCACATATGCTTTTAGTACCAAATTTGCATGAACTGGCCCGATGATCTAACACATGTCACATGTGCTTTTACTACCAAAATTCACATGCACTGGCCCGATGATCTAATTGTCACATATGCTTTTAGTACGAAAATTCGCATGAACTGACCAGATGATCTAACATATGTCACATATGAGCCAGTGTATGGGATTTCCAACAATGTGGTATGTGCGACCAGCAAAGCCTCAGATCAGCCTGCGCATACACGCAGTCTGATCAGAGCCTTTGCTAGTCGCTTGAATATTCTATGATTGTTAAGCTACTGACTGAACACCTTTTAGAGTTTCTAACTTAAAAGGAGACTGCAGAGGCTGGTCTGAGTCCACACATATCAAAATGTCACATTGTTGGAAATCACGTATCACCGCTCATATATGCTTTTAGTACCAAAAATTCGCATGAACTGATCCGATGATCTAACATATGTCACATATGCTTTTAGTACACAAAACTCTAATGCACTGGCCCGATGATCTAACAGTCACATGTGTTAGTTTACCTGATCGGGTAAATCAATGGTACAATCACTAACAGGGTCCACAGGATATCTGGCATGTAAAACCAGTCCACCATACACAAACAAGGTCGTCACTATTACACCTGCTGGAAGTTGGAGGTACAAGGCACTGTTGAAAGAAACAAAACCATTCACATTATAAAGAAAACAGGAAGTGAGTATGAACTGGTAATGTCACAATCACAGATGGTATACCAACCTACGGCACCACAAGAAGAGGCACAGAACACTAAAGCTAAAGACAGCAAGAACACAATTATAGTAAAGCGACCAGGCCCTGAGTTTATAAAACATTTTCATACTCAACTCAGCTGAGCACCAAATGTATCCTGCTCATAAATGTTAAAATGCCAACAATTGTTAGCATTTTAACATTTATTAGCATAATAAATACAACATCTGAGAGACTTAAAGCAAGACACTTCTTTATTTGTCGGTATTTTAGTTTTTTGAGCAGTTAAAATTTTGTGCTCAGTTGAATTGAGCACGAAAAAAATTATATAACATCTTCCTAAGCGAGATGATTATTAAAATACAAAGAACACTGAGTATTGCACAACAAAACAAAGACCAAACACAAACCCCCACAAACAACGAAATCAACAATAAACAATGATTTCAACAACAACATAACCACCGCATTTTGGTTATCTCAGCAATTTAATTAGTCAAAGTGGACATGTTGACTGATCTTGCCTTTGTTGTTGGCCTACAAAAAAGTAGGGTTTTCTGACAATCTATGCTCAATAAAAGCTGCATAGTCTGTAACTTTTGATTTTCTAATTTTAAAAATAATGTTTTTATTTTTCAAGAACGCAGTAAAAACACTCAAATTCAGGTAAACATTTTACCATTTTCGTAAATCTTAACAAGTTATCACTATCAAAACAACTGCATTTCTGCTAAAATTCAACGGTCTAGAATTATTGGAGGGACGCAAATAATTACCAACAAGAGAAAAATACACCTATTTGATAAGATAATTCACTTTTCCATGCAGTTTTCAGCTGTACTGAACATTTTTATTGTGAAAACCTAGCTTAATTCTACTTTTACAAATGATTTAAAAAGAATTTTTTTTTCTAAAAATGTTCATAGTTACAGAGTATGCAGCTTTAAGGTCATATGCATGGCGTTTGGTGTTCTTATAAACAGTGTACTTCTTTTTTAATCTCATTAGGAGACTCAACTAAAAGTGTATTTGCAATAGTTTCCTTAAGCTCTTCCCTTGCTAGATACAAGGATCCCTGGCCAACACAGCTGACCTAAGACATGTAACTGGGCAAAAGTTTAACACGAAACCACTTCATTAATGCCATTATTGTTAATTAACTGCTTGATATATAACACTTTTAAAGGATATTGTGTCTGTGTCGTACTGGTTGACCTCAGCTTAATACAGCTGACCTGATGATAATACTGTTGACCTCAAGTCAATATTGATTGACCTTCAATCGATACAAAAATCCATGAGGTGTATTTAGTTAATAAGCAACTACAAACAGCTTGAAAATTCAATGATGATACGGGTTCTTGAAAAATAATATTAAAATAACTTAAAGTGTTCCAGTGTGTCTAATTTTTACTTATATATAGTGATATACAGAGAATACTAGGTGAGTGTCTTTTGATATCAAGTTTACCAGGCAAGGCTTTGAGCACGCTATTTAAAACGCGAGGCTTGCTGAAACAACTATATATAGTGATATATAAACAACTTAATATATTTTATTACATATAGAGAATACTAGGTGAGTGTCTTTTGATATCAAGTTTACCAGGCAAGGCTAATAGCATGTCTGTTGAAATGCTGGGCTTGCCGAGCGATTCGACGTGCGTTCTAAAAGCCTTGCCTGGTAAACTTAATATCAAAAGACACTCACCTAGTACTAAATGTATCAGTTACAAGTTGATTCACTCTTCAAACTAGCGATTATGACTTAATTATCGGTTTGTTTCGATTCAACTTCATCGATGACGTAATTCAAAAAGTGCAACGTCATGTTAACCAGATAAAGATACTTATCAGTCACTGCTAATATTAACTGCATTGTTTCAACATAACCTAATCAACGTTTCCTATCTCACCGCATGTTACCTTTATCAGGTCATGATGACGTTGCACTTTTTTAATGACGTCGCTAATGACGCTGAATCAACATAAAAATCAAAAATTACGTCATAATCGCTAGTTTGAAGAGTGTTCAACAATGGGTAGACTAATAATTAGAATACCAGGTTCGCGTCTTTTGATATCAAGTTTACCAGGCTCTGCTTTGAGAACGCATGTTGAATCGCTCGGCAAGCCTGGCAATGTCAACATGTGTTCTCAAAGCCTTGCTTGGTAAACTTGATATCAAAAGACACTCACCTAGTATTCTCTATATGCCGTGAGGCAACGTTTTTCAGGTCAATGTGCAAAACTACAGTAAATATTAGAGATAACTCATAATAAGCTCTATTAACTTACATTTTGGCTTTTTTAACACTTTCCATGCTGAGATATCTCTGAACCATTGCTTGGTTTCCTCCGTACACTGTTAATGTTGTGATACCTGCTCCAAATATAAGCGTCCAGAATGTATGACGTTCCAATGGACTTGGATTAAAACTGAAACAAAATCCAATTGAAAGGGCACTTATAGAAAATATGAATTGTTTTCTGGTTTCTGAAGCATTGAATTTTGAATGCCATAGTCACAGTTTGAAGCAATACCAACGCCCTTAAGGAGGAATTGGCATTGCATTATGTAATGATAATTCCTGCTTAAGTTCTTTGGTATTGTATAATGAAATACCAATTCCTGCTTAAGGGCGTTTGTATTGCATTTGTACTGCTTCAAAGTGTGACTATGTTCATGAAAGTTCTCCATAAAACCACTCAGTCTTATTTGACAATCTCATTTTAATAGTCATGTGAGTATGAATAGAAAATGGCAAAGGCACTGACCACAGGCCAGCCCGTTCTTAACTAATGATATTAACATTTTACAAGCAAGCTTTTAAATAGTCTGCAGATATTCGCAACCATTCAAAACCCCATGAACAACATTTGTAACCATGCCATACGCTTTAAACAGCAATTCCATTTGCAAGTTGTGACGATGTTGTTGTGATTGGCGGAGAGCCACACCGCAAAGTTGCTTTATTGCTGTCTTGCTGTTCCGTTTTACACACCAACAATACTGTTAAATGATTAAAAATGAAAATATGAGATGTATTTCGTTTTTTAGGCTCATGAAGTCCTGAATGCCATGTGTAAATTTCCATCCTCTGTTTCACTGAAAAAAGTGTAAAGGTAGTATTGGGTAAATTATTGTGCCTCTGGTTAATTTTTATAATGGTTGATTCGTAGTTCATATACGCTTTTGTAAGATATAATGTAAATAGACAAACCCCACAAAGCCAGTAACGAGGCCCTCCAGGGGTTTGGGGGAACAGGGGAAGGGGGCATCTATTTCAGGGGAACAGGAGAACAAACAAAGCCCATTTTTGAGGGGAACATTGGAACAAAAACAATATTGTGAAACAGGGAACATAAGAAAACAAATTTTCGATTTTTAGGGAACGGGGGAACCAACCAATTTATTTCATGGGAATGAGGGAACAGGTACCCCATGGTAGGCCATTAGTTTAGTTAACTTATATGTGCCGTGTGTTGCATATTTTCTCAAAATTAGAAAAAGGCAAATACAGCCACAGGACCAAGTAACACCCCATCGACTACAGACATACAGTGGCAGCAACGAAGAACAGACAACATCAGAACCAGATCTAGGCACACTTGTTCTTGCTTAAGGGAACTTATGCTGTACTTAGAGGAACTTATTTCTCGATAGGATTTTAACATTATTTGCTCGAATCGTGTTTGCAACCGCTCATATTATCGCTGTCAGAAAAAAAAAACGCTACCAATATGTTTAAAGGTAATTTTGCATAGTGGTTAATGTCTTAAATTACTCGAAAATTTCTAGTTTGCTGTTATTTCTTGCCGTCTCCCATACAACGTCGAATCCGCCGACTTCATTGGTCCCCTGAACGACGAGAGCAATAAAACCTCCCATGATGATAAGCATTTGGAAGGAATCTGTCCACATCACTGCCTTAAGGCCACCCTGAAATAAATAATCAACATGCAATTATCTACACCGTCTATTGCGCTTGTAAACCCTTTTAGGACCAATGGAATTTTCCATTAACCCTTAAAGCGCCAAGAAAAAAATGCATCTGAAAATGTCGTCTGCTGAAGTCGTCTGCTGCAAATAATTGCCTAACATTACTGACGAATTAATTATAGAAGCAACCACTGTTTGCCATAGAGGGTTCTTAACATTTCAGCAGACGAGAAAAGCAGACGACCTTTGTTGCGATTGGCGCATTAAGGGTTAAGTTGTATACAGCTAGGTCAAGATGGTTCAATATATGGGTCTCACAAGCTATAGTTTACAAAAAAGTATTTCTCTGAAGGTCAATTTTGTCTTAGCAAACAGTGCAGACCCTGATGAAATGCCATTTCATCTGGGTCTTCACTGTTGGCTAAAATACTCGTTTAAGGGTTTCCGGTCTGCAAAGGGTTAACTTGAATCATAATGACTTGAAGTGCCTGCTTAAGTCGAGGTGAACAAAGGTACATTGGATCAAAATCAGAGAATGATGTTTTTGAATACAAGAGATTGAATTTATGGGGTTTTTTTCGTAGGTATTAAAATATGTTCTTTTTAAGGCTATCCTTTGGAAGCAAAGAGTGCACCGAAGAACAGTAACTAGAGCGTGCATATTTTCTTGAGCATAAATATCACATAGGAACTTGTAAAACTTCACTAACAAACATATCAAACTTAACAGCCATATCTCACAAAATGTCTAACATCGACACATTCTAGGGACCAGCGCTTATAAGGAACTCGGATTCGAGTTAATAAATTTCGGCTGTAATTGTGTTATCAACCCTCTGGTATTGTTTATTTAACTGGGTTCAGCATCTGAATTTATCATGACTCTGACATAAGTTAGCTCCATGCATACAACAAAACATAATAAATTTATCATTGCCTTGTTTTTGTTGAATCTATTATATCTATCAAAACCCAGACAAGACTGTTCCAGAAACTAACTTAATTTTAATAAGTTCCTACTGTCACGGGTGGTAAACCTAGGAACTACCACGAAATTGTGTTAACGTATTTTTGTTCCCAAGCCACATCCGGGACACGTCGTGGTAGTTTCCAGGCCGAAAATTGGATAAAGAAAGGTTGGTGTCACTTTCATTTTTGTTTTATTTTACAACTAAGAACGAACAATGGTGAAATCTGACAATGTAGTTCCGTGTAAATATGTCTCAGCGTCCCCTCTAGCCCAAAATTTTGTTTCAAAAGTTATTTTCTTTCTTTAGATTCGTGTTTCCCCACTGAGCATCGGACCAACTTTCCCCAAAGTTCGAAGGATTTTAGCCCATATATGTCAAATTAAATAGAATTTGATATCATTCGACGATGGAAATGATAAAAAGACCCTGAAAAAATATTCCTACACAGAAAAAGAAGCTGAGCATTTACTCGCAAACGATTCATGCCCCGTTCGTCCTGTGTGGTAGTTTCAAGCTCATCGTGGTAGTTAAAATGCAATCGTGGTAGTTTCCAAGACCTTGTAGGAATTTAGTAGTAGTTGGCATCAGCAGATGTTAACTATTCAGGGGCTACTTCATTTTTATAAAGACAGGGTGTGCGGGCCGAGCCTTAAATACCCCTCTTATTCATATGAAGACCTTTTCAAACAACCTTTTGTCAGATAACAAATTTCGACTACCTGAATTTAATTTTAGTGGGCTATTGAAATGATGAGAAGAATGAAAAGAAGGGAAAGTCACATATTTTGTTTTTGAATAAACATGTTTTTTAATTATCAAATAACTTGCCCGTTTATCGTTGCACTCACATGTACATAAAAAGTGTCCCAACCAGAGGATATTTCCCCTTTTTCTTAAGCGCAAGTACTAACGATACTCTGGGCCAGTAGTCTAGGCTGCTGTTTTATCTTAAAGTTGACAGAACATGGAACAACGTAGTGAGTGACGCATTTTTTTATATCATTTTTTGTCTGTTGCTTGGTCCACCATGGCTCAACTGATGACCTTCTTTTGCTTTAGATTTCCAGAGGTGTTGTTTGGCAATCCAGGACATGATCTCCACCTGTCAATCATCACATTGAATATCTTGAGTCCTCAGCTTAGCTTCTTCATGGTGTTGAAATGTGATTTATTTGTTTAACGTGGTAATATATTTGACGAGTTCGAGGGTTATCATGCGAATCAAGCAACCACTATAATGTTTTGTAACACTTCAAAAACGTATCCTACACAGTCTTTGAAACTACCACGATAGCATTTTAACTACCACGATGAGCTGGAAACTACCACACTGGGCAGATTGAGCATGAATCGTTTACGAGTAAATGCTCAGATTTTTTGTCTGTGTAGGCATGACAATTCAGGGTCTTTTTATCATTTCCATCGTCAAATGATATCAAATTCCATTTAATTTGACAGATATGGGCTAAAATCCTTCGAACTTTGGGGAAAGTTGGTCCGATGCTCAGTGGGGTAACACGAATCTAAAGAAAGAAAATAACTTTTCAAACAAAATTTTGGGCTAGAGAGGACGCTGAAACATATTTACACGGAACCACATTGTCGGATTTCACCATTGTTCGTTCTTAATTGTAAAATAAAACAAAAATGAAAGTGACACCAACCTTTCTTTATCCAATTTTCGGCCTGGAAACTACCACGACGTGTCCCGGATGTGGCTTGGGAACCAAAATACGTTAACACAATTTCGTGGTAGTTCCTAGGTTTACCACCCGTGACTGTATAAAAACAGCAAAGTATGCGACAGACAGCCACATATATAAAAAGAGGTAAGACTATTGACCCTTCATGTTCCAATTGAATCTTCCATCAACATGGGATGTTAGTACTAAATATACAGCAAACAACTTTAGCAGGCGACACTTTCTAATGTGTTTTGCTAGTGCTTCAATAGGTAACAGTGCAGATGCTGATCAAATGTCCCCAGATGTACTATTACATTTGGGCCTTTACTGTTAAATGAAGTTTACTTGTATCTGCCTCACGTTTTACATGCATGGAGATACGGCAAGCTTACGGCTTTTTCTAACTGTTTATTTTGAAAGCAGTTGATATATGTGAAATTTTCTGCAGTGATTGTTTTAAAGTATAGGGGCATCTTGTCCCTAGACTGGACAGGTAGTTCGCCAAGAGTATTATATTAATGGGTCTTAGCGCTGCCAAGTTCATGCTTTAAGATATTGCTGTAGTACGATCTTTAAACAACTATAATATCATTGGCTGCCTATTCGTCAGGCACTTACACAAATGGCGAAACTTAACACAAGAAAGCTGGCTATGTTTGGAACACAAGATAAGTTAAACAAACGACATAATCGTGTCGCTTAAACGATTTACCATGTAAAATCTGTGTCTTTATATTCCCATTCTGATTCACTACTTATACAATGTATTCCTTTCTATTTGACTGATGTGGTACTTGATTGTATTGATTCCTGATCTTTGCACCCTTACTTACTTCTTGTGATTTCTAGTCTAACGTTTTGTTTTAATCCGGGTCTGTTTTTATTTGTTTTTATTTGTTGTTTGTAATTCTTTTCTGGTTGTCTTGTTCCTTTCCATTTTCTATCATTTAAACGGCATACTATCGCGGTTTAAACGAGATTTTTTTGTTTTAAATTTCGTTCTTATTTACTTGTTTGAATTTCTTTTCTGATAAACTTAGCAAAAGAAATGTCCCGTTCCGTAGACAATTCTGATCCAGTTGCAGTGTACTGACAATTCAGTTATGCATGGTACTTACAATAGCTGTATAGAAGGTACAAATCACTCCAATGACCAGAATAGAAATAAGCATGTCTATCTTCATTACTGAAAAATAAACATATTGTTTACTCATACACATAGACAGTCCCAACGTTAAGTTTTCATACGTGGGTTGGTGCCTTATGCTGGGCCCTCCGAGGCTCAACCTGAGGTTTTCTTTAGCTCAGGCTATCTGTGAGCCATGAGCCATTTTCTATGTTTCATCATAGTGTGTTAACTTGATTAGGTTGATTCTCTGTGATGATGCATTGCACAAGTTAGGAAGCCTCCATGCAAGCTAAACAATGTTTGTGTTTTAACAAAAGCAGAATCTAGGGAGAATATTTGGCGCCAGTAAAATGCATTTAGGCCCCCCTAGGGCTTATGCTGCTGTCCGTTATAAGGCGGTGGTTCTGTTTTGTTAATTCATTTTATAATGTTGCACCCATAATTTGTGGTGTTCTGTGTTTTTTCATGTTTTGTTATGCATTACTTAGTGGCCGTTCTTGTTTTGTAATCATCTTGACGAGGAAGAGAGAGCTGCATGCTTTACTTTAATTGTCTTCCTAATGTCTTGTTAGTGTTCTGTAGCTCTTCCCAATGGTACTGTGGGTTGGTCTGTAGTGTGTATTTGTGGTATTTCCTAAACACGTTACTTTTTAGGCCCACTTTTTGAACAACTTTGAATAGAAGCGTTTCTGGTGAACTTTATAATTTAATGTGGCATTTAAGAGGTAAGGCAATTCTTCATGAGTAGGATCATTTTAATACAAGGGATACTGGTATCTCTTATTATTGCTTAAAGCTGCATACTCTGTAACTTTGAACATTTTTCGACAAATTTTATTTTCTTTTTAAATCATTTGTAAAAGTAGAATTAAGCTATGTTTTCACAATAAAAATGTTCAATTCAGCTGAAAACTGCATGGAAAAGTGAATTATCTTATCAAATAGGTGTGTTTTTCGCTTGTTGGTAATTATTTGCGTCCCTCCAATAATTCTAGACCGTTGAATTTTAACATAAATGTAGTTGTTTTGATAGTGATAACTTGTTAAGATTTACGGGAATGGTAAAATGTTTACCTGAATTTGAGTATTTAATTGTTCTTGAAAAATAAAAACATTATTTTTAAAATTAGAAGATCAAAAGTTACAGACTATGCAGCTTTAAGTTCAGTAATACAACATCAGTAGTAATGGGCGGCCCATTACTACTAACATCTATTAAAGTTGGTGTTGTTCAGGTGGAACCCCGTTTTTGTGTATCTAGCCCAGAGGCAAGTTCACTAATGCGAGCGCTCTCGGGCGCTCGTTATACTGGTGTCAGGCTTTACACATTATGAATAAAGATAGGTACCAATCAACGAGCGCTCGGCGAGCACTCGCATTATTGAACTCGCCTCAGGTGACATTAAGATTTGTCACTGCTACCTGAGAGCTAAAAATAGATATTGCAACACTGACTGATTTCTTATGTATATTTCACAGGTAAAGTAAAATGTTTCAATTCAGAATTTGTTCATTTTATGAGAACAGCATTTAACCCATTTATGCCGAATATAATTTCACACCGTTATCAAATGGAACAGTCCATTTCTGTTTTAAGGGGTGTTAGGTGGTATTTTTCATTTTTATTCAAGTTTTAATAGAAAATTATGCAAGCAAACAGTGGAGACCCTGATCAGACGCAGCATTCTGTGACGTCTGATCTGGGTCTGCACTATTTGCATATGTCCCACAAAAAGGACGCTATGCATATATGGGTTAAAATGCAATTATTTTGCTTATCTCATAAGAGTTGCAGAAATTTGGGAAGTATATTGTTGAAATAATCTTCCTAGGAACATCTGACTTGAGTAAATTTATAAATATGAAAATAAAAGAGAGACAGTGTCATATAACAAAACAATTGGTGCATTCTTTCTCGGTTAACATCAGGATTAGTCAACCCTCGAAAGTGATGTTCACCTCGGCTTTGCCTCGGTGAACATCAATGTTCTCGGGTAGACAAATCCTGATGTTAACCTCAAAAGAATGCATCAATTGTATATTGTTCCGATGTTCTATATACTTTCAATCAGATTCTATGAACACAGAGACATACTTAAGTTATTATGTGTTTTTGGTGATGCGATGTCCCTTCAGTGATGTAAGCATCAGTCCATTATTTGTAATGAATATTGGTTGTTCCATATGTTTCTAAATGACCGGCAGATTCTAGTATGTTCTAACCTAACAACAAGTGCGAATATCATGCCATAATCCCGATTGATCTATATAATGATTGGAAGGTGTGTGGAAATGTTTTGAGACGACGCTTCTTATGAGCACCTTAACAACGTTCCTTAGAAGATACAGTATAACCTGTCTTAAGTGTCCACTTAAAAAGACAAAATAATGGTCTAAATGAAAACTGGTAGCTGGATGAAGGTCGAAAGTATTGCAGAATGCTCCCCTTGGAGCATTTTGCAACAATTTTGGCCTGCATTAAGCGTTAATCGGTATTGAAAACCATTGTTTGGTGTTCTTTCTGAGTGGCCGCTAAATACAGGGTTTCTGTATACCGATTTGCATTTTGTATTTACGAAGATTTTAGACTTTAGACGTAAAGATGTTCCGTAATGTCTTACCTTGATTCAGTTCCGTAATGTCTTACCTTGATTCAGTGCAATGGCTGGAGCAAACAGACCCAAGGACATACTTAAGGTCTGAAATATACAGAGAAGATATCTTTGAAGATATTTTTTTTATTTATCGCTTGTTATTTCAATTTCACTTTTGTATATGAAATTTGTCTAAATTAAAGCAAATACCTAAACCTCCAAATTAATTCGGCGTATACATTGTGGGCGTTTCTTTAGAGGTTCAGTATATTTACATTATATTAGATGGGAAGTAAAATCTTATTTTGGAGACTGAATAATACATGGTCGCAATATTAAGTCTTTCTAACACGCCCAAAATGTTCTTGTAAGCTGAAGATAAAGGCTAGTTCTGGTACTTGAGGACATTCGGACCGTAATAAATCCTATATATAGCACATATATAGCGCAGGTCTGCAATTGATTAAGTGGACAACTTCGCGTAATAAAATGGACGGTTTCAAAAAAAAAACGTCAATTTAAACCACTAGTTGGTGACATCTTTGCCACCAACTAGAGAATGACAGATTTGATATTATTTGCTAGCTCTTTATCCAATACCAGTTTGGACCTAGATAAAACGTCGGTCCTGGTCTGATCCCCGAGGTTATGAAATTTATCATGCTCATAATGTTTAAATGCCAACAATTGAGAAATACAACATCTGAGAATTTGAAAGCAGGATAAGTCTATTTTTCAGTACTTTAGTTTTATCAGCAGTTGAAATTTCATGTTAGGTTAAGTTGAGCATTAAAAAAGTTTGATAACCCCGGGCCTGGATTCAAAGTCTTTGTCACGGGAGAATTGTTTAAAAATAATAATTTTGAAAAAAAAATCAGCATACGACAAAAATGCATGCAAAAATTACCCAGTATGCATAAAGTTAATGAGTATACAGTAAAACCTGCCTTAAAGCGGCTACTAGAAAAGACGACCAAAAATTGGATTTCAAAAAGAAAGATCAGGAAATACCACAACCACACAATATTTTGAGTGACCGATTAGGACAGGTTTTACCGTAATAATATGATAAACTCCATTCTAAGAAAACAAAGACAAACCAACTTGCGCAGCATTTATTTTAGCAGATCACATGTATAAATAGCTCCGTTATTATCCCTTTTAGAAATTCTAATACATGACAATTGAGCCACCACGTGCGATTTTGGTATGTTTTCGCATTTGCGATCAGCTAAGGATGCAACGAGCTTGCGCATCCGTACACTTTGTTACTCACACACACCAAGTAGGGGCGTAGATATCCAGCCAGCACACAATCTTGGGCCACAATCGGCACGCCAGCGAAACGCCATTGGAATGGCGTTTCGCTGGCGCGCCGATACATGCCCGCCATTATTTGCTCATTGAGTAAAGACTCAGACGCGAAATTCTGAACATTCGCTCCACTAGATAGCTGTGCCATCATGATGACTTGTACGATCAGTTCTACCAAAATGTCACGAGATTTGCTCTATATCGAGATGCTCACCATCTGGATTTGAAAGACGACACATCCTATTACTCGCATCAATGTGTTGAATCGCAGCTCAAGATACTGAAAATAGAAAAGAAAAAAACCCTGCTCTTTATGAATGTTGGAAAACCACTGGGCGAATTACGTTTGAACGGAAATCATACCGTGACAGAGTATGAAATGAGCGGCAAACCATACAGTCAAAAGGGCGGATTGAAAAACATACAAATGAGCGAATTTTCCAGGTAATGACCAGGCTTGACCAGTTTATGACCAGGTAATGAATGACCCCTTCCGTTCACCATATACATGTAGTAATATAACAACATAAAATATTACTATGTGTTGCCCTCCAGCTCACCAAAAGGGAGGTGGAAGTTGGAGTTTGGGCAGGATATAATTGTTTTTTCGTTTAAATATGTTCTTAAAAGGGTATCCTTTGGAAGCAAGGAATTCACCAAAGAACTGAAACTAGAGGCTGCTTATTTTCTGGGCCAGAGTAGCTAGTTGATTTAAAACTGTCATGTTGATTTAATACTATCATGTTGATTTCAAACTGTCAAGAAATACGAAAAATGTTGGATGGGCGGTGTAGAATTGTGCATTAAAATGCGCATGAAATGAGTCTGTCGCAGTATTTGTTTATTGTTGTTTGATTTCTGGAAGGAATTTCGCGTGAGAAATTCAAATAAATAGTCTGCATATTTTGAACAGCGGTGATCTTCCGGCGGGGCAGACATTATGTACATCTTCACAGAAACTTCACAAGAAATGGAGCCCAAACGAGTGTTTCGGCCATTTGCCTATTTCATTATTACCCGACTGGTCATTACCTGGCCGTTACCTGGGAAAAGCGCTCTTTTGAATGATAAAATCGTCCGCTCTTTTGACTTATGTTTCTCCGCTCTTTCGTAAAAAATAATCTGCTCTTTCGTAGTATGGATCCGCTCAAACGTAAATCTCCCAAACCACTATAACGTAACCAAAATATTATTTTAAATAGCCCATCTAATGACTGTGACTGGCAGACGCTTTGCTATAGAGCAATCACGACACTGCAAAATACGTGTAAAACACCGAAAGAGATGACAGCTAGCTGCCATCTCTTTCTATGCATACTTACATTTTCCTTTCTACTAAGATAAGATAAGATAAGCTTTATTTTGAGTCGGCAAGACATAATAACGATATAGCATAAGCTCTTTATGAGCTTTAGAGCCGACTATACTAAAACAACTTGATGTCAGCATTTCAATGATAAAAATTAAACATTCCTACCTGTTATTGTTGTTGTTATTCTTTGGATCAATACATCAACTATAGCATGGTTTGAAAGCAGTTAAAAGCTTACACCTAGATCAGTGGAAGCTCAGCCGCCACCAAAACTGGTGTAAAGTTACACTTATTTTTTACAATGATACAGGGAACTCCCCAATATGCAAATAACATTATATTAGGGTTCCCCGTCTAAAAATTGGTGAATATGGACGTTTGTCACAGTAACTAGACGCGAGAAAATATGTCTTTGAGGTGGCTAAACCCAACCTGCTCATCTACAGAGACTAGTTTGCGTGGAGCAAGTTTGACTACTAGACCTTCAAGATAGGGAACATTTCTATCTAGTATTGTTGTAGTCATTCTCCTATTCAATACAATCAGACAGAACATAGTTTTAAAGCAGTTTAAATGTTACACCAGGGCCAGTGGCAGTTTAGCTGCCATCAAACTTGTTGTAAAGTAACTCTTAATTTTTAAGTGTGCCGGGACTGTCAATAATCAGGCTCAACTGAGTCCTCACTGGTCGGCTATGAAAGAGAAACATGCACATGTACCAGGCCTTCAGTCAAGATTTAGTTAAGAGTGCGTACCCGGCAAATATATATTCTTATTTCTCAACCAAAACATATGTTGCCGGTGCTCAAAAGAACCGTCTCAAGGAGACGGTTCTTTTGAGCACCCAAACCATATTTTAAAAATAATGCCGGGTAAGAAAATATTAACAATTGTACGCTGAAAAATTGTTTATCTAAACCTATTACACATTGCACCATTTTCCTACGAGATGGCTGATTTATTGGTGGTGTTGTAATAGTTTTATGGTTTATATCGCCCATAATTCCAGCAGTTAAATTTCAAGACGTGTTATAAATATTTTACCATTAAAGTAAGCTGGCTCTCTAGACGTTTCAAAAATGCTTAAAAAGACATAAATTTCTGTCGGACTAAATTCTGACTCGATATACAGATAAACATAACAAAAAATCTTGAATTGAAATAAACCTTCTTTTTTGCGTTCAATTGTTGGTCTGACTAATTATCATGGTCACACACGCAAACCCGACTGAGCAATCGCTTGTATAGATGTACCACGACCTCTGACCAATGACCTTTGGGTCTTTCTATTTCAAACGATTGATGCAGAATGCGTAAAATGAGCCAGTCTGGATGGAACATATGTGTATGTCAAAGCTTGTATAATAAATGTAAATCAATGCCTGAAACCTTTTTTCTAGAACAACATATTGATATTGTAAATAGAGTCACGCTTCAAAGCTTTTGGTAGATGAGTAGTTTACGTTATACATTGTAAGTGTCATTGTTGGAGGAATTGGTTAATCTCAAATCATCATGAAATAAAGCTGGCATGTTTATGATCTTCTTGGACCTTCCCTGAACTGTTATTAATAATGACGAAAGCTCCTCATCGGTTGGTTCTATCATACATTTTGGCGATAATGAAATGAGCCTGGGACATTATCAAAATGGGTAGGGATGTGGTAAATAGTATCCCGGCATCCCTATCCCTTTCCAGAATGTTTAATGATGACACATACCTCCGTTCCAGACAGATTCCTAAAATAAGACCTTTTGATTAGCACGTCACTACACACACTTATATAGTGAGTGGCCCCCCGCCCCCTCGGGATATGAGTAGCACCGAAATTTAAAGTTGAAGCATTCGCTGTTCCATTTGCTTTTGTTAGTGTGTGTCCAAAGCATATGCTGCCATATTTTCACTTTGCACAGGACACTCAACTGTACTGACCACTGTGTCCTCTTATGATAACTGCAATTTCTAGTTAGCTGGGGTTTTTTTTTCATTATCAAAGAACACACACTAGACCGCATGAAATAGCTAGCATGTACATTGCCCCTCTCCTGGAAGTTTGCTGATCGCATATGCATAAAGTCATTTTACAATATAGAATCGCAGCTATACAATTGGTCTAGAGGCTTGAGCCTTCACTGTTCGCATATGAGATAACTATCAAAATCTCGTGCCGAAATTTGCTCGTATCATACATAGTGAAATATAGGTGAAAGCCGAGCTGCCACATCTTGTGGTGTTAACTTACACTTACTTTCCTACTAAAGCAACTTGATGGCGATGGTTTTTAAACATTTCAACCATTTATTGTAGTATGCGTAGTTATTCTCTGGATCAATACTATCGAACAGGTCATAGCTTTTAAAAAAGTTGAAAGTTTACACCAAGATTAATGGCATGCGCGGATCCAGACAATTTCGCAAGGGGATGGGGTGGTGGGGTCCTGACATTTTTAAGTCATCAACATATTTCACAGAGAGCCGTACGGTATCCCTCGAGAAGTAATTGGGCCCGAGGGGTAATATTACTTCTCAAGGGGGTCCATGCTAAATTTTCAAAAGAAACCTATAGCCACTTGTGGTTTTCTAAGGGGGGGGGAGGTAGGTACGGACCTCCTTGTCCCCAATCAAGATCCGCCCATCTGTGGCCACCAAATTTGGCATAAAGCTACACATATATTCACAATGTTTTAATTTATTTCTTGGGCCAATAATCTGACGTAACGATTACCTCATAAGCACTGGTGAGTCCCATATTGTGGTATACGGGTAGGAAGGCCTGTGCGGCCAGAGGGTAGACTATCAGGTTGGAGAATAAGATCATCCAGTACATTGTTCCATTGTAGTACACCTCCGCTGGTACCCCGAGCACCATAACAGCTGACAAGAGCGTGGCCATGAGAGACAGGGATACAGGCAGGATTCCCATCTTCCTTCCACCCAGAAGAAATTCACTGGCATTCTGCTTGTGTCTGTAAAGTAAAGTCAAAATTTTTAATCGACAAAAGCTAATGTGCACTGCCCACTCTATCAAACAATAGTAATTATTATTCTTATCACTTGAACTTAGTCGGTATACGATATTTCCTGCTAAAGTTGGTTAATGTGGTATAAATCGATCTAACCCGGCCCCATGTTTATTATAAAACATTTTTCATGCTCAACTCAACTAAAAGTGGCATGCATCATACTCTTAATTGTTAAATGCCATCAATTGCTGGTATGTTAAAAGCGTCGATAAATACAACTTGTGAGAGTTTGAAAGCAAGAAAAGTCTTTATTTTTCAGCATTTTAGTTTTATGAGCAGTGTTGAAATTTCATGCTTAGTAGTGGTTGAGTTGAGCATTATAAAAGTTTTATACCACGCGACCAGCGATTCCAATCCCAGTATCAATCTTGTGTAACTACTACTCTTTTTGAATGAAAAAGATTAACTTCATTTGCATAGACTGGAATACCTCGAAGGACCGTGCGAATGTTTTCTCAATATACATATACAAACAAGCATTTATCCGGAGTGAAAATATTGACTTTGCACTACTACACGCTGTGTTAGGCTTTAGCTTTAAGGCCCATTCGCAACAATGCGATGCGTTGACGCAGTGTGCCATGCTTTTCTTGCTTCGCTTTTTAACTCGCACTTACTTGGGGACAATCATTGCATGCTACGTTAAGATATACAGACTTCCATTTTTGGTTAGACGCAGCCAAAAATATATGACGCGCTCAACTGTTTTTTTTTCTTTTGCGAATATCTATGAAAGATTCGTGAAAACTCGCTTTGAAAATATAAACAATGTTAAATGCGAAACATCTCTTCATTTTCTTACTATGGTAGAGTGCTCGACTTCAGATCAACAGGTCCCTGGTTCGAGCATCGCCAGAGGCATTGTGTTGTGTCCTTCAGAAAGGCACTTTATCAATACTGGCCCCGAGGTTATTAAACCTTTATTCATGCTAAACTCATTTGACCATGAAATTTGTAGGTACAAACGAATGAGGCAATCGAGTTCAGAAAAAAAAATCATGTTCATACAAGTTGAGCAATGAACGTAACCGGTTAAGCAATAACTCAAACAAATCATCAACGTTAAATGTTGCGAACCTATCACATACATAAGGTGAAATTGCCATCCCCGTTATACATGTTGAAGAAAGGTCTGGGCGCGCGAAACTTGCCTTAGTTTTTTTTACGTTTGAATACACTACTCTTAGCGAAATAATGGCGTTATGTGCATAAGTGTAACGTATTGACTTTGTTCCTCTTGAATATATTTGTCAATATGCAGTTGAGACTAAATAAAGGATGATTATTGTTGGGGTTGTCCCCGAGATTATAAAATGTATTTCATGCTCAACTCAACTGAGTATGATATTTCAATTGCTCTTAAAACCAAAATGCTAAAAAATACTTCTTGCTTTTAAACTCTTAGATGGCCTGCTATTAAATGTTAAATTGCCAACAACTATTGGAATTTTAACAATTGAGCCAGTGCATGAGAATGTGGTGTGTGCGACCAGCAAAGCCTCAGATCAGCCTGCGCATATGCGCAGTCTGATCAGAGCCTTTGCTAGTCACTTGACTATTCTATGAATGTTAAGCTACTGACTGAACACCATTTGGAGTTTATAAGCTTAAAAAGAGGCTGCACAGGCCTGTCTGAGTCTACACTTGTCAAAATGGCACATTGTTGGAAATCTTATGCACTGGCTCAATTCTTAGCAGGACAAACACGACATCTACCTGTTGGCATGTCAACATTTATCAGAAGGACAACTACAACATTTGAAAGTTTAAAAGTGATAAAATGTTTAGTTTTCATTATCAACACTCACGATTGATAGTCTCTTTACTGATGAACAGATCTGAGCTTAATAGCTGACATAGTTGAACGTTTTAGGAGTACTCCTGAGTTTAGAATCAGTCTCAAAATGCTGAATTAGGCAGATTATTATAGCTTCTTCTTTATCTTAGGATAACTTCTCTTTTCAACTTAAAATAATTTACATATTTAGTATGCATTATTTTTTAAAAAAATAGTTAAGGATTTATGAAATTGCATGACAACACCAGTAAATTTCTCGCACCTGAGCTGGCACCTCTGTTGGTGTGAGCTTAAATTTCCTTTCCTACTAAAACAGTTTTATGCATTCTTATGTTTCGATGGCTATATGATATTCGTGTTTTTTTTCTTCAAATTTAAATAGATGTGCATTAATCATTACGTGACATTCGTCCGTTACTACGTGAAATTCATCCGTTACTATCACGTCAGTTGTCCACTATAACTCTTACCTGTCTTTCCATGCGAAGAATATTCCAATTGCTGTAGAAATAACAAGAGTGAGAATAAAGATAAGGTAGTCGGCCCAGTGAAATGATGCTTCCGCTGGCTCCATTTTTCAAGTCTTCTTTGTAAATCTCTCTTATCCTGTCTTCAGTATCCAAATTGAAGGAAAGCTCAGTGTTCTATCAAGTAAAGGTTTGTTTACGGATTGTGTTCAACTTTTACTTCATCGTTTGTCTTTTCTTACAAGGTTTTTTTACAATAGTTATTTAACCCTTTTAAGACCAATGTAATTTTCAATAAAGCTAAATTGGATGATCCATTATATATATTGAGGGGTCACAGATTATAATTTCAAAAAAAAAAATGCATTTCTTTCTCTGAAGATCGATTTTTTCTAATCAAGCTGTGCAGAACCTGATGAAATGCGGCATTTCATCTTGGCCTTCACTGTTTGCCAAAGTACCCCTCCAGGGTTTTTTCGGTCTTAAATGGGTTAAGTTACTAGCACTGATTTCTTGTCCATTCCATGCTTACAACAAATTTGAATCTACACCTTGGGTAGCCTAACCTCCTATTACATTAAACCTAACACGAGAAGATGGGCCTTTAGTTATGAAATAGAAGCAAGATTCGGGTATATAAGTACACTGTCCAGTTAAAGAGACTAAGTCTGCAACTATAAACATGTTTCGATTTTTTTATTTTCTTTTTAAATCATTTGTAAAAGTAGAATTAAGTTATGTTTTGACAATAAATCTGTTCACTATAGCTGAAAACTGTACGGAAAAGAGAACTATCATCTAAAAACAGGTATGTTGGTAATTATTTGCGTCCCTCCAATAATTATAGACAGTTAATTTTAACATAAATGCTGTTGTTTTGATACTGATAATTTGTTAAGATTTACAAAATTGGTAAAATGTATACCTGAATTTTAGTTTTTTACTGTGTTCTTGAAAAATAGAAACATTAGTTCTAAAATTAAAAGATCAAAAGTTACAGACTATGCAGCTTGAAAAGGTATTCTGCATTTTAACCAACTGGGCAGACCCACAAAGTCCTAGCCGAGAAAATACCTTTTTCGGTGTTTGTGATCAGGTGAACTCAATCTTGTCCGCTCAGCTACGGAGACTCGCTAGACTGTTGATGTTTGCGCCTAGTAATAGCATATTATATTAGAGAGACTGAGAAAGGAGCTGAGCAGACCACGCGTATGCGCATGCTGGTCTACGCCTTTTGTTGCTCACGGGCAACAACACCTGGTTTTCTCGCGACGATGTCTACAGAGGAAGCCAACGAAGGCTCGGGCCAAAGCATTCACATTTGAGCAGCGACATGTGATTTCCAACAATCTGGAATTTTGTCAAGTGTAGACTCAGATGAGACTCTGCAGCCTCCATTTAAGCTTAGAAACTTCAAATGATGTTCGGCTAGTAGCTTAGCAGTCAAAGAATATTCAAGCGACTAGCAAAGGCTCTGATCAGTCTGCGCGTATGCGCAGGCTGGTCTTAGCCTTTGCTGGTCGCACATACCACATTGTTGGAAATCTCATGTCGCGGCTCATTTATCAAAGATGGAAATCGGTGAAGATGTGTACCAGTACACGTATGAAGAAAGGCAAACTGTACAAGTACCATAAGACACGGCTCATTTGTGAAGTGGATAACGCAGTCTGGTCAACCTTGCAATCATAGGGTGATAGGTTTAGCAGTTTGCAAATGCCTTAATTTAATTTTCTCGTTCTCAAAATCATTTACGAAGACAGACCAATATCTGACGAGACCGGTTCCACTGGGTTTACTTAAGAGGCATCCAGAAATTTCACGTGATCTTTTAAGACTTCCATAGCACACAGTCTGGTCACTGAGTCACAGCAGAAATATCCAATTAAGGCTTAATTTGGAAATTGTCAATTAATTTCAATTTCTATAGAAATCAGTGCAAAATGCAGATAATTTACGGTTATGCGTTTCAGAGCTAATACACTATTTTTCAAAACCAATTCCATTTATTTATTGTGAATGCTCTTTTCTTTTATTTAGTGCTATTTTTGCATTACAAAAATATTTTGTGTGGAGGGAAAACTAACTTTCAGAAAAATTGACATTATTCACGTGTGGCTTATTGCATCCTCCGTAGCCCAAAAGCAACACGTAAATCTTGTGGACTTTTATAATGCAGGCTGTAAGTAGATGGTGTTTAGAAATATATGCCATAAAAACTACTGAAAAATGGAATTTCAAAACATTTCGTCGGAACAAAAAGTGATCACTAACTTTCTTCCATGAATATAATTTGATAAATAGAGGTTCACACATGAGTGCTCAGGTAGTACTTAAGTTAAGGCAAAATGAGATAAAATGCGAGTGCTGCCGAGTTTGTGACGCTTTTTTGCAACGAGTTTAATAATTTCAATAATACATAAGCACGATTGTTAAATTATATTAATCATATGTCATTAAAATTACTTTGAAATAACATATTTGCACGAAAACGTTAAGATTATCATTTTATACCCAGCCTTGTCATTGAAACCAGTACATAAAGTTACTAAATATGTAAACCACTAGTGGTTTATTGATTTTAATAATGCCGTTATATCACTCTCAATTTGCGAATCAAATAACAAAAGAACATCTAGCGATAAGGCGTACATTTTCCCTAGTTGACATGATTACAAACACCAAATTTTCAAATTGCCCTAATGTTTTTGAAATTGGTGTAGTTTGGCAGTAAAATATGCATAGTAGGCAACAAAATATGTTTCAAAGCGATTCACCATTTACAATATCGTGTAAACGTGCACTTTCTACCCCACCCCTCATTTAACGCTTTTAAACTGGGTGCCGTTTAGACCAGATTTTGAGTAAATGCATTGTGAATTTTAAAAAAATAAAAGTGCTAAAATGTTAAGGATATAAGTGCTCTTCATTTCCAAAACATTACCGTATTCCTTCTGCGCATGCGTACGAAATACACCTTAAAGTGTGACGTTTGTCATTGGAAAGATTAAACTGGTGTCTTTCAGTTTATTTTTAGATGCTTTGCCCCCCTAGACCCAAGATGCCCTTTACATATGTTGTAAATGTTTATAGCGACATGTCGTTGTCCAAAGGGCATACGTTATAGCACTCTTCCCTGGATATCGGTTTGCTTCTGAAAACCAAAGGTCGTAAAGAGATCTACTCCTCTGAGCCGAAACCCAAATTCCCCACTGGAGCAAATTTAGATATTCTTGGCGTGACGAAATCAAACTCCCGTGTACTTTCGGTTCTGCCTTCAATCCGTGTGTACTTCAAAAACGTCCCCAAGTCAAAGAACTGCGTGATTATAGTGGCTATAGAAAATGCAAAATCAAAACTATTAAAAGTGTTGTCTAGATACAACAATGCGCTATGCGATAGTTCTAAGCTTTTCTTACAACAATTAACCCTGGAGACACGATGCCTTTGGATATTCTCCGCAAAGTGTGACGTAAGTTTCAGATTTAGACATATCAGTTTCAATATGCCCCATGCCTCGTTAATTAGATTTTGATTTAGGAATAGGGATGCATACGTGTACTGCTAAAATGTCTGCTTGTGGAGGCTGGGTTGATCTGTACCACTATTCAGTGTTTGTACTATTACAATTTTATTGGAATGTGCATATTTCCTTTTTTAGTTGCTTCCAATGGATCACCTATTCAGAACTTAGTGCATACAAATAGTTAACTAAAACAAAAATACTCAGAGTAAGAAATGCATGAAAAAAATGAAAAAGAGTGGTCTCAGCAAATGCAAAATTAAAACACTTAAATGTTTTATAGTCTAGTAACATTTATACGCTATGCGATGGTTCTAAGCTTTTTTTAAAAGCTAACCTTGTTACTAATATGAGCCATTCTCTCAGTCCGATTCGTATTTTTGGTTGTTTAGAAGTAATTTTTAGGTTTATTTCAAATTAGATAGAACTTTCTGTAAGCAAAACAGTGAAGACCCTGCTCACACACCGTGTTCAGTGGTATCTGACCGGTGTCTGTACTGTTTGCACTATATAGGTTAAACATCAAAAAGTACACAAGTCATATTTACACACGGGATAGATCGTTCAGAATGTTTAATTTTGCTTAAGTTTGTTGGTTCTGTTTTAGGTTTAACAGTTAACATTACAAACATAAGATTTAGAAAAAAAGGCTTTTATAGCTAATTATGTATACAATCTATATAGCCCCCACCCCTCCGAAATTTGGGGGTAATAACGAGGTACTTACCGAGCGTCAAGACTCATCAGAGCAGTGGCTGCTCGCATGCACAAAGTATGGGTGTAGATGTACTCGATCAGCATGGGCGTTTAAAAGAGTTTTTTGTGCATATGTGATGCGTACCAACTTCTAATGGGCTGAACAATTATAATTGAACCGCAACGTGAGATTTCCAATTTGACATTTTGTTAAGTGTAGACTCAGACGTGCCTGTGCAGCCTCCTTTTAAGCTTAGAAACTCTAAATGGTGTTCAGTCATAGAATACTCAAGCGACTAGCAAAGGCTCTGATCAGACTGCGCGATTGCGCAGGCTGATCTGAGGTATTGTTGGTCGCACATGCCACATTGTTGGAAATATCATGCACTGGCTCAATTATAATGTCTTCTGAGCTCACAATGTTGCGTTCACATAATTAGGTGTGATAAAGTTTTAGAAACAACTGCCCACTTATCCATCATTTTTTTATGATTTTGGTACTTATCGCATATGTAAACATTCTCTGCTTGCATAATAAAGATAGGGACGCAGAGAAAGTCTCAGTCATCTAGAAAGCTGCATATGTGTGTTTGAAGAATGAAGTTACGCATACAAGTACCAAAACTCAATGAACTGGCTCATTTAATTTTGCAAAATATACGTGAAATCTCCCTAAAAGGCATTTGTGCTAAATTCAAATTTTCAAGCTGTCATTTTTGCAGGAATTTTCGTGACCATAAATGGACATACATGTAAAGTAAATCATTCAAAAACATACTTAGTAATGTTCAATATCAGTCGAAGTGCTTGTAAGGAGTGTCTTGCTCAAGGACACAACATAGTACCACCGGCGATGCTCGAAACAGGGAAACTCGATCTGAAGTCAAGCACTTAACGAGCCACTGCGCATATTTTATATCTACATTTATGTTGTAAGTGTTATATACATGCACCATTATCAAGTCTGACTCATCTTGATTATGGCCGCAGAATTATAATTGCCATAAAATATTCAAGTATTGAAATATCTACTCGATTTGATATGAATTTTATCAATCTTGTATGGCACGGGCTACTTAATATTAATTTTAGGTTTTCGATATGACTGCGTCACGGGCTTCTTTTGACCATTTTAATTTCCATATTTTACAAAACCACAGCAAGACGCCTCTCAAAAGTAGTTTATACGTCATTTTGTGCAAAACTCTTTGTTTCTTGAAATCGTTTCGTTTGTATCTGTTTGGTCCATTCTTATTTTTTCCTATCTATAATTGGCATACTTGCATGCTGGGTTGAGTAAAGATAAAATTAAAGCAAATGTACCACACGGACACGCACAGAGAGCAATTAAAATGGACCCGGATTCGAAGCAATACATTTTAAAATCTCAATAATAAAAGTTTGGCAAGCAATCCTTACTGTTAGTTAATAACTGTATATCATCACAAGGGCTGGCCTATTATGTGTGCCCTACTGAATGTGCATTTATCAGTTCTGATGAACTGGATAGACAATTAGGAAAGAGTGTAGTACATATAATGGTTAATTGTAACAGTCTACCAGGTCACCACTTATTGAGGTGGCGGTGCATGCAACAAATCTATCAATATCTAATTTGAATAGACTTTTGAAACTTTTTTTTAAAACTTTTTTTGAAATACACACGATCACGTACTCACATGTTTTGAATTTGACCCATTTATGCCGAATGGATTTTCACATGCTTTTTAACTGGTCTAGTATAATTTCTAATTTTGAGGTGACAGGTATATTTGTTTAATTTCTATTTCATTTTGAGTTCAAATTCCTATAAGCAACAGTGGAGATCCCGGTTAGATGCTGCTTGCTTTGACGTTTGATATGGGTTTCTTATATGAGTTGCGTCGTGGCGTTTGATATGGGTTGTTAATGGATTGCTTCGTGCTATATATGCAACGCACATACGTTTCAACAAATATATGAAAATTAGAACATCCTTGAATTGGGACAATTAGAGGAAACGGCGAAATCGTGTCACAAAAATACGAAACAATCTATGAGAGTCTATATCTATGAACGCTGTGCAGGTGACGCGAAATCAAGGGATGTTTGTCCCACCACCAAGCCTTTCTTATCCAAGATAAGCTCTGATTTGGGGAACGAAGTGATTTTATACTAAAACGAGAAAATTATTGTCTCAGATCAAACGGAGGTTTGTCACATTTTTAATTTCTACTTTGTAAATGTTGCAAAGATATACGGAATGATTCACCCCAGTATATAGCCAGGAATTCTAAAACCATCACAGTATTGAAATAATATTGAAAACTAGACTTCAGTCGATGGTACACCATCGCAAATACCCGCTTTTGAGCTAACCAAAGCATCTGCAAAGTTTGAACTTGCTACTTCCAACCGTTTAGGAGGAAATGCATTTACAAGAAAGTACATTATTACACTTTTGACCTTGACCTTAA
Source organism: Loripinus fragilis (assembly GCA_964019695.1). Taxonomy (NCBI): domain Eukaryota; kingdom Metazoa; phylum Mollusca; class Bivalvia; order Lucinida; family Lucinidae; genus Loripinus; species Loripinus fragilis. Next base: position 86,768,715 of record OZ026523.1, on the reverse strand, counting down.
GTCAAAGACAAACACGACCTCTACATCATTATGACCTATGCAACTGCAAAGTTTGAAGCTGCTATGTTCAACGGTTTAGGAGGAAATGCATTTATAAGAAATCGCATTATTTATCACACGAAATGTTGCCCAGTATCCTTGACATAATGTGACCTATGCACTAGCAAAGTGTGATGTTGCACATCCGATTGTTAAGGAGAATATGCATTTACAAGATAATACATGATTTGACCTTGAAGGTCACACGAAATGTTGCCCAGTACCCTCGACATCATGTGACCGTTGCACCAGCAAAGTTTGATATTGCTACATCCCAGGGTTAAGGAAAATATGCGTTTACAAGAAAATACATTATTTGGCCCTGGGGGTCAAAGTCACATGAAATATTGTCCAGTGCCCTCTACATCATGTGATCTATGCACCTACAAAGTTTGAAGTTACTACGTCAAAAAATTTAGGAGGAGAAGTATTTACAAGAAAATCTAATATTTGACTTGTGACCTTGACCTTGGGGTCAAGGTTACACCAAATGTTGCACAGTGCCCTCTACATCATGTGACCTACTCAGCTACAAAGTTTGAAGTTGCTATGTCTAACCGTTTAGGAGGAGATACATTTACAAGAAACGTGACGGACGCACATCCGCAGGGACAGACGGACCGACTTTGGTACGAAATTAATATACCCTTTTTTCTAAAGAAAAAAGCGGGTATAACAACCCACTATTTTTAAAAAGATCCAGAAGATCATTTTTTATCAAACACCTAACCATATACACACAAAGTATTTTCAAATTTAAACATATAAAGAAATCAACAGGGACTGACAAATTCTCTGCAATGATTCTTAATGCATGTGTTTCAAGTGTTAGTGGTACATCTTATGAATTTGGAACATTCCCTCTAGGGTTGAAACAGACACAAGTATTACATCTGTTGATCTTTAAGAAAAATGACTCTCTGAACAAGAAAAGCTTAGGTCCTATTAGCATTATATAAATTATCTCGACACGTATTGAGAGAAATATGCAGAGTATCTTGATTCAAGTTTAAATGATTTGTTAGCTGCATTCAGAGAAGAGTCCGGTTGCCAGTCTACTCTGCTGACCTTTCTTGAAGACTTGCGAAAGGCTCTATGCAAACATGACAGTATTGCAGCAATTCTGATGCCAAAGCCGCATTTTTAGACTTGCATTTGTCAATTTCTAATGATATTGTTTCTACCGAAATTTATGATAAACGTGACGACTTTGATTTTGAAATTGTCAACTTCCCATTTTTAGATGGTGATGTTCCTCGCTCTACACCCTATGGAGTCTATATCTCTCAACTCAGTCGTTTTCCTAGAGCATCTAGCTATGTTACTGACTTCAACACTCGCAATAAATTGTTAACTCAGAAACTTCTTAAACAATGCTATCGGTATCATAAACTTCACAAAACTTTTTCTACATTTTATAGACGATACTATGATTTGTATCTAAACTCCAAGTTGGACTTAAATCTCTCTTGCCAAGGACTTTCCGAACCGGAAAACAAGGCTATTGGTACCTTAACATTCGCAAAACTTTTTCTAAATTTTATAGACGATACTATGATTTAATAGTTGGACTTAAATCTCTCTTGCCCCAAGGACTTTCGGAACCTGAATTCTATGGTGACTTGGTGTATAAATTGAAGAACATTGTTGGCTCTAATAATTTTTCAGCGCAGTTCATTAAAATAATTTCCCATTATAAAAATATTGGCTATAATATTAATGTATTGCAACAGACTGCATGCTTGGTGGTCAACCCAATCACGGTTGGAAACTTTGCTTCCCTCTTTAATTGGTGGGTCGGACTTCAGACTCTATGAGAGTTCCGACTTAAAGACTTGTCTATTGATGAGATTGTAGGGGCCTGATGCTTTGGCTATTTGTTGGGCCTGACGGGGTTTACCTGTTGGATTTCTTTTGCTCCGGTATTCAGTTTTATTTAACTTACCTTATCGTATCTTTGCTTTATCTCCTTGTAATATCTTGATTTATATGTTCTGGGAGATGATGCATTGATAAGTTAGAGGTCTTTCATGCAAACCAAATATCTATGTGTCTTGATTCCACATCTGTATTAAGGGTGAGGTGGGCGCCGTTGAACCGGTTTAAGCCCTCCAGTAAAATATTTTACTGACTGTTTCAAGGCGGTGCTTCTTTTGTGGATCTTTTATGTTGTTTCTGTCTTGTGTTTGCTATGCCTTTGTGCGTCTGTTTATATGTGCCTTGTGGTCACCTTCTTGGAGAGGACTGACCTTTTGGATCTCGTTTGTGGTGTCCAACTGTGAGTTTGTCACTTTCCAATTGGTATCCTTGGTCAGGTGTGTTACTTGATTGTATCGATTCCTGATCTTTGCACCCTTACTTACTTTTAATAAACTGTCTATGTTTTACCATCCTCGGTAACCCAGGCGTAACCCATTCAGTTACATTGCATGAAAGGAGTGAAATGGAATGCTTCACCCCTGGGTAAACGAGGGTGATGTTTTACATGCATTTATAACTCTCTAACTTATTGATGTGCATACTGTTTATGTTTTATGTTGCATGCACTGTGATATTTTCTGTGTGTTTTTAATATGTTTGTCGAAGTAAAAGCTCTACAGGGCGTATGTTTGTATGTTTCTCATATAAGACATTAGGCGTTAATGTATGTACAAAATAAGCAGCATTAAAATGCAGACCTAAAGCAGAATAACTCAGATATAGGCTAAATTGGTTTACAACTTCGAAACAAACTATCACCGCCGAATCAATCATGCTTTGTGCTGCTGGTCATGGCTAGGGTCCGCCGTCTATACTTGCAATATTCATAGATAGATCTGATCTGATCCCAAAATTACAATGCCTCTTTAGAAGTTTTAAAATCACTACCTTCAGTATTGATTTTGTTGAAATAAGGTAAAATATGCAAGAATAAAGATCACACATGTTTATCGCATTGCATTTACACTTGCCAGTCCCTCGGGAGATGTTTGAGCACTCGGCCTATCGGCCTCGTGTTCAAACACCTTCCTCGGGACCCCGCAAATGTTAATGCATGAAAAACACGTGTGATCCCTATAATAGTAGTTCTTATCATTTGACATCACGTCTTTGGGTGAGATAACGCCATGCAATAAAATCGATAAACCACCAGTGGTTTATAGATTTACCGGAAACGTTATGACGTCCATAACAACGTTGCGTACATAATGACAAAATTATAACGTTTTACAGCAGAAATGAGATTTCAACGTTATCTTAATGTCATTTGATAAGAATCTAACATTCGTGCTCTTGTATTATTGAATTTATCAAAATCGTTGCGAAAAAGAGATAAAATGCTCGGCAAGCCTCGCATTTTATCTCTCTTTCCCAAATCGTTAACTAAATTCAATATAACATGAGCAATTATGTAAGATCCTCTATTTAACTTTAAAAGTGGCCCCAGTATACACTCGTTCGCCTCTCACGACTTGGTCCATTTAAAGAATTTATTGCCCCTATATTGCAGTAAACAAAACAAGTAGTTTTAAGGTAGATACCGTGATAGGAAGAGGGTGTATTGATATACTAGAAGGGTCATCGAGAAGAATTAATGCCCTCTTTATGTCTACAATATGCTTGCCCGCTGTCTGTGCTTGATATACGAGGTTCTAGGGTAGTAAATAACAAGTGACTCTTACTAGAAAGTTTAAAATCTATTATAAAATAATCATGGATTTGCAAAGCTAAACTAGCAGAGCAATAGATTCTTACCATAAATTATACTAATGCATTGTGGTTTTGTTTTGTTTGTTTGATTTGATTCTTTACGTCCCATCAACAATCTTTCAGTTAAACAGGGACGGGTCTTACTTGGTTGAACCAGTACTAAGCTAGGATAAATGTGTCTTGCTCAAGGACCACAACGCAGTGACGCCGTGAGGCTCGAACCCGCGGCCCCTCGGTCTCGAGTCAAGCACTCTACCACTGAGCCACTGCGCTCATTCTGGTTTGGTACAATGTCAATGAATCTGGAATGTTTCATTGTACATTTCAAGAAAACACAGGTTAAAACTACCGAATTAAGATATACTTCAGTCCCTGAAGGTTTTACTTTATCTTATGGACTAGTACAGATCTTGATGAAATGCTACGTTCTGTAGTTTATCTAGGTCGTCACTGTTTGCCAAAATTTCTGTTTAGGGATTACCAGTAAACAAAGGTACACATCACTCTTTCTTGACTTTTAGTTTCCAATCTTGCGAGATACTTTATTGTTTGAGCAGACAAACACATGTATGGGTACATTTTTACCTAGAATAAACAGGGTTAAGTCACTTTATTAATGGGCCAAGACCATTTCTAGCTAAAGGGATGTTGTGATGATTTTTTAAATTTATTTTAAGAATTTCCATAGAACATTCTGTAATCAAACAGTGAATATCATAATCAGACGAATTTGCAGCGTCTGATCAATGTATTCACTGTTTGATCATATCCCTAAAAAAGATTTACATGCTTATACAGTAAACCCTATCTCAAGCGGCCATTCAAAAATAGACAAAACAAAGATCTTAAAGGCAAATGGTAGTTTAATGAAGGTCGAAAGCATTGCAGAATGCTCCCCTTTTGACCTGCATTAAGCGAGAATTGGTCTGAAAAAAACAATTTTTGGACTTTTGGAGAGTGGTCGTTTTAGACAGGTTTTACTGTATATTAAGCGATGAAGCAAAAGGACCTCGGACAGTCTTAATGAAGGATTGCCCATAAAAATGGCCAAAAAAAGTTTCAAAGAAAATAATATTTTTTCCATGAAAAAGATAGTAATTTTAACTCTCGAATTATACGAACAAGTGTTTTTCGCATTGGACCAGTACCTATTAAAAAATATGGGTCGAAAACACTGTTTTTGCTATTCAACATATAGGAAATAGAAAAAGTTTTACTGAAGTGCTTCGCCCCCCCCCCCCCCCCCCCCCCCCCCCGTGACCAAACTAATCTTTTACATACAGTTGTGGTTTTACATTTAACACATCATATAAAAATGGCATGATTGGTCACGGGTCATTGGTTATGATTGGTCATTGGTTACATGCATTTATAACTCTCTAACTTATTGATGTGCATACTGTTTATGTTTTATGTTGCATGCACTGTGATATTTTCTGTGTGTTTTTAATATGTTTGTCGAAGTAAAAGCTCTACAGGGCGTATGTTTGTATGTTTCTCATATAAGACATTAGGCGTTAATGTATGTACAAAATAAGCAGCATTAAAATGCAGACCTAAAGCAGAATAACTCAGATATAGGCTAAATTGGTTTACAACTTCGAAACAAACTATCACCGCCGAATCAATCATGCTTTGTGCTGCTGGTCATGGCTAGGGTCCGCCGTCTATACTTGCAATATTCATAGATAGATCTGATCTGATCCCAAAATTACAATGCCTCTTTAGAAGTTTTAAAATCACTACCTTCAGTATTGATTTTGTTGAAATAAGGTAAAATATGCAAGAATAAAGATCACACATGTTTATCGCATTGCATTTACACTTGCCAGTCCCTCGGGAGATGTTTGAGCACTCGGCCTATCGGCCTCGTGTTCAAACACCTTCCTCGGGACCCCGCAAATGTTAATGCATGAAAAACACGTGTGATCCCTATAATAGTAGTTCTTATCATTTGACATCACGTCTTTGGGTGAGATAACGCCATGCAATAAAATCGATAAACCACCAGTGGTTTATAGATTTACCGGAAACGTTATGACGTCCATAACAACGTTGCGTACATAATGACAAAATTATAACGTTTTACAGCAGAAATGAGATTTCAACGTTATCTTAATGTCATTTGATAAGAATCTAACATTCGTGCTCTTGTATTATTGAATTTATCAAAATCGTTGCGAAAAAGAGATAAAATGCTCGGCAAGCCTCGCATTTTATCTCTCTTTCCCAAATCGTTAACTAAATTCAATATAACATGAGCAATTATGTAAGATCCTCTATTTAACTTTAAAAGTGGCCCCAGTATACACTCGTTCGCCTCTCACGACTTGGTCCATTTAAAGAATTTATTGCCCCTATATTGCAGTAAACAAAACAAGTAGTTTTAAGGTAGATACCGTGATAGGAAGAGGGTGTATTGATATACTAGAAGGGTCATCGAGAAGAATTAATGCCCTCTTTATGTCTACAATATGCTTGCCCGCTGTCTGTGCTTGATATACGAGGTTCTAGGGTAGTAAATAACAAGTGACTCTTACTAGAAAGTTTAAAATCTATTATAAAATAATCATGGATTTGCAAAGCTAAACTAGCAGAGCAATAGATTCTTACCATAAATTATACTAATGCATTGTGGTTTTGTTTTGTTTGTTTGATTTGATTCTTTACGTCCCATCAACAATCTTTCAGTTAAACAGGGACGGGTCTTACTTGGTTGAACCAGTACTAAGCTAGGATAAATGTGTCTTGCTCAAGGACCACAACGCAGTGACGCCGTGAGGCTCGAACCCGCAGCCCCTCGGTCTCGAGTCAAGCACTCTACCACTGAGCCACTGCGCTCATTCTGGTTTGGTACAATGTCAATGAATCTGGAATGTTTCATTGTACATTTCAAGAAAACACAGGTTAAAACTACCGAATTAAGATATACTTCAGTCCCTGAAGGTTTTACTTTATCTTATGGACTAGTACAGATCTTGATGAAATGCTACGTTCTGTAGTTTATCTAGGTCGTCACTGTTTGCCAAAATTTCTGTTTAGGGATTACCAGTAAACAAAGGTACACATCACTCTTTCTTGACTTTTAGTTTCCAATCTTGCGAGATACTTTATTGTTTGAGCAGACAAACACATGTATGGGTACATTTTTACCTAGAATAAACAGGGTTAAGTCACTTTATTAATGGGCCAAGACCATTTCTAGCTAAAGGGATGTTGTGATGATTTTTTAAATTTATTTTAAGAATTTCCATAGAACATTCTGTAATCAAACAGTGAATATCATAATCAGACGAATTTGCAGCGTCTGATCAATGTATTCACTGTTTGATCATATCCCTAAAAAAGATTTACATGCTTATACAGTAAACCCTATCTCAAGCGGCCATTCAAAAATAGACAAAACAAAGATCTTAAAGGCAAATGGTAGTTTAATGAAGGTCGAAAGCATTGCAGAATGCTCCCCTTTTGACCTGCATTAAGCGATAATTGGTCTGAAAAAAACAATTTTTGGACTTTTGGAGAGTGGTCGTTTTAGACAGGTTTTACTGTATATTAAGCGATGAAGCAAAAGGACCTCGGACAGTCTTAATGAAGGATTGCCCATAAAAATGGCCAAAAAAAGTTTCAAAGAAAATAATATTTTTTCCATGAAAAAGATAGTAATTTTAACTCTCGAATTATACGAACAAGTGTTTTTCGCATTGGACCAGTACCTATTAAAAAATATGGGTCGAAAACACTGTTTTTGCTATTCAACATATAGGAAATAGAAAAAGTTTTACTGAAGTGCTTTCCCCCCCCCCCCCCCCCCCCCGTGACCAAACTAATCCTTTTACATACAGTTGTGGTTTTACATTTAACACATCATATAAAAATGGCATGATTGGTCACGGGGGGGGAACGATGTCAAAATGCTCAAAAACAATTTCTTATAAAAACTTATTAGGAACTTATTTTGTACAAACCTGTAGGTAAATATCATTTTACAATGGCATGTATCAGGGCTTTAGGTATGAGTGTGTACCAATTAGCTAATTGTCTTATTTCTCAACCAAAACATATGTTGTGGGTACTCATAAGAACCGTCGCAATGAGATGGTTCTTTTGAACACCAAATTATATGTTAAATCTGATGAGTAAAAAAGATCTTTACAATTTTACACTAAAAAAACTGTGCTTATCTAGAGTATGTTGTATACAGTATGTAAGTATGTTACACCTCAGTGAACAGATCATCTGAGTGCACTTGAAATATTACAGGTTATAGTCAAAAGTTATGGACAGCATACTTATTTGGAGGAAAGGATGAAATCTTCAAAACCTCAATTTTATGCGAACTTATCACTTTCGTCTCAAGTTTTATGCCGCAAACACTATATTTCCGTGTATTTAGGTGAGTACCTGGCAAAACCTTGACTTCCTGTGAAATAAAATTTGGTCGCAAAAAATACCCCCGCCCCCTTCACCATGAAGTCCGGACATTAATATGCAATATTTTCCAAATACTTTTATTTTGCTAGGTGCACAAAATGTAAGGGTCTGATTCAAGCACAAAAAAAAGTTGTAAATAATGTATTATCCTAGCCACAGGCTTTCAAAAATTGGGCAGATTGAATAGGAGACTGACCGAGGTCCTTGGGCCAGCACACAAGATTTAATGCATATACGTAAAAGGCTCCTTTAAAAGCCCATGGCGATGTATCCAGCAGCACTAGATGTTTAACTTTTGATCAGGTTCTCCCTGTTCCCGCTATTCCAGTTTTTGTAAGAGGCAAATGCTCTGGCAATACAAAGACAGAAATTATGGAATATCATTGGTATATTATGGATGGTGCAAAGAAAACATATAATAACGTTTACTTTGAATCATCAATAATATACTACCAAATATTTTGTGAGTTTATATGGCAAACATAATGGCAATTTGGAATGATATCTTTCTATGAGAGTTGTTGATGTATCTCTGTCCCTAAAGCTTTTTTTATCTGAGTAAGCAGCAAGGACACTGTTAATTTCCAGCTTATATATATATATTTTATTAATGTTAGATAACTGTGTCATGATATGAATACTCTTCTTTAGGAAACAATGTTAAGTGACGTCATGTGATATCATGACGTCATAATAGCTCCATGACAACGTCATTAGTGTTTTGTTAATCTTGAGAAACAACATGGTGTACTGAAAATAAAGTTTATGCTATTTTTAATAAGTGTTGGTGTTAACAAGTGGTAGCAGAGCGTGAGGAACAGTCCTCTGGAGGGAAAGGAGTAAGTGACAGTGTATATATTTAGAGATTTGTGTAATTTTTTCCAGTATAGGAGAAAAGTGAATATGACAACCAGAATCAATCCTCCAACTTTCAACAAAGAGAAGAATTATGAACGTTTTAAGCAAGAACTTCTAGCCTGGAAAGAAATAACAGATCTCAGACAGGACAAACAAGGTATAGCTATTGCTTTATCTCTTCCAGAAGAAGATGAATCTAAAATACGTGAAAAAGTTTTTGACCAAATTCCATTAGATGATTTAAAAAGTGAAGATGGCTTCACAGTGCTTTTGAATTTTTTGGACCAGCATCTTGCCAAAGATGATCTTTCAGACAGCTTGGAAAAATTTGAAGATTTTGAAGATTTTAAAAGAGCTGAAGGACAGTCCATAAATGAGTATGTAGCGACATTTGATGCAAAATATAGGAAAGTGGAGAAGAAGAAAATGACATTGCCATCTGAAATTTTAGCTTTTAAGTTGATACGTAAAGCTAATCCTGGTATTAACTGGGATGAACTATGATAACAAAGGAACTTTGTATGAGGAGGCCAAGAAATCTCTCAAAAAGTTTAAAGGGGGTGACAGCGTCAGCAGTGCCACTGTCAAGCTTGAGCCTGCTTATTTTACTGACAATGAGGAAACTTTACTTGCCGCTGGGTATGTAAGGGGAAAACGAGGGAAGCAGGGTGGCGGAGATAGAGAAGAAAACTGGCAGCGTTGGAGACCAAGGAGAGGAGGACCAGGAGGTTCACAATTTTCAGGTACAGAATATAGGAGGCAAGGTGCAAGAGGATATCAACAGACAGAATCAGGATCTTGGATCAGCCAACCAAGTGATAGAAATAGGAAAAATATAAATCCTTTAGGGCCAGATGGCCGTACATTAACCTGCAAATCTTGTGGATCATACCGCCATTTATTGCCCGCATGCCCAGACAGTTGGGAAAACATGAGAAAAGTTAATGTTGTGGATGAGGAACATGCTGTACTATTTACAGGGTATAACACAGAGGAGGTTCGTCGTTTAGGTGTTGATGCACGCAACTGCGCCGTTCTAGACAGTGCGTGCAGCAGTACCGTTTGTGGAACCAACTTGATAAATAATTACATTCAATCTTTAGATAAGAATGATAGGCAGAAAGTTGTGCAAACCAAGGGCCGAAGAGTTTTCAGGTTTGGAGGAGGAACATGTTTACAATCCAAGGGAGAATACAGCTTACCAGTTGTAATTGCTGGCAAAGAGGCCACTGTAAATTCTGATGTAGTAGAGTCTGACATTCCTTTATTACTTTCAAGAACAGCAATGAAGAAAGCTGCAGTAAAAATGGATCTAGAAAACGACACTGCTACAATCATGGGAAAAGAGGTAGCTTTAAATCTTACAACATCAGGACATTATTGCATTCCTATTGACAAATCAGAGGAAGCCCTGTTGAAAATGTTTGTGCTGTTAATCTCGAAATTTTAAGCAAACAAGATAGAATCAAGACATTGTTGAAATTGCATAGACAGTTTGCTCATCCACCAAAGAATAGGTTGATTGCACTTTTAAAGGATGCTGATGTTTGGAAAGAAGAATATGAAGAAATCATAGAGCAGATTAATGAAGAATGTGAGCTTTGTAAGATTTATGCTAAAACTCCATCAAGGCCAGTAGTAGGCATGCCTATGGCTTCAAAATTCAATGAAAAAGTTGCAATGGACCTTAAACTGTGGAATGGGCGCTGGATATTACACATCATAGATATGTGGTCAAGATATACTTTGTCCACTTTCGTCGACAGGAAAAGGCCAGCTAACATCATAGATGCTTTGGTGACGCAATGGATTGGCAAATTTGGAGTAATGAAAGCTCTGATGACATACAATGGCGGAGAATTCAACTCGGACGAGATAAGAGATATCACATCTGTGCTGAATGTTCAATTGTGCACAACATCAGGTGAAAGTCCATTTCAAAACGGTTTATGTGAAAGAGTGCATGCTATCACGGACATGATGTTAGTCAAACTTGAGGCAGATTTCGGAAAAATAAACTCACAGACATTGCTTTCATGGGCAAACATGGCCAGGAATTCTTTACAAATGTGGAATGGCTATAGTAGTCATCAGCTTGTTTTTGGAGAAAACCCAAATCTTCCAAATATCATGAACAATAACTTGCCAGCATTACAGGGAACAACAAGCAGTGAGGTTTTTGCACAACATTTAAATGCTCTACATGCTGCTCGCAAAGCATTCATACAGACAGAAGCTGATGAAAGAATAAGAAGAGCTCTTCGGAACAAAGTCAGGGCTTCAGAGCAAATATTTGAAAATGGCGAGAGAGTCTTTTATAAACGTGAAGGAAAAGAGCGGTGGCTTGGACCAGGGACAGTCGTATTTCAAGATGGAAAGGTAGTGTTTGTTCGACACGGAAGTGTATTTGTGCGAGTGTCTCCTAACAGACTGCAGAAAGTGAAAAGCTATTTGACTGATGAGAATGAGAATAAAACAGAACACAGTATAGAAGAAAGACAGGACAAAAAGAAGGATGATAATGAGAAAACAGAAACCCATACAATAACAGAGGAGGTACCGGTTGCACGTCTAGATAAAGAAGATACAACACAGAATGTACAAAAGATAAGAAAAACTGTGAAAACAAATGACAATATCCGGTATAAGGTGCAAAATAAGGATGAATGGACAATAGCGACAGTGCTTGGAAGAGCTGGAAAAGCCACTGGTAACAACAGATACTGGTATAACATACAGGATGATATCAGCAAAGAAAAGAAAAGTTTAAATCTAGATCAAGTGGAATGGCAATTGATAACTGATGATGCCAATGTTAACTCGGTGCAGAAACAAAACAATATTAGCAGTGAGGATACATCAGCAAAACTAGCAGAGCTGCAAAAGTTGAGACACTTTAATACTTACCAGGAGGTTAAAGATTGTGGCCAACAAACTTTGTCAACGAGGTGGGTAATCACAAATAAGGAGGGGCAGACAAAGGCACGTCTTGTGGTGCGAGGATTTGAGGAAGAGTTTAAGATGCCTAGAGACAGTCCCACAGTGGGAAAGGGAACCATGAGGATTTTTTTGGCAATTTCATCCATTAATAATTGGACAATAAAAACAACAGATATTAAATCTGCATTTTTACAAGGCAGAGAAATAAGGCTGGATGTGTATGTTAAGCCTCCAAAAGAAAGTGACACAGCCAAGGGAATAATTTGGAAACTAAAACATGGGTTATACGGATTGAAAGATGGAGCCAGACAGTTTTACCTGAGTGTGAAGGAAGAATTACTCAGACTAGGTTGTAAAATGTGTGACATAGACCCTGCTATGTTCTTCTTAAACAATGGCGGAAAGCTGAGTGGCATCATATGCTGCCATGTTGATGACTTTTTGCATGCAGGTGATGAGCATCTTGAAAAGATAATGGTTAATTTGCGGAAAAGGTTTGTGGCAGGAAAAATTGAAGAACGGAGCTTTGATTATATTGGGTTCAGAATTATCCAGGAATCAAGTGCAATCATCTTAGATCAGTCCAGGTATGTTGAAGATATGAAGAACAAAGCAATTGACCCAAAAAGAGCACAGGATAAGCAAAGTAAATTAACATCAGAGGAACAAACTGAATACCGACAGCTAATTGGTCAAATAAATTGGGCTGTACAGGGAACCCGACCAGACATGGCTTTTGAACAGATAGATTTAAGCACTAAATTGAAGGAAGGAACAATAAATGATCTTTCTAGGGCTATTAAAGCTGTCAACAGACTAAAAGACATTAGGTCTATGATTTTATTCCCCAAACTGAGTAAGAATATTAAAGATTGGAACATTGTTGTCTTCACAGATGCATCACTTTGTAACATCAATGGTGGAACTGGAAGTACAGCTGGACACATTG